>CM067350.1:29560188-29610188 GCA_034190875.2 Urechis unicinctus | reverse complement strand
TGCGTTAGTTAAATTTTCAGGAGCCGTCGACCTTAATTGCCTAAGCTCATCGCAAAAGTTTTGATAACTCAGACTATTGATATTTCTGTTTGCTACATGGACACAATATTGTGGAAATTCACTGTTAAAATACATGTTGCATGTGTCTAGACAATCACAAATCACCACAGAAAACCCTAAATATTTTTAAAGATGTAGGTGAAAAGCAGACTGTGATGAAATATGCCCTTGTTGAAAATGTCATCGCACTGGTGGAATAAACATCAGATAATTGTTACAGTGCTTCATTATCTCTCGGAGAAAAGCACAACCGATACTGGGTACTCCCGTGCCTATATAGCCCAGTTATCGTTCACTGGAGAACTTTGGTCTCTTACCACTTGTGGTTCTTTTTGTTAAACTACTCTTTTACGAACCAGCCTCATTCATTGTGATCATTAATATTTCCCCTATTGTATATAGTACCACGATTTCATGCCGGTGGTTGACAGCAGATACAACTCTTTTACCTGCAAACATCACCATGACCAACCAGCTTGATGGTTGATATTCTACTCATCGCATAACAGTGCCAGTAGAGACTGATCAAAGTTTTGTATTTGTACCATAGACAGTTGCAGCAACTAGGCGATTAATGTCAGCATAATCATAGCTGTATATCAAGCAACGCTCGCGGAGTTTGGTAAATGCGATGTGTGAACGTCGTCGTATGGTTATTAACTTAAGCTGTCATTCGCAAAATGAACCCTCGGTCGTTGACAATCTCAGTACAATGCCGGCTCAATACCAACCAATACATTCGTGGCAGCAATGGATAATTTATAGAAATACAAAAGAACTACGCTTCTTCTTACTGGCATATTCCTGAATTGGGCTCTATCGAGCCAAGATGAATTCACATCTTGATTCTGCAGAAAAACCTCTTCAACTTTATTTTCCAGAGCCAAAAATTTCTCTTTAAGCGCCTTGTTCTCCAAGGGTTATAAAGTTTACACATGAAACTCACAGGAGACAAAATATGGAAGTACGGAAGAAAGCCTGATATGATTTGAAACGCGCGAGTAATGAGTTGAGCGAAAGTTTTCAAAACCCACTGCCAGATTTCTATGGTAGCCAGTTACGATATTGAAATATTGTTTTGCTCAGTGCTGAGTAGGGCACACTGAGTTGGGCATTTTTCGATGTAGATACCGGATCCTGAACCAGATGGAAACAAACCATAGGCGTCGTCACGTATCGGGTTACTTTTTGCCAGGTTTATTGATGGCACCATCTGGAATTGTGCTTGTATGTTCTGAATTCTGAAAAACAGATAATGACAAGGAGTCGGTGATGCATCTCAAATTAGTGTGTTGAAATAGGGAGCATTATTATCATCAGCACTAAACTTGAGTTTAACAGAAGGCAGTAAAGCAAGCAGTCAAAGGGACACAAGACGGATTAATGCGAACTACTCTCGTTTAAATTAAATGACGTCTTTGTGTTCAAAATGTTTCATCCTTATGTTTTTGGGGAATATGCATAAAGGTTGACCGATCCTCCCAAATGATGGGGATGGTTATGATGATTGTACGCCGACCTTTTATGGACCTGCTGAACTAAAACAGGATGTGCAAAGAGGCCTTTGAGTTAGTGGTGGGAATCGCAGGGAGTTAATATTTCTGGGTAACCATTGCACAAGGCTTTCAATTAAAAGCGAGCAGAAATAGAGGAAATGAATATATATAATATATATAGCATATATATATATAGATATATATATATATATATATAGATATATATATATATATATATATATATATATATATATATATATATATATATATATATATATATATATCTATATATATATATATATATATATATATATATATATATATATATATATATATATATATATATATATATATATATATATATATATAAATATAGCGACACAAATCATCATATATCATGTAGCGTATGGAATCATAAAAATCCGCGTAGCTGTGCCATTAAGTTGTATTTATATTACATTGTCTGCGGCCTATTTTACTCCAGTTGACAAATGATGAGTCATTGAAATACATAACAGGGAGTCACCTCTTCATCATAGCATGTACAATCAATGCTGAGTCAAACTGGACGGTATACGCATATATTATCGTCAGTTTTGGTCGGCGCAGCGATTGTTACAAGTAGAAGGGTTGAACCGCATTCCAAGTCCATCAATTCGTAGCATTCATAACTTTAAAAGGGTTTACGTGGACCGAGCGGCTGTATCAAACAACAGACAATAACAATATTATAATTCGTTCTGCATAATGTACTTCATGGCTTGATCATATTCGAATCTACGTACATTGATGACTAATTAGCAACTCTTACGCCAAACATGAACATCATGACAGACGTATCCACATTTTCTTGTTCAGCTGTGAATGAAAACCAGCGCATAAAAAATAAATTACGTATTACATAGACGAACATGTATGCGGCGCAAACCAATTAGCTTTGATAACCATTGTGCTCGCAGCATGCTTGACTTATTAGCTGTACTCTTATTACGCCAATCAGCGCAAAGAGACTGCCGTTGAAGTAACGCTGATTGAAATGATGGTACTTGGATAATGTACGGGATCACAATGATGCCATTGAATGATTCGACAGTTTTTAATGTGGAGCCATTTGACAATATCGAACATTTGTTATGTGCATCACGTTTATTCGTGCAATTCATAAATAACTTCAAAATTCAGTACCTCACCGTTAGCTTGGTACCATATTTGATGTTTAAATGAAAGAAAATATTAGGGATAAAAATTAGATTGAATAGTTGTTCCATCACGACATTTTACCGATTTCCCTCAATCCAGTAAATCGATTGACTGAAGGGGTTGTGAAAGAACTTGATTTCCTTTCATTAGGTTCAAACGTGCTTTTCAAGTTAAAAGTTGCCTGAATAATTCACATGGCACTTTGAACAAACACCCGTGGTGAGAAAGCTCCTAGCAGAACTTATTACTCATTCAGATGTACATTACGCAATTAGTCGCAACGTGTTTTTATTATAGAAACGATCTAGCCATGCTGATCGTTTGAGATTCTAAAGGGCTGTCACCAAACATCATATGGATGTGATCTTTGTAGACTCTCGATGAATTAACTCGTCAACGGCTGGGTTACTGGAATGTTGCAAGCATGGTTAATTGGAAACTGATGGTAAATGTAGCATGCATGACATGGGTGCAAAACTAATAACATTGCGCACACATCTGGTTAGAGATTGATCCATAATCTGTATTAATCTTTGATACTCCGACCTATAAAATTTGCGTGTTGATAGAGTTGCTCTGCAAGTGAGCAGCGCGTACACGTTTACTTGTTTGACTGGTATATACCAATGTTTAACGTTGCAATGGTTTGTTCGTGCTTTTGCAGAGAAGCCAATGTGGCTACTGCTTATAGCGAAGCCAATCATGAACAAAAGCACCTAGGGTGCCATGTCAATATACTAGCTACAGCTTATGTGCCCTTCACCCCAGAAAGCGTTAGCTAAACCAAAAACAGATCATTGCAAATTACATTTAATACAGGGCGTTGGATGAGAAATAGCTTACTACCATTTCTTCAGAAGGTCTATTCCTCCACCAGACGGATCATTACACACACACAAAGCAAAATAAATCATTACACATATGCTACACAAGATTCATTGACTGCAGGTCTAGTGCGGATCCATCTTTAAGGCTGCATAACCAATAAGAGCCCTAGCATCCCACATTTACCTTGGGTCCACACATACAAATATAATTATCATATAAACATCGTATCCTACCAAAACTCACTGTAGCTGTTTCAAATTAAAATGTAATGTTTACTACGATCCACGTGGGACTAGACACTTTGCGGCGATTCTCGTTCGATTTACTACGATTAGTAACGATGCGGCTACGTGTGATTAAAATCAAAGCAGTGAGATATTGGGGGATAGAATACAAGGATTTATCAAGAAAGTCATTCCAAATTCATTAGCTTCGTCCCAAATCGTCGAATTATATGAATCAGCTTTCAAATAGGGAAAGTTGAAGCCCCGTTTAAATAGCCATTTCATTTACTTTATCGACTTTCGACGGCAAACAGTTTAGGTTACTGCTGTAGATATACGCGACAGTCATATATCTAGCTTCTATTGGTGACAGCAATATCGTTGCTTTTGGTCGCTTTGTAATCATTTAAGTTGTATACTAGTCATGGTTCTCCTTGAATAATCTTCTACTTTTGTGCTGATGTAGAAACATCGCCTTGGGAGGGTAGCAGCTGCATCGCTGCTCTGTCAGACACGTGACTGGACTACAAAGCATGAATGCAGTTAGAGACACGTGATTTGCCAATGCAATTGTCATGTGACGTTGTCTGAGTTTGCCCATCTCGTCCAGACAAAAGCGTTGCTTTGGCATTACACTCGGGAAATAAACTGGTTCTTGTCAACATCTAGATGACATGATTTACATTTGAAACCCTAAGGCCCACCAGAGTAAATTAAAACGTATATCACACATAATGTCGCATTTGATAGAATAGATACATTTTATAATTGGGTAGTTATATATAACATTGATATTGATAATGACATGCAGTTTGGATCAAAGTAAAAGATGTTAATTTAATAGTATTATATTTTTAGGCGATTCAAAATATAAAGTAGTCATTGAAATAGGCTAGGCGCACTAATCTGACGCCATACCAATCGACTGTAATTTAAAATTGCTGGTTTAATATCATACACTGTTGTAATTTAAAAGGGTTGGAGTCACTTACGGTAAAAGGTTGTCACATGAAGGCCATC
This sequence comes from Urechis unicinctus, assembly GCA_034190875.2. Lineage (NCBI taxonomy): Eukaryota > Metazoa > Annelida > Polychaeta > Xenopneusta > Urechidae > Urechis > Urechis unicinctus. The sequence continues at coordinate 29,605,360 of CM067350.1, read as the reverse complement.
AGTTTGTATCTAAAATGGCATTGCACATGCTTAATCAGAGAGTTACATGAGAAATCACTCCGCGCTTAATCATGACTGTACAATCTGATTCTCTATCAATACACATGCGCACAAAATGTGCTTATCCAGCATTAGATGGTTGCATCTCACAGGCTGTATTTGTCCGTAAGGGATTGAAACTTGTTACCCCTGACTTGAGTTGAGCATCATCTAGTATCGTTCGAAAATGCACGTCAGAGCACTGCAAAAGAGAAATTCACTTTTGCCAAATGCTCAAGAGCTATCTAAGTCGTTGAAATCGCAATAGTCAAGGTTTTATGCCCAGTCCCACATCGATGGACCCAGTAGGATGACATACGCTTATAAATGATTGTTGGACAAGCCCGTTTTGTTATGCATTGCATGTAACTAAAAATAACAAATTACTTGAGGAATATAAATTGAACGATAAACGGTAGCGACGACAAATCCTCCAAATGATTTCATGATATGCTTGACTAGTGTTTAATTATACCATCTCCGTTTGAATAATGAAATGGGTTAACACAATTCACACTTTGCATTGCCGTTTTCTTCTGGGTTTGCTTAAAATTTAACCATCAGTGAAACGCATCACTCATCATTCGTTCCATAAGCTACTTGCAGATTTATAACTCCACATAAAAACTTGTTTATAGGATTGACTGTAGAACAAACGATCTGTTGTGTTTGTGTCCAAAAACGCTTTTGCACTTAGGCACCTCAAGTATAAACACGGCTTGTTAGAATAACTAAAGCGTAATGACATTTTAGTAAGCTCGTAAATAATCACTTCACATAATGAGAAAAGTAACATTAACGTTTAATACACATATACGCATTTAAATCTTACAAAGAAGTCACAATATGGATATATGCTATTGTAATGCCTCCCACATTTTAGTATAGTTGATTGGCTGACAGTAACTGGCTTTATTGATATAATAATATATTCCGATTAATCAATGTGCGAGCTGTACATTATTACATACAAGGATATGTCATGCAGCCCTTAAGCAGCAGCTATCGAATAACACGTAGAGGCATTTATTTTATGCTATAGAAACTAGCATAACTTATTCACGTCTTAGATACTTTTCTGCCCATAACGTATTGGCCTCTTTTGGTCATTGATGCGGCTGCAGCTGATTCAATTCATCACGGTGATCTTTCTAACCATAATTCAGCTGTCCCATTAGGAAGAGTCAATGACTCTATTTATCTCAGTCAACTAATAAAGGCAAGAAATAGAACGAACAGCTCCTATAACAGGACATTACGTCGCGAGAATATTAATGCTTATGGTTATCAAGACACTTTGAGCAGATGGTCGGCTCCGCTGATTCAAATGGCTGCCATGCCAACGTTTATGATGCTAGATAACACAGGTGTGTTCAACTCCAATAGAACCAGCTGGCAACCTCTTCCATGCATTATGAAGTGTCCCAAAGGATCGTTGCTCCACACAGATAAGCGATGTCTACGACAATGCAGATCATTGAGGTTGGCATGGAGAAAGTGCTTGTCGATTTACAAACTCATTAATTTAATCCCTCCCTCTATTTTCTCTCGCTGTCTTGGTCCCTCGCGCTCTTTATCATAATTCTATCTGACATAGCATTAAATGTACATCAATTGGTCGATGCTTTGTTATATATCACATTATTTCGTATCATAATCATGCTTAATATTCACATTTATTATTCTTCTTGGATGGAACCGATATGTTAGGTTGCCAAATGATATGACTCGTTCGAAAGGACACAGCCTGTGAAATGTCACAATTGGCCAACTATTTTCACAATGTCATACCCTATATGGTAGATAAAATATTGGCACCAGACAGGAATCAAATTGTACCATTTTGCTAATCGACTTTGCTAATGGAAGCTTTTCTATTATTGTAATTGCTCTAACCACGCCGCTCTGGTGATTTACAATGGCTTGATGAAAAGATGACTGCAAATGGTTGTCAAGTTTCTCTTCAACAGTGTTTGCGGCAACGGCTTTTGTGATCTGGCGAGATTGGAATGTAATATAACTAGTATGCAATGGATATATTTCTGGCAGCCATACCTGGTGTGGTCTCTCCGAGTCTTACTTCTGAACGCAAATATTCTGTAGACCTCATTGCCTATAGCAATCCCGGTGCTGAAGCATCAGTGCCTCGTTTGATAATGACCAAGCCGCCGATGTGGATGACAATATTACGGTGGTACCACCCTACCCCCACCCATACCCTAAGAGAGCATTCAAGCAAGGGAACCATTGACGAATTATGATCGTCTTTGATGAATTTTCCCGTTTGCGGTGCGCATTTCACATTAATATACTTCGACATCAATCGCTTGTTGAGGCGTGACATAATTAGCCACTGCTTCAATTTGGTGAAAGGGTTCTTGTGTGAGGCCCAGTTTGTGATTATAGTGACTTGGTTTAGTTTGTTTGTAAGCTGTCACCACGATAACAATCACACAGAGTACACATATGTCCATGCAAAAGTATGATAGAACATTGCTTCGCAAAACTTGATTGATATGATACATCTACATCCATCTATATGGTAATGTGATCTTGATAATCTGCAGATATTGTCGTTGATCACTTTGGGAAATAATTTTGTTAAATTGTCTGCCTATAATGTTGTCTTGGTTTAATGTTTAGCTCGATAATAATTTTTAAGCTCATAACACATCTTTGTTGCGTTGTTTGTGTTGATGTTTAGTTTGTTTGTAAGCTGTGCATATGTCCATGCAAAAGTTGAACATTGCTTGCAAAACTTGATTGATATGATACATCTACATCCATCTATATGGTAATGTGATTTTGATAATCTGCAGATATTGTCGTTGATCACTTTGGGAAATAATTTTGTTAAATTGTCTGCCTCATAATGTTGCATTGCTTTTGTGACGCTATTTGATGGTTCAGTATTGTGTTCATAGCTGAATATACATTGGATTGTTTTGCATTTAAGTTAGGTTGTTAGGATTTTGGGTTTGATGATAATGAGTGCCCCGGTTGTAAGGTTGTGCGTGGATTTGTTAGGTGGTGAGGGCTTTGAATGTGGAGTTAGTTCATAATGTTTTGCGGGTTGATCGAGTGGAAATTATAATCGATTATTTTTCTGCGTCAATCATATGTACTGCCTGATTCAGGTGAGCTGGAGGAATCATCAATGCGCGAGCAGAATATTGACAGAATGTATGTCATCTTTAACTCCAGTCAAGAATATTACACTAGGAATGCATCATACAACTAACATCCCATATGCAAATATAAGCGCCAGTTGGCATGGCACGGTCTCAATGTCCATAAATTATTCCAGGAACTATGGCCTGTGTGTGATTCAATTTATCATTTTGTCGCATATAACCCATCACGGAATAATTGCTACTGAGACAAGAAATATATATGATTCGTTTACTGTTGCTTTAACGGAGCACATCAGGGAGGAAATTGATGATACATTTCCGGTTGCATTAAACGGACGCAAAGGCGAAGATACATCTTACTTCTTGTTAAATGAAGAAGCATGATGCTTGTCTAATAACTGCCGGGTGTCAATAAATGTCGATACTGATGTACTTTATTTGTAAAGAACGAGATTTAATCTGCTTCACGTTCAACACGATTATCACCCTCCTTTCGGCCACGTGCCTTATACGCCATTTGATGCTTAATTACATAAGCATGTATTTACAGCCAGTTGAATAGAAATCAAATTGCGTATAACAGTTGAATAGACAAGGGCTTTTATTTGAGTATTTGAGTAGGGTGAGTTTGTTATATCACATGGATCCTCATGGCTTTGATATTTACTGATCACGTCATATGTCTTCCCGCACAGCTGTGCAGTAACATCCGTCTCCTGGTTTCATTTATGCAAATGACGAGCACTTAGCAAGGCTCTCACGAATATCACACCAGCTGTAGCTGGTCGCAATGTGGTGGATATCCATTTCAAATGACCTATAGATCAATAATAATGGAAGAAGACATAATACATAATGGCAACGTTGCCAATATAGATCCGAGCAAGCCTAATATAGTCCTAACTTGGTCCTAACACCCATCAATGAGGCAGAAATTATTCACAGCCTAATTTGGCATTATCCTGTATGTCGGCTACGGTGGTCTTTAATGATGATGCATTTCATAATAATCCAACTACTGGCAACGTAAGAACCGTTGGTATATCTAAAGCATTACGATTTCCTGCAATATTTGGATTGAATACATTACAGAACAGAACACATTCTTCATGTTGTCTTAAAGATGCATTCAAATCTTACATCGCAGTAATTTATCTGCTCGCTAAACGTACTTTACGGATTAGCGTATCATCTGAAGACATGATAAGCAAGTCTTTCAAACGAACCGTATGTTTTTACCTAAAGGCGGCCAATTTGCTTAACCAGGATATTGGTAAGAGAACAGTGTGATGTTTTGGATGAATGATGCACGGCCGCAACTACCCGCCATTATATCTAAGTAGAAAAGCCAGCTTTTAGGGCTCTGATTGAATCCGCAGCGGCGAAAGACACACATTGATAATCAATATTATTGTTCTTCGCTTATGGCCCCATATTTCTAGCCGTTTAAATGATAAAACAATGCCACAGGTCGCAGCGTTTTTCGAGCAAATCATTTTTTAGCTGCACAATTTTCTAAAAGGTTTATGCAAATTGCAGCATCCGAGATTGCTTGCAAACTGGAGGTCTATTTTAGGGCTAGGAAAGAGTATGGCGTTTGTATTGTCTGTTGTGAACAATGTTTTTATCTTGACCAACGCAATTTTGATATTTTGTGCTTACCTGCTATCATCTGATGTTTCAACCGCAAAAAGAGAATAATGCATATAAATTAATCATATATTTGAATAATTTGGCCTTTCACATATTGCACCCAAAGTATCAGAGGAAGCTCTTCCAAATTTAGCAGTAACCCAGTGTGATATTGAAACAAGTATTTCTATGTATGTTGTTGATAGAATTACACCAGTTTCTCTTTATTATAAATGAAGCCAATAAATGTCTTCATTGATACCTGATAACTAGGTAATTATAGAACTCAAACGTGACTTGTATAGGTTTGTCTGAATCTTGTCATCTTGTTATTGCACATTTCTTATGGCTAAGCGAAAACCAATCTCTCGCGTAATTTGAGAACCAAGAAGCAGTCATGTCACAGCGCAGCAAGTGTAGACGCTATCCACATCGCTGGAAGTAAAGGACATAAGCAATTACTGCAGCGCTAAACGATTTATTTGTTCTTAGCCAAGACAATATAGTTGTGAGTGGCATATGAATTTCTATGTATCGTTTATATCGCAACATAGCTCAATATTTTTAGGATTAATTGGTCTATGGCCGACACATGGTAAAATATCAAATTGGCTTTTTAACGATTTATTATTGTCCTACCGCATGTAAATATTACCTTGGTTGTTCACCTCATATTGGGCATTGGATGCTGCACGAGGATAGGACCGCGTCATACAAATATATGGCTTTTCAGGTACCGAGACCTGCTCGATAAGAGATAATGTATCACTGAGCAGTGCGACTGGACCGCACAGTAACTTGCCAAAGAAAAATCTGTCACAAGAAAATTAAGCGACGTGTACTGTTACCAATTTCAACAGTGTAAGCTAGGAATATACTTCCTACTCTTGACCGTGTACACAATTCCTCGATTGTCTGTGACTTTAAATTCTGAGCGGGGTGGTAGGTCCAATCTTGTGTCCCTAACAAACAACGCGATATGCTATCACTCATGACTTTAGATTTTTGCAATGCAACTTATCCAAAGCAAACACTGAGGAGGTTTGGGGTGTCTTTATCGTATCGGTCAATAATGTTGTCAAGGTCTATCACAGGGTTCATTTACCCTCAGTAGGATTTGCGAGTAGCTGTAAAATGATTTAATGCTTCTTTGTCAAATCTTTGCTTGGTTACTTCTGTTAACGCAAAATATTTGTTTTGAATCTGTTGTTCCCGTTACGCAAGCCAAATATTCTACACATAGCCATCTAGATTCAAGCACAAGACTATCTGTGCTTGATTTTGCATTTTCGTTTGCGTGGGCGTTATGTTCAATCTTCTTATAATTGTTCTACCTTAGTGCCCGAGTTTACCCGTCTCCCAGTAACGATCATTCGAATGAGTGACACATTTATGTACGCACACTGGGTTCGTTCCTTCCCTTCTCACATCACGCATGATACTTTGGTGGTTCATCGTAAATTGTAATTCACTCATAAACATATCTTCCATTAACCTATATGAACCACGAAAGCTGGACAATGAAACAGCGTTATACCGCGTGGTCTGGATTGAATTCCAAATTGAATTACCAGGGCATTGCGTGATATCATACACACGTTTACACTTGACTAACTTAACTGTTCTGAATACTCGAAGCAACTTCAGCCGGTTTACTAGAAGGAAGTAAAGTGTCCTGTCTATGAACTATCCGCACGATCCTACTGTAAATATATGATCGAATATCATTATGGTAAAGCATGGGCAAGACCCATCCCATAGATGATTTCCACAGTGCATACAGGAAGCGATTATAAATTAAGCCTGAAAAGGGACGGTTTCATAAACAGTCGTTTGTTATAACAATGTTGTCAAAGCTTTCATAGGTCGTAAGCAATTGGTAAGGTGCTATTGTAGATGACGTGGGACATGACATGGTCATTCAACGCCGCGTGCTTTCAATCTAAATTGGATCAATGAAGATTAAACATATTAACGACTCAAATGAAATCACGTTACGAGCTGCGCGTTTTACACGAAGATGTCAATAGTCTTCAATTACAGCTGAACCAAAAACGTTAAATATCTCCTCTATTATTCCTCGCAGGCCAACAATTCCAACATCATTTGATCTGCAACGATTCGTGCAGTTTACACTCAAAAATCATATTTTAGGTGTTAAACGCACCTGAAGATATCATCATGATTATCATTATAGCAATACTAAGAGCACCGTTTATCTATAACGTTTTACATAATTCAAATACATGAATCTGCGATGCTTAGGGGATTGACTAAACTGCATGTATTATGATTCGACTGATCCTTGTAGCGATTTGCATCAGAATTAGCCTCTTTAATGACCAGAAGTACCATCATATATATTCACAGATATTATCTAAGATGCATCAATCAGATGCCCCGTACAAATTGCGTCTGCATCCATACGTTAAATTTCATGGTTTTGGATAACACCCGGTTATAGAAGCGCTTATATGCATGAATTGTAGTCGGCGTGAAATGTAAGGTCTTACGGTATAGCTGTGTCTGTCAATTGTTTCAGTCACAACGTTTCGATAGAATCAATAAAACATATTCATCTTAATTAGTTATATATAAATTAAAACAATCACATGACAGACTAACGGATTTATCGAGCCCATGTAAGCATTTGTGTGCTTCACCAGAATGAATGCGGACAAGTAATGGCGGCAAGCTCAGGACATGGTACCAGACTGTCATAACGGCGAGTAGTTGAATCTAAAACCGCTTTGATCTAAGCTAAACCCCATATGCGTATACCGTTTCCATTACCTATAGCCATTAACTGTAAAAAGCTTTACTGTGGTCTTCAGTGACTGCTTTGAAATAATGGCCTGTATTTTACCTGGAATGTTCGGTGTTCGGGGCGTTATCATACGGTTATTCTTCAAGTATAGCGATGCTAGTCGCTCTTAATTCGACATTAATTTAGCCATTATCATATTGTTACCATCGCGTGCAACTAATTGTTACATTCTGTTCTTATGAAGACAATATTGGCGCCAAAGGGTACCGATTTCGGACGAGATAATGTTAATCTCTTGCACGTATGTAGTCATATATTTTCACCCACTTATCAAATACATTTCTTCATCGAACTAGATCAAGCTGACAAGCGTATTTGAAGATGACCATTTATAACAGGCGTTGATGTCATGGTCTGATTTTATCATCAAAAAGCAACGGTTGCTCCTGTAAATTATGGTGCCTTGATTCAAAGCTAAGAGCTCTTTGAGATGGATAACCAGCATATTCTTTGGCTGCTAACCAATTAATCGATTATCACATCAGATTCAACTACACATTCGTGGATTTTTGTAATGACGCAATAGATAATGTGCTTCATAGAATGCTTCACAAATAACTTATCTGCTAATCAAACACAGATATATATATATTATCTGTGATGCACACAGAGCCCGTAATAAAGCACGTTATTTTGAGCCCGTGGCCACATCAACGTAAGGAACCTGTAAAACACCCGCAGATCGCCCGTAAAGAATGTAACCACAACGCTGTACCGTAAGTATCCCTAGTTCCCATGTGACCGTAGCTAAAAAAGAGGTCTGTACAATATTTCTGTCATCAAGCAATTGAAATCAGAGTAGTTTATTGCCAGGAGTGTAATAGTTTCCTTCTAATATGTTTCATCCTAACGCAAACTGCATTCTCATGATTGGTTAAATATCCATGAGTAATAACTGCCCAGACAAGATGGCTTCTAAATTGTTCATTTACAGTCCCTGCTATTGTAACGCACCCCAGTTACATCCAGCCTGACATCTTAGATTGCTTATTATTTTTTTGGTTAACAACATGCCGAGTAAACTCTTATCAAAGCTGCATGTCATTATCAGCGTCTATTCTGTTGGATGCGATAATCGTCCATATTCCTATAAGTCTGATAGATTACTGGTTTTTAGACGCAAATTATGTCGTTAAAAATAGACAAACTGTTCTACAGGCTAGCAAAAACCAGTTATTCCTCTTTCGCAAAAGAGAGTAAAGCTTTTATTAGAACCTACCGAATGACTTGTCATAATATCACAACATAGGTAAATCAATTTGTTTCTGTCCGTTTAGATGTGCTGTTGTCAAGTGTGCAGTGTAGCTGCTATCCTCCGAAGAAATCGCAAGGCATGAAAATTATGCGTCTCATGATGTCTCTTAAGAGACAAGCAGCTGCAAATATAGATGTTGCTTACTGCAGTTAAAACCTTTTGAAAGATATGATAATGATTATATAACGATTTTTCATTCCGCTTCTCACATGGCTTCCTTAATTATTCTTTAAATCTATGCTAACGTGTGCATAGTTTTTATGTTAATATTTATGAAAATGTTGGTGAAAAGTTGGGTTTTGAAGTTTTGCGTTTACATGGCAAAGTAAGTTCTTAACAATTCATAATGCTAGTATGTGGGACCTACAACTATATCATGCGTTACTTTTGGTCATATCACGTGATTGAATCATATAGCTCCGCCTATCTTATCTCGTTGATGTCGAACTCTACTAGAGGTCGGTTAACAAAAGTATTTCACACGCAGCTTTAATTGTTGGATAGTTTCAAGAGGGTGCTTCCATCTATTTGAATATGTAACAAACGACGATGAACAGGAAATTAATTCACTGTATTGGGGAGGCTAATAAAAAACATTCATGAGTGATCCAATGGACATCATATGTAAGTAATCACGTAATTTAGGATATAGATCAGCGTTAATTAATACATTGCTCTATTGCATTGATAGTCGTAATAATGGGGCAAGCAGGATAATATTAGCAATGCATTTTAGGAACATAATGATTACCAAAGCTAATAATGAGGGTGATTTACACATGTTGTCGTCCGACGGACTGTAAAGTAGTAGTTTATACCCCTTGAGCTTCATTATATCCTTGCTGTTATTAACGACACGAATATGCATACTGCTTGCATGGAATAAAGCAGAATGAATATAATGCGTTGTGCTATCATAGAATTACAATTAGCTTTGGAATCAAGGCAGATACCTGCTATTTAAGTAACATTTTAGCTACATTGCTTGCGGCTTGTGATATTTAATCTGTTACTGGATATCCCTCCCTCTCTCTTTTTCATGAGATGTTGGATCGCAATTACATATTGCGTACAAACACTTAAATTATTCACCAAGTACTGTGGAATATTATGAAGTTGGCGAACAATAGAATACACCGTTTTCTTGATATATTAAAATCAGAATACACCAACGGAAGGTGTGAAATATAAAATTGCTGCCTGAAACACATTGGTTGAAAACGAACGAACAATTTCTGCGTAGCGCAATTTGTACTTGATTTTCGGACCTTTGATGCAGCCGCTTGGGCCATGTGTCAATTGCATGGGAATGCACAATAGCTCCAGCTGAATGTGCCTGCTTGCTGGTGTTAAGGGGACCAGGTTGACATGAGTATGCATACTGCAAGTTAGACTGCACCATAGGGATATAATATAACCAGGAATCATGCTGATAGAGTCCTTACTGGAGCAATCGACCCAAGCAGCAGATCTACGACTGTACTAAGTCACGCTTAATGGCACTTATGTTTGACATGAAGCCCTAGCGAGAGTTAGGCTTGTAATGTCATTTCAGTATGCCTATGTGTGACGTTATGCGCGACACAGCCCATTCACACGAATGTTATTCAGTTATCTGAATGTAATTTGATGCTGTCAGTAATATAGGCCAAAACATCCAGTCCGTTGAATTTTATGCATTCAGCAAGCACTATCGATGTCGCTCTGGTATGTTTTTGAACCAGAAGTGAAATAACACATGATTATTCAATTAGGATGCTTTTAACGCAAGGGATATGCATAGGAGAGCCTGGTGATTTATGGTGCTTGGTGCTTGATTAATTTATGCTACACATATCAGACTTCGGTCACTGTGTTTGTCCGATCTGCTTTATAAACTGTAAAAGGGGACATGGGTGAAACATAGCCAACACGAAATCCGATAATACTTTATCAAAAATGTGTCAATAATATAACTGAATTGGCAAATGGCGAGATATATGTTTGTTCAGACGCTCTAATTTCTTGCCCTGTTGAATAACCAATATATCCCGCATTCTATTAACGCCTATCTACGAAGACTTAGAACCGAATGTAAGTTTTCAACTAATGCATTACACTTCATGTATTTGTCAATCATTAATCGTTTGAAATCATTTGTGTCATCACAGCTAATACAATTACAGCTCGCACAACAAGGGTTCACAATCAAAAGCGCTGTACTGATTTATTGTCATTGAACTATTGTTGATAAATATATAATAACGCCTGGTTAATGTGTTTACAAAACGTATTCACCACAGCCAAGCCAGGAAGAGATAAACACTTGCGCCTGGTGATTTCTGGTGCTTTGTGTTTATTAAGCTACTTAAGCTACACATATCAGACTTCGGTCTGTGTTTGTTAAATGTGTATAATCATTCAAATCTTGACAACATGGGGTGAAGCTCTGCAGATAAATCAACTAAGGTCAATGTTGTTGACAGCGCTAAAAACGAAGCAAGTCTTGACAAATGTTATTAACAGGTTGCATTAGAGCAAATTGCACCCATGCACCCGTCCGTCTACACGCACTACGTTAGCGTTAGAATTCAGTTCCATAAGCATGTACATTACTTTGAGTTATGTGTGGGCTAAGTTTGGTGGAAGTACAAAACTACTATAAGCGAAAGCAGTGAGGTCAAACTATTAACAAAAAGACTGATTGCACTTTTGAACACATTCGTGTACATGCCTCGATCGCTTCTAATAAATTAATCTCCCCTGGGTCTTCTCTTTTCAACTATTATTGCACGTTCCTCTAACTGCCAGGTTTGTGTTAGAAGTCTCCATGGAATTGTGTCCCATTAATGTGTCTATATTCACTATTGAACTGAACTGCAAAATAGCTCACAGAGAATTCAACTAAGGTCAATACTAATTGACAGGGCGTAAAAACGAAGCCAAGATATGACAAATGTTATTAACAGGTTGCATTGGAACAAATTGCATCACATGCAGGATATTGACACAAATTATAACTACGTTAGCGTTAGAATTCAGTTCCATAAGATATTTTTACTCATACTTTGCATCATGTGTGGGCAGTTAGACTGAACACCAATAGGAAATAGAATATATAAGGTCGATATCAGTGAGATCAAACTATAACGATCAGACCGATTGCACTTTTGGACACACCGTTTCGTGGAATAATACCTAACAACGTGCTTCTAATAAATTAATCTCCCCTGCGTCTTCTTTTGCAAACACGTGTCGCACACAAATCTCAACTGGCAACTGCAGAATCCATGGAGTGTGTCACATTACCACTCTATATGTTAATGCGTCACAATGACGGGCCTTTGTCATGCTCAATTCGAATTAATACTGATGCCAACGGGCAAAGCAATCTGACGTAGATATGTGTCCTGTGACCTTACCGTTGCACATCGCATCAGTCTTCAGGCAACAGTCTCGGAAAGAATTTAAAGGCAAATTAACTCAGTGGACTACTTCAACATAAAGATGTATCTTGAACGTGTAGATTGACCAATGATTGCTTACATTCGGTTAAGCATACACGATCAACGGAAACGTGTGGAAAAAACCCTCAGCAATAGACGATCTAAATGTAAAAAGTGTCAAGTTCGCCAAGTTAGTGATCGATTTCTAAGAGGCAAGATATTCATGTTTAGATTCTCTGGATTAACAACGAATCATATTGTAGCTTATCGGATGAAAGGAACTTTAAGGTATTATGTATTAGGACAACGTCCCATACAATGCTAAGCCACCTTAAGGGAAAACATCTGGGATATAACCCAATCCGATATGGACAACGAAGATAGCGAAAAAATATCCTTGGCGTTTCCGAGGCAACGTAGAAAGAAGTCATTGTATAGACATTGCATAAATAATTGAGGGTGACGTAGCTGGTGTTGCTGTTGTTATCTATTTTTGTCGCGGTTTTAGCTTCATCTGTCGTTTTTGGTGAGGATCCGAATGCTCATTAATGCAATCAAAATATGGTCAAGTTAAACAGGTCATTCTTATGTCCGACCCATGTGTGTCATCAAATAGATCAAACGTACATAATTACATCACATCTTACGAACATTTATCATGTCTTCAATCGTTCTTTACTCTTCGACTTAAGTCACATTAAATGCCCATGCGAGATGCTGAATGACATTTTAGCAAATACAAGTGTCTGTTGCTGACATTGTGCTAATTTCCAGGTGAACCCCTCGCCCAGCTATAACCGCTACAGGGCAGCCATATGTCACGCGGCGAGAGGCTGTTGCCAATAACGAATTGATGTCGATATAGATGCGCATGGAATTTTGCGTTATAACGCCTTCGTTCAGCTGAGTAAATCTGCCATATGTGCGATTGATGCTATATATACATAATTGCTATACTGCAATGACAATTCCCTCGTACGTGTACATTCACGATGGTTTCTGATTACGGTTAGTGATTGAGAAAAAGGCGTTCAGCTTCCATGATCAACACGCCATTTAATGGCATTCTGTGAAAAGATAACAGCACTTAGTGAGTCAGTAGAAAGCTATAGTCAGTATCTCTAGTACAACATTGTCGGAATATAGTAGTCAAATACAAAATACCAATAAGGAGTAACTGCGTATTATGTAATGATTAAAGTTGGTCTGATTAAATCACCATACTTTTGATTTATCATCGGTACATATACATAATTAGAAACGTCTGTGTTATCATTCTGAGCAAACTGATTGATTAATTTTGTGGGTCGCTCGGACATTGACAAATAATCGCTGAATATCTTTATCGATATATTCACTTCTGTCAGTATTGCAACAACACACCTTACAGCAGTACAACGTGGTGCGAAACTGAATATAGATGCTACACTTTGACGAGCTCTATCAATGCTTAAACAATTCGATTTGGTTGATGATGGTGAACATTAGTTCTACTATCTCGCTTTACTATCCTCTCGGATGTAAAGGCTGTCGCGCCCCAGTGCATCGGTCTAATAACAAGTAGGCTAGTGTTAGTATTCGTAAATTGAATAATATTTACTAACTAAATTCATCAGCTAATTTCCGTTTCATTGCTTCATCAAAATAAACATTTAATGCGTACAAATAACACACAAACCAGATATTAACATTTTAATATGGCTAACATCAAATGCCTCATACTGATTAGTTACCGGGATAACGGACCTCTGACATGTCAAATCTTGAGCCGTCAGTGCATTATTTTATAGCTTCCTAAATGGCAAAGCAAACTGAGACGTCTCGGGGTTCAGCGTCTCTTAAAGACATAGAGTCTCCTGGTTGGTCGAGGCGACCACACAACAAAATTATTTAGATAAGTTCATGTAAGAGAAGCTGTGACAAATCACCCCGCTGCCCTCTGGGGGTGTGTACACAAAGTCAGCCCTCTTAGCGTTGCTATAAGCTCTTTGGTACAATTGAGGGCTTTTCCAAGGCAGCATTTTAATATATTGATGAAAACATAACCTGGAGGGAGCTCATTGATATAGCTGTGGCAAGGTGTATATTAAGATATTATTTTGGTTCATCAAAACTTCGGCTTTAAGATCAGCTAAGTGTCGCTGGTTAATTCTCATAAGGGTGTTTATTTCAAAAATCAAGCAATTCAAAATAAACCTTAGGGTGAGTAAATAGTTGGAGCCAAATGTGTTGGCGTATATTAGTCCTCGCTGCGAAATAGGGATTGGCTACATAATAGTAGTTAATTTACATATCATTGTTTATTTCACAAATCAAGCATGAGTCCACAGAAGACACGCGGAGCAGACCGTGTCTCCATCGAATTTCTTAATGTGCGAAAGCACAAGCAATAAAGTATAGACGAAATTTCCGAAGGGGAAGAAGACCCCGTACCATAACCAGCTCCTGATGGAGAAGTTGTTTCCAACAGTTCGGAGGGTAGGTAAGAACCAAACATAACGTAGGCTTTTAGGTAATTGACCATGTCTCTTGTAAAAACATGAGGCTGAATTAAATCAAGAGTCAAAGGAGCAGAGAGTATGCTGAAAAGGAAGTAATACACTTCATTCAAACTCATTCAAATGCATTGTACGGTGACTGAAAAGCTGCGTAGACGATTGAATTCAATAAGCAGTTGCCCATGAATTATATTTAATAAATGATATGCCGATCGTTGCACTTGAGCCAGCATAAAGTGGGAGAATCTTTAGAGTGGACGTGGATTCTACGGAAGGTTGTTATGTACTCACGATCGCAGGTTTCATCATAAGGTAAATATATTAACAACATTAGAACACTGGTGACAAGTTTTTGTAGCGGAGTTTAACCGCTTAGTGCATAGCTGCAATATTTGGCATCGTTTATAGTTTTGAATGAGCTGCTTGATCCTAGGAAACGATCGCAAGCATTCCAATATTGACGTGAATGCTCTCGGTATTTAGCCGTTTGAAAACAACATATGGCAGATTTGAATAACATTTCCATTGGTTTCATGATCCAATTGCACGTGCATGTTATAAACTGATGATTGGTGAGTGTGGTTTCTGGTTATATACTGTGGAGGCAATATGGGTCATTCCCCAACCTTCTGACGATGCTCTCTTCCCCAAGTAACTGCTCATATGTACCAAGATATTATCTAAGTTTTTTTCCTAAAGCGCTACACGCATAGAATGTATCATGATTGGATAACATAGGCAAATAAGCGTTCGCTTGTATTTTCATGTGGTCCGTGTTAACAGCCAGTCTATGTTGAGGATGCAGTCAATAAATATCATAAATCCATCAGTATGGCGGGATTATCGCCCTCTCATCTTAATCTTATCAATTTTTAATGTAATTTGACTCGACCCGCATCACTTGAGATATTTGCGGCCTGTAATACAAAGCTCATTCCTCTGTATGTGCCCGTTAAAACAGAATTAATAGCTCGTGTTTGTTATGAATGCAATTTGAATCATCCATTATCACGTGGGAGATTAGCGGCCTGTGATTAAAGAATCTCTTTCTTTGTATTTATTTCTTTAATACTGAATGACTGAGATGCATGCGACAAAAAAGATCAAAATATCTGGAACGAGACCGAACTTTGCTTTCTATTCAAAGGTAATAAGAAAATAATTTATCAAGCGCTCTCAAATAAGTATTATATATTCAGTCAGTATTCTATGGCTTACCATGTGAGCGGTGGATATCGTAAATAAAAAGCCTCAAGCTATGCTTACCCAAACCATAACTATGCGACTGTCGAACCTGCTTCAATTCGATGCATCATCTAAATTGAAATGTATCCTTCATTGTGATCGACTGTTCCGTTTTCTCATACTGTATTTGTAAGCCCACTTGATGTGCTGAATCAAACAAGACAATAGCGTCGAGATGTATTTGGAGAGTACATGCTCAAAACAGCATTAAGAGGCTCAGATATAAGCATAGTAATGCAAATTGGCAGCCATTTTGTATTGCGTTTTTAAGAGCATTTTAGCATCAAAATACATGTTGGCAACAGTTGGATAAGGAGCCAACCAATGGGGGCTCTTGTTAGCTCGAATGGTTCCTAAATGTCTCCAAGTGTTAGTGCTTCAATAGTTGCATGATGCTTGGTGCTTGCCGCATGTCAAACGAGTGTTGAATGCTAAATTACTTGCTAAATTACTTGTGCAATAACTCCGTTGCTCATCAATGTATTATTGCTGAATTCTGTGCAATTTTTAAAGTACATACAAATTTTTACTTGTCGCACCGTAAATAGTTATACCTGTACAATAACGTCATAAGAACACGAGGCGTCCTTCGGGTTAATGAATGCGTCTAAAATGCAGTACAAGCCCCAAAACGAGAGAGAGATATAGAGAGAGATATATATAGAGAGATATATATATATATATATATAGAGAGATAGATATATATATATATATAGAGATATAGATATATATATAGATATAGATATATATAGATAGAGATATAGAGAGAGATAGAGAAATATAGAGATCTCTAGAGATATCTCTAGAGAGAGATCTCTCTCTCTCTCTCTAGATCTCTCTCTCTAGAGAGAGAGAAGAGAGAGAGAGAGAGAGAGAGAGAGAGAGATCTCTCTCTCTCTCTCTCTCTCTCTATATCTCTCTAGAGATCTCTCTCTATCTCTATCTCTATCTCTATCTATATATATCTATATATATATATCTATATATATATATATATCTATATATATATATATATATATATATATATATACATTCTGAGGCAAAATGCGAGTTTGGTATGGTCGGTCAAACAGTCCTTAAATAAAATTTCTCCCAATCCTCATTGCATGTAAAACTTAAAATTTGTCAAACCTACTGCAGCATACTTTATTGTCCATATCTATGGGTTAATTATACACAAAAGCGCTTTATTAAGTTACAGTTGCTTCCAATAACATGTACCGAAATATTTTGGGTTTATCAAAAAGAGAAAGTGCCAGTCATATGTTCGCCTCAAACAGTATCTCAGGATTTCAAGCATATTTTTGAATATCGACCTATGCATTTATAAGGAGGATAGGACTCTCCAATAACTTGTTAATTAAATCTTTGAATTATTGTTACATGGCACGGTCTGGTGCCATATGGACCCATTGGTACCGTATTTTATATGCACTGCATTGAACACTAATTTACATGCATGTCTTATTTACTATGGGCCCTGTGCCTGAAATAAATTTATATATATATATATATATATATATATATATATATATATATATATATATATATATATATATATATATATATATATATATATATATATATATATATATATATATATATATATATATATATATATATATATATATATATATAATATATTGCATATAGCATGTACCTTTCATCACATACCCTCCATACCACCCATATCTAAATTCTCCTGCCACTCCTCTTGTCTTGTAAAAATATAACTTTTTTTGTGCGACTGCACTGTGATAGCCTCTATCCCACCGCGTACCGTAATTGTCTCCCTCATCGGCTGCCTTACCTGCTTACGCCCATTCAACGTGGGGGTCATGCGGGTCAGAGGGTGCAGTTCCGAATCCGCCTTCATGCGGGACATATCTCTCCTCCTCTTACTAAAAGCCAGTCGGCATTTCTATCAAGCGTTACTGCGAACCTTCATAATATTCAACGAATACAGAATTTTGACTTCTTTTGGCCAACTACTGTGCGGTCTTGTTGATTCATCACTTAACAACTTCATCTACAACTCCAAACACATCAATCACTTCCCCATCCCACACCCCCTCCTTATCCCACGCTCGGTCGCTCTCTTCGTCTCACCTGCACCAGTGACATGGCCTGCTATTACTTTATGAACAATACACCTTTACCTTTATTAAACATTATTTAGCATGCTAGAAGCGTAGAGATACTACCTGTATCTCTACGCTTCTAGCATGCTTGTGGACCGTTACTATTCAACCCTGTTAAGCTACATGTACCAGCAAAATGTCTACTGTTCCCTTTAATTCGATTAATAACGGACTCATAGAACTATTTATGTCAATGTTCTATCATGAAGTATATATATCACAGTGGCTAGGAGTGCATTATTTTACCCATCTATTTGCGCGCATGTCACGATCGCTTCTAATGAACTGATCACTTCTAGGTCGCCCCTCTTGGTATATTATCATATGTGCCTCGGGCAAACGACTGTAGTAGTCTTCATGGAACAGTTTCCCAGAACAATGCGATTCATCTACTTTGACTTTGGGGAGAAGGCACTCTTTGCTGCTGAC
Organism: Urechis unicinctus; assembly: GCA_034190875.2. NCBI lineage: Eukaryota > Metazoa > Annelida > Polychaeta > Xenopneusta > Urechidae > Urechis > Urechis unicinctus. The sequence goes on along the minus strand of CM067350.1, from coordinate 29,586,735 downwards.
GAGTAAATGACACACATGCGTTCTGATGGAAACTGATGCACGGGGCCTGGTAATGTGTCCTATGATACGTGTCCATTTGACCTTAGTGTTGCACATCCCATAAAGTCAATAAATACTGGCTTTAATTTCAAAACAGTTTTATATTATCCCACACACTAATCCGTGATATTCAGCTCAGTACGACACGAAGCATGTCAAACTGAATAGCAATTCGAAGTAGAATACAGACCAATAAAAAAAGTCTCATTAACATTCATGGCAACAACGTGGACTAAAACAGTGCGCATCCTAATCAGATATGGACTACGAGGTCCATGGTATATCATAGTGAAAAATACTCTTGGCGTTTCCGTGACAGAATTGAAGGATGTCGTTGGAGACACGAATAATATTTCCAAGTGAGAACACTGTATAAAACAGCATTATTGACCATCGCTTACAATTCTGGAAGCGTATTATTTACGTTATATCCCAATGTAACAGAGACACAACAGAAAGTGATATTCTCGGAAAGGCTTCGGTCAATAATTCGCAGATCAGAGTACTTCATGAGGTTCTTTACTTCATCGTATTTAACATGGACGCCGTTATGTGACCAAGGCATTTATTCTAGGAATTATAACTTACTCTTTTCAACTCAAGACACCTCGTCAAAATGTAAATCTTGGCTCAGCCGTGGGCCAGATGACATTTCAGGCGCACATACATATATTCTCATTGTGGATTTCTCATCGAATATTCTACATAGGTTGTTATCATTGTGATGTTTGAGAAACTTGAGATGCCATCGCAATGCTATTCCATCAAATTGAAGATACTATGGACGGGTATATATCTCAGGCATTAGAACCACGACCGAATGGCAATATCATCTGATCACATTCTGATCACTACCATTTTGGCATATTATTTACACAAGCAGACTAACACAAAGAACTAATTACTGAAAGAATGAATGCTCTATTTGTCAACAGGCCATCGTGAAGACAAGTCGGCATGAATGGTGATTGCTACGGACTTCGTAGGTTAAAGTAAGCTTAAGTACTCACATTAAGCTCTCTATATCGTAATTGAGTCATCATAAAGGGTCTACGTGTGGGTTACATTATCTGGGTGTAATTTGTCGTGTGTTGTCTCCATGCCCCTAATAAAACTCGCCTCCTTACAACTCTAACTAGTAACCCATCACCACATCCCCACCACTCCAACCATGCCATTATCCCATCACCACATCTCCACCATTCCAACCTATGCAATTAACTTATTACCACATCCCCACCAGTCGAACAATATCATTATCCCATCACCGAATCCCCACCATTCCAACCATGAAATTACCCCTTCACCACATCCCTGCCATTCCAACCATGCCAAAATTGTCACAGGATGTTGCAAAACTGTACATGCAATGTTGCATTGCATTCTCATTTGGTGCAGCAAGGGCACAGTCATCGGCAACAGGAAGTCTCTTACTTTAGTGATGTTGACCTTTGTTTTAGCTTTGAGACATTGAAGATTGAAGAGATCTCCATCAGTTCGATATCTGATTTCAAAACCCGGATCTTCTGGTTTGAAAGCTAGGCTCAGCATTGCTGAGAAGATCATGCTGAAGAGTGTAGGTGCAAGCACACACCCTTGTTTCACACCGTTTGAAACATCGAAAAGGGTCGGAAAATTCGCCACTATCAAGTACTTTTGCCTGCATGCCTTCATGAAACTCCCTAATTATGGAGACAAATTTGTCTGGGCAACCAAATTTGGACATTATCTTCCAAAGACCTTCTCTGCACACTGTATCGAAGGCCTTTGTGAGGTCGATAAATGTGAAGTACAGATCAACATTTTGTTCCTGACATTTCTCCTGAAGTTGTCTGGCTGCAAATATCATGTCGATTGTCCCACGGTCTTTCCTAAATCCGCATTGGTTTCTGATAAGAGCCCTAGCTCTAGGTGTTTAATGAGCCTGTTCAGAAGAATTCGAGTAAGTATTTTTCTGGCTATTGATAGCAGAGAAATGCCACTCTGGTTATCACAGGATTTGCTATTGCCTTTCTTTTTGTATAGATGGACTATGTTTGCATCATTGAATTCCTGAGGTATTTTAGATTGATTCCACATTTGTTGAATCAATTTTGTGAGCTTTCTATGGAGTTTTGCACCTGCAAATTTGTAGATTTCAGCAGGTGTAGCATCTGAACCAGGTGCTTTTCCACTTGATAATCGTTTGATTGCTTTATCGACTTTCGCAATAGTTGGTATAATATCTAGGTCATGGTTCGTTGGGACCTGTGGGAGATTTTCTAAGGCATCGGAATTTACCTGAGAGGGTTTGTTTAGGACACTTTCGAAGTGTTCAGCCCATCTATTTATAATTCCATCTTTGTCTGTAATGAGAGTATATCCATCAGAGGAGAGAAGCGGGGAGCAGATTGATGATTGAGGCCCAAACAGAGTCCTTAGGGCAGCATATAAATTCCTCATGTCATGAATGTCTGCATAATGCTGAATTTCAGCCGCTCTGTCTTGGTACCATTTGTTCTCCATCTCTCTTAATCTGCGTTGGATTGTACTACAATTTTTCTGGTGAGCATCTTTATTTGCTGTTGAAGGATTGTTGTTAAGGTTTCTTAAAGATGTCTTTCTATTTTCTAGTAACAGCTTTATGTCATTGTCATTATCATCAAACAAGTCTTGATGTTGTTTTCGTGGATGTTCTAGGACTTTTTGTGATGTGGCATACACAGTGTCTCGGAAAGATGACCAGTTTTCTTCGATATCCATGGAGTTTAGCTGGAGGTCATCCAGTTTAGTCTCCATTTCATCCTGGAAAAATCCCCATCATTCCAACCATGAAATTACCCCATCACCACATCCCCGCCATTCCAACCATGCCATTACCCCATCACCATGCCCCCACCATTCCAACCAAGCCATTATCCCATCACCATATCCCCACCATTCCAATCATGCCATTATCCCATCACCATACCCCCACCATTCCAACCATGCCATTACCTCATCAACACCCCACCATTCCAACCATGTCATTATTCCATCACCACATTCCCACCATTCCAGCCATGCCATTACCCAATCACCATACCCCCTGCCTACAAACTCCCCATTATCACCTCCCAACCTTGCTTCCTATAACCTACGCTCCACCCCCCCCCCCCACACACCCATGCCACCCATGCAATTACCAATTGTTATACATAACCCCCGATCATACAACGAACACCCTGTTGCCGTCCGAATAGCGGGTCGATATTTACCCTCCCGGAATAAAATTGATGTTCCTGTTACGGGCTGTTGAGCATATTTCGAGGCGTGTCGATGGGGGCTATAAATGCCTGACCCATTGTAGCCGCTCACTGTTATTATATCAATGTTTATCGACCCACTCCATCCCGCCACAGGTGACGCTACACAAAAATTACTCGCAATACTCTCACCAACCTCATATTTCACATGTTTAATGCGACAGTTTCAGACAGAACAAACGCCGTGATGATACTACCTGCGAACTTCTACCTGTACCTTTCAGGTCCGACTCTCACCTGCCAGTGCCGCATCCCAATCAGCACTGTCGGTCGGCTCCGGATCAAACACTTCTTAACAATTATATGGGACAACATGGACACCGCCTCTAACCGGACAGGTGTGATATAGCAACAGGGGTCAACATTCGTCAGCAGCGGCTTTTGTATAAATGTTTGCGCTCTAAGAAGATTATTCTACAGTCGACCTTAATAATAAACATGTCAAGACTTGGATCCATAAACTTGGGGCTCCTCGTTTCTGTCAGTCTCTTAGTCTCAGCTACTTCTGCCGCCAAACCGGTTCTTACAATAGGTAAGTGATATTTCTCATAACGTCAAGGTTTCGGTTTAACGAGCATGCGACGGCATTGTCCGCAAGATTCTAACCCCATTAGCTTCCAGTGGGAAGTCATGCGCAAAAACCGGTATTGACATTCTATAAATCATTGCCGGCTGTTGCAATGTATAATAAAAGCTGCGATCGAATTCGCTAAGGGATGAGAAGAACATTGCAGTTTCTTTATACGCAATAAACAGTTTCAGTTGGAACATTGTGTGTACTGTACCTGTTTCCCATAGCTATGGCACTAGCGCTGTCCACTTATGTAGATTACCTTCAGCGATAACAGGTAGCGACTAATGCGTTCTGTTGTCAAGCTCTATGAATAATACATTGCATCTCACTAATAGCTGACATATTGTTACCTGCTGTCTATGTGAATAAACCCGGGTCAGGTTATAGCCATACGGCGTATGCTTGTGGTAGCTATCAGCATATGTGCTGCAATCGGTCCATGTTTATCTCATCATCCTCATGACTGTCGCTGTGCGTTATTTTACAGGTGGTATTTTTACGACGGCCAATTCGACGGAGGAAGGGGCGCTTCGATTGGCCGTAGATGTTATCAACAATAACAGTGCAATTCTCCCCAACCATGAAATACGTTACATTGGTGTTCATGCTCCCCTCACAGCAACATTTGCAAATATTCAAAAATGTAAGCATCCCTTAAAATTCGATATATACTGTAGCTCTGCAATAAGCTTTCTATGCCATAGGTGATGACTACCTGTAAGTTTAGGTGTAGCTATTATGTAAGATGCTCTTGAGATAACCATGCACGAGCTCAGCAGCCCCCATATAAACATGCTCGTTGTACTTTGTTCTGTACTGACGATTCCCTTGCAGTGTGTAAGCTGTTCGGTGAGGGTGTGACCTCAATAATTGGCCCCATGTCATCGAGCGCAGTGAGGGCCTTACACCCTCTCTCCCTGGGCCTCAATATCCCTCTCATCTCTCCCTCAGCCACGGACCCCCTACTCGTGCGCTACAAGTACCTCGTTCGCCTGCAGCCACCTGACTCGATGCAGAGCAGAGCACTCGTCGACTTCATCAAATACTTCCGATGGGACACAGTGGTAATATTGACGGACAACACAGATTACGGTACTCAAGATATATATCGTTACCAAGCCTTGCATGTACATGCTTCTCAGTTTACCACCGACAGTAGTTTGTGGCATACATGTTGACATAGCTTCATAACTGCTTCTGTGTGGCAGGCATTAACGGTATGGTAGAGTTCCAGAAACTGGCATCGGAGAACAAATGGCGGGTGCTGAGCGTCCAGCAGTTTACGGCGAGGTCTGGAGCGATGCCAGTGGACGCCTCGCAACAGCTCAAACGCATCAAAAATACAGGTAAAGTTTTCAATAGGCATAAGAATATTTGAAATAGCCTCACCTATGCTGTTATAATCATGAAAAAGAAACGGTATGGACTATCATTTTTAAGTAATGCCAGTTTTATGCTTATTGTTAAATTACCTCATGCTACAAAAAAGGATACGATAAAAAGTGCACATGGAATGCCGGAATCAAATCAATTCAGAAAAAAGTAATTAAGGCCCTGCTGCGGACATTGGGACCAGTGTTCGCCGGTTGTTCGCCTTGGGCCCTCTTCGTTTAAAGAAACGCTTTTCATGACGCGCCTTGTGAATTGTTGCTGGTGGTTGTGTCCCCAACAATTGTTTTTACAGACACATAAAGGCACTACCAATAACTCGTAGAACTGCTCTACTTTAATATGCAGCAGGTGATAGATATGTGTTTTCTCGTACCTTAAAGACTCGGTGAAATTACCAGAGAAATGGCCATCTCATCCACAGCAATTCATAGTCAAACCCTGACCCGGCCCCGGTAATTTGTATCGTTGATCCCACAGGTGCGCGTATTGTCCTGCTGAACACATACGCCGAGATGGCGGAAAAGGTGTTAAAGCAGGCGCACGCGCTGGATATGCTGGGAGCGGCATGGGTGTGGATTGTTACGGATGGCTCCACTGCTCCAGTGAGTGAAACCATTCTACAAGTTAATCTGCGATATCCAACCAGGCGACGTCCGTACAATCTTTGTGTCCAGAACACAATCGCAAGCACATAGTATTGAGGTAAATACGATTAGGCGTACATAAACCTTATTTTCAGAATCTGCTCCAAGAGGCAGTGACGACCAAACCTTACCTGGAGGGAGTGCTTGGGACACGTCCAGTCACTTACAGTGGTGACCTCTACGATGACTTCCATAGTCTATGGTCGCTCGCTGATCCCAGCATCTACTATGGCGCGGGAAAAAGATTTGGTATACCGGTAAGCACAGCTGACTGATCGATTTCTTTTATTTCTTCCTCAACCAAATGTTGCAAATCAAGGCAAATGATACGTTGTATTCGTTTGATGCCCCGATATGTCATAATGTGTCGTATGTTTATTACGTGTTTCCTCACAATGTAGGTACACTTATCGGTAAGTGCGAACTGCTGACTTGTTTAATGAACTTTGTCACGTGTGAGGTAATTAAAATAGATAACTATATAGTGCCCTGTGGTTATGCTTGACGCTGCATGCATAACATTGTTGCACCCTAGTTCGACTAATTTGGACACAACACGACACGTGGTACGGTCCTTTAGGTAACGAGACAATAAATATATATAGTCAAAAATCCCAATGCCACTGAACAGTTTATCTAGCTTTCTGTATCCCTAACCCTCATGGACAGATCATTGATTATACGTGGCATAAATCAGCTCTCTAAGTATGGGAACTTTGCTATGGTGGTGTCTTCAATCAACATTTAACTGCTCACACACCCTGCTCACACGCATACATGTTGATAATGTTGTTTGTGTATACGTGTGAATAGCAAGTGCTATTCGCGAGGAGGCTAGGATTTGCGCTGGAACCTTAATTCTCTTCGTATTCTATCTCTGTCAGCTCTTTGTGCTCCCATCCCCGGCATAACTTGAAGGTCCTATGACACGATCAGAAGAGTAAATGCAAGCCGATGCCATTCTTAACAAGCGATCTGGGTCATTTAAAGTCATGATTATCTCGGGATTGGAATAATCGATATCGCCAAAGCCTGTAGTAGTATAGGTTTCCTACAGCGGTCTTTAAGGTATTGTGATCAGCAACTGATGCGATTATATTGGCCGTTCATTCAAGACTAGGACATGTTATCCAATTGGCGCCAGTGCATGAGTCTGGTCAAAACTCAGATGGGAAAAAACTGCAATCAATCATTGACATATGAAAAATATCATGATTGAACTCTCATGAGTATCATCTGCACAAATTTCGGAAAGTCTGTGTATAACAGACATAATTCTAAGTCCGTAGTGTTACTTTATCCCTCCGAAGAACGGGCAGTTCTAAAATGTTTGTCTGCCTACTGCTTTAAACGAAGTTACCTTCATTGTGTCATAGGCCTTTTAATCACGAGTCCAACGATTTTACCAACTTCTTAACCAATCTAACATCATATCTTGTCGGATTATCTCCCCAATCTTTTACCCTAATGTTAAGCATGTATGTACAATTTCACCCAATGTAAACCTAAGCGTAGTCAATTAGCTGTTGGTGATAACCAACATGACTAAGGCGTAATGCGAAACCAATAGTTGTTAGCTTGTAACGGAAGAAAGTGAAACTTGACGAAATCTTGCCATGACTTATCTTCAGCTTACCAATAGAATGCCCTTTTCCAATGTTAATACTATTCAGGCTTATCCTCCTGCATATTACGATGCCGTTTACATCTACGCCCACGCACTACACAGCCTCGTGGAAGGGCAGGGTATGAACATCACTTCGTCGGGTATAGGTTGCTGGAATATGAGCTCCACTCCATGGACATACGGTGTCTCAGTCAACGAAGCTCTGAGAAAGGTAGTCTACAACGCGAGGCTCCAGAATGCAAACACACTCAGTTCATGCTATAACGCATCTATTTGAAAGTATTTCGAAGCATAAATTATTACATGCCGAATGCAAGCTTTGAAAATAGATGACATGTTTTTTTACTGTGACATTTCGAGATACATTTATTTTCTTCTCTTGATGCTGCGTACTGTGGTAACAGGTAGATGAGCCCGGAATAACTGGGCGGCTCCAATTTGATGACACCGGATCCCTGTCGTCCGCGTCCTACGATCTGGTCCGGCTTAGCCTTACTGGCTGGGAGAAGGTCAGCTTACTACAAGATGCTGAGTAAAGTCAATGTCATTTGACAGTTTACATCCTTCATCAAAATATGATTTTTGTGTTATCTCCGTAAGCAATATTGTATAACTGGGTATCGTGTATAAATATGACAGTCACCGGGGGTCCGTCTTGCAGCACGGGATGTGGTCGGATAGCGCAGGACTCCTCCTACCCAATGTTACACTCGTCAACACCTTCAAAGATATGCCAGCTGTCGACATACGTGACTACGTGGGAGATCTCGTCAACAAAACGCTGCGTGTCGCGACCATCGTTGTGAGCGTCTTAATCAGTGAAACCATGAAACCAGCGAATCTCTTTCGAAACAACAAGCATTAAACTTAACTTGTTGTTGCATTGCTGTTCAGGATCCACCATTCGTGTTTTACGACTCCAACCTGACAGTGAATGACGAGATATGCTCGGGCAATGATTGTTTTTATGGCTACTCCATCGACCTCTTGATCGAGCTGGCTAGCAAGCTCCAGTTCAACTATGACCTGCACATTGTGCCAGATGGGAGGTATGGTAGATTGGACGAGCAGACTCGTACGTGGGATGGCATGGTGGCCGAACTCCTACCAGACTCCTCTGGTTATATGGTAATAAACGCCCTACAACCTAACCCCATGTTTTGTATTTGTTTTATAATGGCTTAAGTCGGCTATCGTGTCTTTGTTGATCGTCTCCATAAAAGTGACGATCTATGACTGTCTCCATAGAATGTGTCATGTTTATGAGTGCAGAGAGCTGATATGGCCGTCGGAGCATTCACCGTTAGTTACGACCGAGAAACGGTCATATCATTCACAAAGCCTTACAGAGATATACAATTGGGTATACTGCTGGGAACTAGTCCTCAGGAGCAATATAATCCCTGGTCGTTCCTCAGACCACTCAGTAATGAGTTATGGGGCCTGATTATCGGCACTGCCGTCGTCGTCAGCGTCGTTATATCGCTACTGGACAAGCTAAGTCCATACGGCCATCATGGTGAGAGTCGATCCTATTCGATTGAATGTAATACAAGGCTTGACATATATTACTCCAATAATGCGATCACGTGTTATCCATGTGGAGCAGGCAAGAAGGCGCAGATCGAGCACGAGAACGATCAGGAAGCCATGGACGTCAATGAAGACGGTACGGTCGACTACTGGGAGATGAAGGAATGGAAGCAGGAGAAAAATACGATGACTTGGCATAACGCCATGCTCTATGCCTTTGCGTCGCTGTTTGAACAAGGAGGGGAGAGTCACCCCCAGTCGTGGTCAGGTAGTCCCTTCATTCGTTGTACACTCGCAGAAATCGCCGACTTTAACCAGTTGTGATGAACAAGTCATTCAATAATTGGGTTAAGGAAACTCAGTGAATGCGTGGGTTTGATTTATATTGGTGAGCCATGAATGTTGTATTTTGATGTGGCCGTCAGCTCGTATAGCGGCAGGTGCTTGGTGGTTTGGCGCGCTTATCTTGGTCCAGTCCTACACAGCCAACTTGGCTGCTTTCCTCACCATCCAAGCTTCCTCAGACAACATCAGTATGGTTGAAGATTTGGCAGCACAGACTTCCATAAAGTATGGCACCATGGAAGGGAGTCAAGTGCAAATATACTTCAATAAAGCCACCAGAAGACATTTAGTGTAAGTAGCGCTAATAAATGTCTTACTACCGTATAAAATGCAATAGGGGTTACCTACATGGTGGTAGACTGTTTTGTATCTTATACCTTGTATCACCTATATTCTGTATTTCTACAAGCTTGCACAGACAAAACACGTTTGATGCCGTACACGTGATTAAAAGTTAATTGTTCAGAATTATAAATGGATGCAGTAAGATGGCTAACAACATGCGTGAATGGGACAGTAACTACGAAAACTCACAGGAGGCGTTCGAGGCGACGGTAGCGCAACAAGGCCGGTATGCCTGGCTCTACGACTATCCTGGTGTACAATACTGGAAAGGTATGTTATTGAAACAGAAGTACCACAGGTAATCTTCCGCCCTAGTTACTTGCATATGAACATTGAACACTATAAATTAGCAGCATGCGCCAGTGGAAATGACTAATCATGTATTCTCATTTTTGAAAATTTTCTGGTCGCAGTAATAATGTCGGTTCGTATTCATCCAGGACAAGACTGTAGTTTGACGATTGTGGAAAATGGTTTTGGAAACTTTGGATATGGCTTAGGTCTTCCAAAAGGGTCGATATTTACTGAGGAACTAACAATTGCTATTTATCAACTTCGAGAAGGTGGCTTCATGGATTCTTTGGACGAAAAATGGTTAGAAGTGTTGTGACATAATATACGGGCCATGTTCACGGGCCTGAATATGACAACAATGCTCAGCAGCTCATTATATGACACCTCAAAAACGCTAATGTCCAATATTACATCACATTTTGTACACAAAATAGAATTTAACATGAATCACAATTGATACGATTATGTTCTTGTCATTTACAGGATACAAAAGACTTCCCAGTGTAACGAGGAAGACAACACCGGTCTAGACGAAGAGATGGTGGAAGTAACAATGAATTCACTGCGGGGCATTTTCTGGATTGTATACGTTGGTTTCGGAATCAGTTTCGTTATTCTGATAATGGAGTGGTTCTGGTCAGCTTATAAAGGGATAGACCGGAGTGATCGAAAGGTAAGATAAAAAACTAACACCTGACGGCAGCTACAGCGCGCTGAGTTGTGTCACACCTGTATCAATACCACACCTATTGTATCATGGAATCCCCTTGACTTTAATCTAATGGTGACATTTATGTCAGTTATGTTAATGGGAAAATCGCTTAGTGGATAACATTCGTGATTACAGACACCACAGACTTTCTTTAAGTCCGTCGTTAACCGCATGGGAATTCTCAAGAGAGACTTGTTGGAAAACTGGTTTCCAGTCAACTTCCATCGAGCAGATATTAAAAAAAAAGAAAGCACAATCCGCCCCCTGCCGGCGGACTTCAATGAGTTCTTCATGAGACGAGCTTCAACTGCACCACAGTCGACTGCTCTCACCGAGACTCAACAGGATGCCTATGACAACTAGACAAAGACGAAGAAAGGCCCGGATGTGCAAAGGCTAGGAACCATGTGGCGTGTAGGGGATTCTGCAAAGAAGAACGGTAACACAGAGAGGACACCAAAAGCCTGGCTATAATAGCTTGTGTCTCGAGGCAGTCATACTAAAGCAGCTTGTCCTGCTGATCTGCATTTTCCAGTCGCATGATGTCATTCTCTCACTCACTATTAACCATCTTTCATGACAAGAAATTAAATACTGCATGAAATAATTTTATTTACAATATGTATGCTGCTTAGAGAGGTCGTGATATCCTACTTGGTTGAGATGAGTCAGGCTGCCGGTTAATTGAGTCTGTCAACACTCCTGTATACCACCGTACAAACTAATATCACATATGCTGAAAACATCCTCATTCTGTGTCATTTGTGGGTCGTCAGATTCTACAGCTCCCCAAACAAATATGTAGCACTATAATACTGCTATGAACATAAATGCAAAAAAAGCACTGACTCGCGAATATTCCTATCACTAAATTTTGTTTTTATCCGCATGGAACTAACATGATTCCGACATTCGTAATGCTACTTATCCATGGTAGGACGTTCCTTGGAGTCCATGCCATGTTCGGCGCTTTGATGGACCAGCCCCATCAACTGTCAATAATGAAAGGCCACGGGAAAGGTAACACAGCCATCCATTCCACTCATTCTATCGACAAATTCGTCGGAAGAATGATAACTATTGGCAACTGCATAACCTCTAAGAGACGCCTAAGGCTTTTATGTGCGCTCTCCGGCGTGGGAGAAACATTAGTCTCGTTTAAACTGTTTAGGTCGAGTAAGCAAGCGCGGGCATTCCTAAAGCAATCGATGTTTGACCACGTTCTTGCATAGCTCGATGTTACAACGAAGTCGTGCTCATTAGGCTAAAGTATATATATATATACCTTCCAATGTCCAAAGTCAAGTTGCAAGACAGCGTCGCATGACTGATGGGCAAGTTGATGTCCAGTTTGTATTTCAGGTTGGTACCAAATGTAGCAATACATCGTTGCTGTGATCAACCCGCAACCGATTGCTGGTTGCGAGTTATGATCTATATATACATTATGTGGCATTGAGTGGACATAAGTTGACATACAGACCTATAACAAAGAGGGCTGATTCTGTGCGTTAATGTGTATGACTGCATCATCAAACAAATCAATGTAATGATCAAGCGGGCATTGATATTTATATCATATAATGACCGACGTTATCTGATGATATCAGTACATTGCTTGGCTTGATGCACATTATTGTAATTGCATTGGTAATGGGAAAAGATATTGAAAGAAATAAACAATGCCAAGACCGCACCTTGTCAAAACAACAATGGGTCAAAATGTGCGGTCAGTGAATAACGATATGTCTCCAGTATACAGTGTCACGCGCAAGTGAGCCATTAATGAGGCCGTGTATAAAGCTGAATGTCAATCTTAGTTTATGCTATACAGGATATATCGAATTACGACACTGTGCCAATAGATATTACTTGTAATTCTGCAGGGGCGTTATACCGGGCGTATATGGAAACATAAACGAGCGGTGTGCAACCTGTGTGTATATCATATGCCTGAGCAATGTTATATGCATTAGCGCAATTTCCAATGCAAATCAAATTAACGAATTGCCAAAGCATACAAGATATATGCTTTACGTGGAAGCGTAATGGAACACCCTCACATGAATCGAATCCTTGGCATTTGTCGGAATATTGATAAATTGAACTGCATTCCAAATATATTGTTAGCCTAACTGCAAACTTTGTCGATATCGCATATCATCACAGGGATGCATGCATTACATGGCCTTGGAATAATGTTCTTAAAGTACGTCTGACTTGGTAGGCACTTGCTTCTATGAATATATTTTCTTAAAAAGAACATTTCTATAACAGTCTATGATAGATCCTTTGCATTGTGTTATGGGATTGACTAAAGCCTTAGAAGATGGGACCGTTTGCGTATAGGATCTATTGCAGGAAATGACTCAGCATTCCTGACACGCCTTGCTGGCGTTATTTAAGCAGAAAACTCTGCCACGTACAGCTAAACCAGATTTTTATATGACATTTTGCGGTTTTACGACCGTACGAAATATTTTTATATCACTCAGCAAGATGCCAAATATTTGGAAAAGAGGCGGTCATATTTGTGCGAGTACGGCATCTAAAAGTGGGGACAAGAACAACAAAATTAGAGAAAGCATTAGGTATACGAGGCTAGCCCCTCAGATTCCCAGCGCGCAACTGCACACAAGGTACATAGCGCTTTCCTGCTACGTATATATAATCTAACTCAGCACAATAAAATGATTGATAATCGTTAAGCTATATTAAAAAGCAGAATTTTTATGATAACATTATTTGCATTTGATTATCTCAAACCCGATAGCCCTGTGGGCATAAAACATAAATCGAATGATTGCAATAAATTAAACCAGTACAAGTCAAAGTTACCGTCATTACTGGTTTCAGATTGAATTGATATCGATAGGATGTTTCTTGAAACCCAGTGTTTATTGTTTATTTTACAAAATTACCCTTTATGCAGCAGTGCTTAGTAGTGACACCAAATCAGCATCTCTAATAGCTCGCCGAAGCTGCCGTGTGAATAGTTCGTCACAAATTAAGTATCGATGGGGTTATGCACACGAAAGGACCGGTTGAATATAACCATAAGGCCTATTAAGGTTTATCGTAATTGAACCGGTATTTGTTCAGTTAGGAATGTTGTTCTATATTATCCTAAGAAATTATGTACTTTCTAAACAGGCCTTAAATAGTGTATATAATGGCGAGTTCAAACTCTGCCTTAATGGAGTGTAAATCGAAGCATAATTACTTTATTTTCAATGCTGTGGTTGGTTCAATAAGGTGATGATTGCATTTTGAAACAACCTTGATATATAGCCGATGTTAATATACCGTTATGAATATCTCCAACCATTCTTAGAGGCGCAGCTTTCCTTTGTGTTTTCATATCCCCAAGGGATAGTTCCGCAATGGAATGCAATATATCACTTGAAAACTGGACTTAGTTTATAACGCGTGAATGACACGCGAGTTTTCTGGGTAAAGCGTCCTGTGATGCGTGCCCATCTGAGCTGGTAGTTTCATATCCTATGACATCAACAACCACGCTTCATCTAAGGGTTGATTGTTATACTGTCGCTCATACCATGGTGTTATACTCCCATTGATACAGCATATTGTTGTCAAACTGAATAACAAGGCGAAGTAATAAGTAAGTGGTCGATATCACGGGTATCGTTTTAGAATAATTACGTTACAACATGTATTTATACGTACAGCCTAGCCGTAGCAGGATGACTGCTATACTAACGAATGCACATTACTATTTAAACAAATTTGTGTACCAATTCTTAATCAAAACGAGACAATAACACACAAATAAATGCTGACACTGCAAATGCGGCTTATATGAAAATTCTCGGCTGCGTACATGAATGCATCCTTAGCTTAAATAGACGACGAGGTTTGCGGTATGATACAGAACAATCAACATCATTCTTAACATTTCCGAGGCAAGATTAAAAGTTTTCATAGAACACAACAAGAGTGAACTCTGTTATATCTTATCAAAAGCTGCTACAATGAGTAAATATAATAAACCAGGAAGTGGTAAAATACAGGAAATGAAGAGGATTTCCATCATCATATCCTGTGGTTTAAATACAGTTTTCCTTGCATTGTGAATTTGTTGAGTAACGCACGATTAAACCACACAAAACTACATATCAGCATATTTGCTGTGATATCTTCAGGGCGAGAAACATGATTTACTCAACAACAATTCACAATGATGCAAGAGGGAAGGCCCTCTTCAGCTAAGGTTAATTTGTAGTGATTACAACGCTCAATCAAAAGTGCGCTTAATATTTCTATATAATTATATATAACATACCATAATTAATGGAAGGTCACCGCAATTTTTGTACGCAGCCATGCGTGTCTTGCGCTGCGCTTTTTTTCTTAAATATGGACACAGGGCTATCATTAACAATAGATTTATACATGCACTGGCATAGTTTTGATAAAAAAAAGGATAGGTGCCCTAAAACTATTTCTTTTGACAGCTTATATAAAAGCGTGATATGTTAAGAGGTTAGTATAGCGCTCAATATCAACGCTTGTAGTCAGCGTATCTGCTTATGATGTAATTATTGGTGTTGCGGGCTGAATTCATTCATTACACAATGACGCGTTTCTCATCCAGCATCTAGCAGGTCCCGATATAATGTTATGAGAGCGGGTATGGAATATCAAGGAACACTGAGATTTACATATATTTTTATCGTGTGACATTGTCACAGTTTATCCCCTGCGTTTGCACACTGCTTAAATAGGAAACGAATGGCTCTAGTTGAGATGCAGAAAAGTTTACCTATGCCTGATGACGGAGTGTGTATCTTAATACCCACCAGACAAATAGAAATATCATACAAAATGATCGCCGTTAACAGAGTCGATGCATTGACAATTAAATAGTCATAGATGACTGAGATGTTGGTGCTTTTTTGAAGCTTTACTCAAATGCAACATTTGTTTATGTTGAATTGTAACAGATATAAACAGAATTTATAAGTCATATCCTGAATACGTTTGCATAATAGAGTGGCTCTCTAGTTCCAGTATTATTTTATAATAACAATAACTCAATAACCCTACATGGATACTGATGCTTAAATGTTGAATATATTCACATTTTTCTTATTGAGTCATTCCCAGGTGACATCAAGTATTCGAACGCATATTTTAGTAAAAAAAAACGCTACAAGTGCCATAAATGATCCCTTGCCCTCTCAATACTTGTTAGAACGTATTTGTAGTGAGTGGATAAGAAAATGGCTCTTGATGGCCAATTTTCCTTGCATGCGTATTTAAGCATATCCAACCTCATTTATTATATCAACAAAATCGACTTGTGATTTGTGGTATGTTGTATTTCCATTCACTGCCGTCTGTATACCCTGGCTTCTATGATCAATTTGGGCCAGTTCGTTTGGATCTTTGGAGCTTAGGGCTTTGGCAGCATGAATATTGTCTCGCTGCATTTGAATTTATCCCAACTAGCAAAAGAGGCATACCGTTATCTTGTCATGTACGGTCGCAATAACATACAACAATTGATCAACGTGCTAACTGTCCGTGCATGGTAAACAAATATAGCATATACAGCCAAACGTTAGAATTGTCTAGTGACACTTTATATTGGGTGTATTTAACTTCTATCCCGCAATATAATCCATTTATGACGGTTCTACATGACTGCCTTCGCTGGTGGTTTTTACAAAACTTGCATTTATTTATGCATATAAAGTCTGCTTGAGCGTCGCGTTAATGTTGATATGAATTATATAGTTTCAGATTATTTGCAATTCAATAGATTGTTCTGAAACAAATGGTAACGGATATAGTCGGAATTGTTATGTTATATGTGATGACATAAGTAGCTGCTTGATATTCAAAGCATCGCAATATCTGCCGCAACCGAAGATGAGAATCAGACAATGTACATAATGATTTTAGCTCTGAAACCAACTGCTAACCTGACACTGCGTCTGAGGATTATGCGTGCTATTCATATTCATTTACGAAATAGGAAATATCCAGCATTTAAAGTGAGATACAAATGAATGGTGTAGTTCTGTTCCGAACCGTTTTGCAATTACAATAGTTTTATCTAGAGACTATATAAAGACGTAGAAACTATTTCACCCAAGTCAATAATTGGCGGAGGGAAGAATTCGTTTTGTTTCTTTTTCCAGAGTGACTATTACCTAGAATACAAATATTACCATTGAAAAACCTCCCGTGTACCTCCATAGTAAATGTCATACTGACTGCGCTTTCCGTCGACAGGGCAGCAGCTGCACTGTTTCATGAGTCAGTCAACTGAGACATGACAAGACTATACTATATTGGATGTGACGCTCCTTCATGAATTATACAGCGCCATGCAAATTGGCAAGTGTTACCTACTCCTCCTCTCTAAACTTTCTGCGTGGTCGCGTTTTTACACCCTTATATACCTCAGTATCAAAGCATGTTTGCCAATCATCCAGCTGCTTCATAATGGATAACTAATGTTGCCGTTACTAAATCGCTAAATCCATATACAGGAACGTTACTTAATTTGGTTGCAGCGAGAAACTGGCTTGGAGGTATATCAATCATATCCTACAATGCTTTATAAACGTCGGCATATTCTGCAATTCTTCCAAAGGTATGAACGCCTACTAAATACCGGGCTACTGCTACCCAAACGCGAATCTGTTCTAAGGTTAGGTATGTCATTCTTTGCCCTTGTTTGATAAATGCCTATGTTTCCTCAGTAAATACCAACACGGCAATTTCCCTTATAGACAGAATGTTTGACTAGCAGCTCGCTGCAACCAACGCCTGATAAGTTAAGAGGCCAGATTGTGGACATATGTGTTGTTTTGCAATGCCCAGTAATCTGACCATTACAAATTACTACTTCAATACATGCATATTGTGGGAGGTGGTACCTATCAAGCATCTTACTCACAGAAATTTCACTCTCCTTGTTGTCTTCTTCATTGACCGCCAAGTCAGGATTTTTGATATATAAATCAACAAAACATATCTTCTGAGACCTTGTGAAGTAATCGCTCTCTGTTACTTATGAGAGACGGAGGAGCGATGACCTATCCGGTGTAGAATGTCTTTATGGCCTGTAACTGCTGTTACGTTTACCGATTACACGTATATAAACCAATCACAAGCTAGTGACGTCCTTTACGACGCATCTCTATTATCGATAATATTGTTCAGCGCTCTTTCATGCTTCCAGCTAGCGAATTGGTAGAGATTACCGTGGGTGCCAAAACCTCTACGAATAAATATCTAGTTACTATCTTTTGACTACAAATACGTCGTTTTGCTTACAAGGGGCTCGTTGTATATAGTGTTGGCTTTAGGGTGATGTGATTCACATGTAGGCTGCAGTGTGGAGTGATTCGCTAGTGGGCTTTTGTGTCAGTTGTTTCATATGTGGGCTTAAGTGTGATTCACAAAATGTTTCTTAATTGCAAAAAGCAGGATGTTTATTTCATAAATACCGATCGTCTTGTCTGTTTTGATTTAACGACAGAATAATAACAAAGTCTTCAACGTCCGGTCGCCATTGAGTCCAGGTTAACAGCGGTCGTCAATATGGGTAGTCCTCCTAGGGATATTGCTACCATATTGTTATTTATTCTGCCATTGAATTCCACTTTGCTCCGCCCCTATCTTCAGCTATCGGTGGTGTATGCACACACTTAAACAAGGAATGTTCTAAACCAATAGGTTCATTACGATGAGATAACACAAATGTCCCATTTAAATCCCGGTCTAATTCAATGTAATCCCATACCAATTGCGTCCCCGAGAGACGGCCAATATAATCATATTAAACGATGTACATTTCTCATTTTAGGGAGGAACATTATTGGGAGCCTTTCTGCTTTGTGCGATTGGCCATTTAAACAATATGCTATGATGCGCTCGATTCGCAGTTTGTCTCGAATGAGTTAATGTCGCCTACTTAACCACCTTTGCAGCGTTTTTGGCTATTTACATATCACCAAAGCCAAGATAAACCGAAATATGGTAACGTCCTTACAAACTGATTCTGCGGACCTATTTGCCTGTGCAAATGGGTCTGCCTGTGCATTTGATACTGTGCAATCGCAATATATTTGAATGCCAACAACAATTTTGGGTCGAGAACGGGTTTGGTGTTTGTGCAATAGGCCATGATGACACTCAACATGTATCATTAAGTGTATGCTAATTGATAAGCATTTATGAATCTGGCTTTTTGAATATGAATGGTCACAGCTACAAAGTGAGCGTAGATGTGTAAATTCTAGTGATGCATGCCACATACATCAGCCCAACCGCGAATATGGTTTAATGGGAATAGATATGTACAGTACCTGTTTGAAAAGAACCCTGACTTAATTTTAACGTGTATGCTTTGGGGAAATTGTTACTGTCTGAATATGTCAATATACTCTCACAATAAGATGTCCTACGATCTTTACTCGGGTATTGAAAATCATTTTGTGAAAGACAACGTTTCCATTGCAACGCAACAGTTGATAGAAAAATGCGCTTCTAGATGCTAACAATTGAACCACAGTAATAAGTTCGTATAATAGCTTATTTGGGCGACGCAGTAATGTGTACCAATAAATGTGTAAATTGGTGTCAAAATCACTCATCAATCAATTTCCATCCATTTAAACCAATTTAGTAGTTGCAGTGATAATGGCATTTGTGATATAACTGCCTCGTCAGATGATTGTTAGAGGCAGAATCATCGACAACTAGAGCAGAATAATTAATACACTTCATTAAAAATGACTGTAGAAGGTATAACAGCGCAGTTGATAGAAAATACATTATGTAGAATGCATTTGAGCCTCATTTACACAGTTCCATTTGTCACAAGCACAAACCCATTACACAGACGGGGCTGCAACACCCACGCCGCAATGACGAAGGTCCAACATGATACCTTGCCTAGCGTTCGTCAACTGGGCTGATAGTATGTTGGGCACAATGTTCTGCTTAGACACACATGTCTAGATCTCATATTAAATGAAATCGATTCATGATTCGCACATCTTGGCGTAATTTAACATTTTTACTACATGTGCCTTGCTGGTCATTAGGCGCTGCAAGAGACATCTGGGCCGTCGGAATAGCCACTCACATGAGATGGTTGCGTCGTCACCCTTGGTGAATAAATGCACACCGATAACACATGGTTTGTATGCACGTATACTCACATCTTTCCTCCATGCATAATTTTTCGAACATTTCGGTTGTCGCAATACCTTTGACTGTTATTATACTGTATGAAAAGTGTGTGGCGCACACGACAGGTTTGGTAAAACGTATTCATAAAAACAGAGGAAGCCAATGCTCAGTTTTTCATTTGCAAATACTTCAATTAAATTCCTAAAAATGACAACGGTCGAGGGCAAACATCTTGCTTATGACGACGAATATTCTGCTTTGCAGAAGAAAAGAAACGAAGAGCAGTTTCCTTGTTGGTAGTTGCATCAGTGGATCCCAGATAGCTATCTTGATCTAGGCAAGAAGCAGGTGTTGATTCAATTTATTCTTAGCCCCTCAGCCAAATTCAGTTTGCTAGAGCACCACACAACCACCTTGGAT
The DNA here is from genome assembly GCA_034190875.2 of Urechis unicinctus. Lineage (NCBI taxonomy): Eukaryota > Metazoa > Annelida > Polychaeta > Xenopneusta > Urechidae > Urechis > Urechis unicinctus. The sequence continues at coordinate 29,566,349 of CM067350.1, read as the reverse complement.
GCGTAATGAAATTGTTCATCGGCAAATCGAATTCCTGACGCCACTATCACAGCAGACGAATGTAACGGAATGGCGGTGGGTGAGTCACCATGCATATGTAATCTGGACATCCTAGCGCCCGGCTTAACAGCTTCAATGTGGGAGCCAATATTACGTTCTTGAATATTGCAGTAATCGATTCAATAACGCATTGATATCAGAAGTGCAGAACTAATATTTATCTTGCATGATGTTTTCATGATGTGCAAATAGAGTGCAATCCCATCATCGGGCTGCATTGTTCTTAGGTACTCTTACATGGGTTAGGATCGAAGCGCATATGTGATCGTATGCGGTGGGTTTTGCAAATGTGATTATTTGTGTGACGATTGCTGAATAATATCCCAATATATTTAGTCATCTGAACATGATTGAGACGAAGAAATAACAATGTTGCTGCTATAAGACTGTGCCTTTACACGGATATCATCTTGCATGCCATTGAGGTATAAATTGAATTATTTTGTTGTACATAAAGCACTGCTTCTACATAATCAGGCCATCTACACCACTTGAGTAGCCGTGTTACTCGATCTGCTGCCTATGTGTATGGAATTGTCAATAGTCAGCAAGTCGCACGTCTCTTACCACAGTGTGACGAGGATCGACTTGCTCTGTGCATTGCCTTCTTTTTCTTCTTTTTCGTAGCTTTAGTTTCTCTCATGTTCATGCCTTGATGCAGTCATGCTACGATAAGAATTGATGGGTTCGATTGCCGCCCAAATCAACATTGTGATCATTAAACGCCATCCACATCATTTTAGTACATTTTCGTCCATCATGTTGTTCAATAAATATAACCGCCATTTTTAATGGACTGACAGTAACCTCTGATATAGCGATACATATATACTGCATATAATATATATCCATATGCATTATATATATCTGCAGTGTTATGTTAACAAAACAGATGACGCATATTCAGCTATTTTGTAACAAAACAATATCGTCACTCGGAATGTCCTTACTGCACCTAGGAACTTGGAAAGAAATATTGAAATTTACATTGCTTGTAGATGATGTGCGTGTGGAATGGGGATATTTCCACTTTAAACGATTCGAGTACTGCGTTGTTAGGATGAGCTGTAAGAATAGTTTCTATACAACGAGTAACGGCAGCTAGAACGTATTTTTTGCGCGGTTGCGTGTCTTTTTCATTGAAAATGTGGAGTCTTTAGCAGCCTCATTAGCGTCAGCATGATGTCATAATGTGGCGTCAATTGCTTGTGTACATTTCCCCTCTACTACATTTAATGTTGGAATAGTTAGTTCAGCGTGTAACGTATTGCAAGAAAACTTCCAAGCTTATAATTTTGCGATTCATTAAGGCAAAGTTAAAAACGCTTATATACAATTAATATATTTTTATGATATACAATGCGAATCAAGCTGTGAAGTCTCGTCTGACAATTCGTTTCATTATTGCTTTCACTATATAAATGAAATTGCAGATAGGCTATTTTATTTTCCTTTAATGGGTTGTCTACGTCCTGCACGCAAATTTAGTCATTTTGCTACCAACATTTCACGCACCATATTGCAGTAATACCCTTGATATCCCGACGAAGACGCAAAGCGCCACTGCCAGTGATGGGTTATTCGGTTAAGAATGATGAATGACCCATGTTTATCTCGTTCTGAGACCATACCACACAATAAAACGCTATCTGCACTATGACCCCTTCGTAGCTACAGTGGATCAAACAATCCGCCACCAAATGGCCATCCTGCTGCCAATAAATGCTGCAGTTTTCATAAATGCTTCAGTCACATGCACTAGATTTTCTGCCTTTCTGCATTAATGTTCACAGTTTACTAACGCCGGTTTGAAATCGTGTACCTGCCGTGATCGATAAAATCAGCCTATGCGGAATCTGAACTCAAGAGTAAATAATATTCAGACATTAGTGCAAATCATGTTATATTTTTGACCTTCGTTAGCCAACCATCAAACCATCAACTGTCAATAATTGATCGCAATTAGATATATACATAGATATGGTAAAAAACAACTTTTGAGATGCATATATTACATGGACTTGGAATAATAATTTATAAATATATATATATATATGGCTCAATCATCAATTTGTATATGATTCGGACTTATGAAGATATACCCATATAGATCACATATATGATTCAAACTAAGATATATAATATATAATAATCAATAATATATTTGAACAGCTAAATAGCATGCGACAAGGTAACCGCCAGCACAGGTGTGTAATGCATAAAAAAAAATATACCAATGCCTATTCAGCCGAATGATTAAGGTTCAATTTCATTTACGCTTTACTTGGATTATGCTTACAACTTCTTTCGAAATAATGTTTTTTGTAGCAGGTAATACGTATTATAGTTTTGTCAATTCTCCAGTAATGCCGTCATATCGTGTATCGTGCTTATGTATACAATGATGCAAGCTTCAAAATACACGTTACAATACAAAATGCGTCAACACCTGAACTACTTAGATGGCTATTTTTATTTTCCTTTAACGGGCTGTCTACGTCCTGCACGCGAACCAATTTAGTTGATTTTGCTATCCAACATTTCACGAGACCCCTTGTGGAAGTAATACCCTTGATATTCCGACGTGTAACTATATACCGCGCTCTGCTATCGGCGTGGGTGACATTCGGTTAAGAATGATGATGCCCCCCCATGAGCTAGGAACGGTTACTGAGACCATTAAACCACCATCCGGACTCTGTCAGCACTTGGACGGGTTAAGTAGAGTACAGAGCCTAAAACAACCCAATTACCATGAAAGCGACATTGTTAACTTAACCCTGCAATTTTCAGGCGCTCGGTCAGTACATCAATTATGATTGTGCCTTCGCCTTTTCATTTACTTGATGATTTTTATCGAACGTGTATCAGATTATATCTAGTTTCACGATACAATGGACTCCTATGAATCGAATTCTTGGTATGTATTGCTACACTATTCACGCGTTATTACTCGGTGCAAATCATGAAACGTTTTTTTCCAGTTACTCATATTTAGCCAACCACTCAAGTCACTTATTGTTAGCTTAACTGCAAACTTGATCGCAATTAGATTATCACAAAGATATGTAAAAACAACTTTTGGGATGCATGCATTACAGGTTATTGGAATAATAACCACAAATACACCGAGTGAATATGGCTCAATCACAATTAGTCGTGTGATTCGCACTTATGACGATAAACCCCAATAGATCAACAATACTATTCAAACTAAGAAAATAAAAGCATAATAATCAACGATTATTTGAACAGCGAAATTCCAAAAGACAAGGGAACCCGCCAGCAGTCCAGTCGGTTTATTGAAGTGCAAGAACATTGTGATCCCTGTACAACACTGAAAGCACCAATATGTAAGAGGTGTTCATGATAAATTATTTCAATCGCGAATATCCATCACATGTCGACGTTTTAACGACAGTCCGGTCTATGACTTTCAACTAATCCGTCTACGATTAATCAGAAATTATGAGTTCGCCGCTGAAACCGGACCTTCCGTGACACCGAATGAGGAATGTATTACCGAAATAGATGGCATGTTGCAAACGTCTTTCAGGAATTAAATGGAAGTTCCATCTTGAACATCTAGCAAACATCGTCTATCTATTGGGATGCAGTCTTTCTTGGCGAAACGACAACAGCTGTGCACACAATAATAATTTTTAAATTTCACGGCGAGTCTTCTTCAGTCCAGCCAATAAAAGATCCACAGCATTGTGTTGCTGGATTAAAGCCCTTGAGATTTGCGTATAAGATTTAGTGTATAAAATGAGCGCAACATTCCTAACACGCCTTGCTTGCGTTCGTGAAGCTGAAAACTTTTCAATGTGCAGGTAAACCAGACCAGATTTGTATATGACATCTTGCAGTTTTACAACAGTACGATATATTTTTTATCCCTCATCAAGACGCAAAATATTTGGGAAAGAAGCGTTATTATTTCTGTGAGTACGAATTCTACACCTCGGGACAAAAGCACCAAAACTGGACAAAAGCATTTGGTATGCGAGGCTAGCCCCTCATATTCCAAGCGCGTAACTGCATACATTGCATATACCGCTTTTCGATTGTATATATGATCTCAATAAGTTATTGTTAAGCTCCATAACAAAGCAACATTTCTATGATGACATTATTCGCATTTGATGATCTCAAACCTAATGGCCCAGTAGGCACAAAGACAGACACAGAGTAGAATGATTGATATTAGACAAACCAGTGCAATTCAATGTTACGTCGTTACTGATTTCATGTTGAATTGATATCAAACTTGATTTCAACATTGCTTGATAGCGATACCAAATCAGCAACTTTAATAGCGCGCTGAGGCGGACGATTGCAATTGGCAGAACTTTCCATGTCAGTTGAGTGAATGATACAAATATTAAACGGCGTCTACGTCTGAAACGGAGTGTTTGCGCCAAATATGAGTGATGTTGTTGGCTTTGTAAGCCGCTCCTTCTATACCGCAAGCAATACAACATTCAACTCACTATAACGCATGAAACATGTGACTACATGCAAGACAAAACTCGGTTTGAATTATTGGAATGATCCAAGCAAATTACTCAGTACAAGCATCACACAAATTCATATGATCCAGATTGTTAATGCAAATGACGTCTAGCATTTTCTCTAATGAATAAATTAGCTGATCAATGGCTTGTGTTAGAGAGCGATACATCTCTTTAACCACCAAAAGTTGGCGTTTAAACCGATATACGGCGCTCGTATTGATGAGCTACTGAGTCGGTTCAGTTTACAATACTAACAGGGAATAACGTTACTTGTCTCAATACCACATTGTTGACATGTCTGTCCGCACAGCATAATCCAGGGTCACTTTCTATCTGCGTATGACGACTAATAAGGTTTATCACAATTAAACCGGTAGTTTTTCCGCTGGGTATGTTGTGTTGTACGACGGTATGATGGTGATTGGCTCTGCTTGGTACCAGAACACATATATCAAGAGTCTTATTCTTGGCATCAAATGGAATAAATCCGGATGACATCATGTTTGTGACAATTGCTATCCAGCCATTGAATGTCCCAAATATTATGCAGCTATAGCACCTACTGATGTAAAACTGTCATCGACCATTAGGACTGCAAGTGTTGAATTACGGCACAATATATCAATAAAGACCATGGAAAACCGCCGCTCATTGTAGCCAATGAGAACAGGACACGCGAGCATTCAGGCTAATATGGAGGATTTTGGTTTGATATCACCATTATGAAATTAGGCCATCTGACCAAACGAAACCATATCCTTAAATAATTATGCATGTACGCACGTACCATATTTACCATTAAGCCCGGGCCAGTGTGACTACATGGTCGCCGGCGATCCAGGAACGATTGAATTTGCTAGACAGGTCATTCACTTTATGTGCACGGTTACATTAAGTTTGCTCGAACATAGGTTCTGTTATTTCGTATGTACTTGTATCTAATAAACGAGAATTACATAAACATAGGTGTTAATCATAAATGGTGATTACAATATTACCGGCTTATATCAAATAGATCAAGATGCTAACAATTCGGGGCGGGATTAATTCAGAAGTGCATTCTGAAATAACGAGAAATGTAATTGCGAGGCTAATCACAGACAAAGACCTGGTGTATGAGTAAAGACGCTCTCAGTTAGTCATTCTTGAAAGGATGGGTGACCGAGGCCTCGTGGAAACAACTCGGTACCATGAAGACCTACGGTAAAGCAATGACGGGCCTGAATTGAAACATTTTTCTCTTCGACCAGCACAGCGCAAATATGCGAGCAGGATAATGCTTGCCAGATTTAAGCATGGTTAAGGTAAATGAGCATACGCTGCAGTAGATGTTGGACCAATATAACAAATTATATTCCGATCTGCTTGCATTGCGGAATTTAGTTACATGGATGCTTTCATCAATTGATATGGACATCTAGACATTTCACATTGTCAGATGTCCAACTTCCAAAAGGCTACGATATCCGTATTTTTACTATTTTGGAAGATATACTGCTCGAATTTAATTGCAAAGTTATTGCCTCATCCGGAGAGTTTCTGCTGACAAACTGTAGTTGAATACACTTTCGTCCGACACAAACG
>CM067350.1:29538616-29552381 GCA_034190875.2 Urechis unicinctus | reverse complement strand
AGTTGATAAAAAATTACATTATTTTTTTAAAATGAAATTTAAAAGGCCTCTTTATAATATACCCAAAACCAATTGTGATATAACTGCCTCGTCAGATGATTGTTAGAGGCAGAATCATCGACAACTAGAGCAGAATAATTAATACACTTCATTAAAAATGACTGTAGAAGGTATAACAGCGCAGTTGATAGAAAATACATTATGTAGAATGCATTTGAGCCTCATTTATAATATATCCAACAACAGCTATCTAGGTATTTTCATTTCTGTCCCTTGATAACCGTTTGAAGAAGCTGACCTGTATTCATACAATACGCTGCTAACCACAGAAATGCTGGCAGCATAAGGAATGGGGAATCTGAAGGAAAAGCAACGGTGATTCAATTACGGAGAATGAGTTTATCTTCTAGAATAACCCTGAGTTTCAATCAATGGATACATTCATGGGTGCACTTAGCGGTTCTTTGTTCTGGTCCTAGCGGTCTTTGTATGGCTATCTATTACACGTATGAAAGTGATTGAATTCACCAGCTGCACGGTTGTTTGGCTTTGCTGTGATGTGATTCAGATTGATTGGGTGACACATCAGTTTACGATAGCTCGCGTGGGGTCAGATGACAATGGTGAAGAGGAGCTGGGTATATATAGAAAGCAAGCACTAGTCACAACCTAACCACATGGTTGCTGCTGAAGGACTTGAGTTCCTGACAACCCATGCATGCTAAATTCATCCTACTTAGTGAGAAGCCTGTGGTGGTCGTCCATGATATTCGAGTCAGGGTTACGTCCAAATCAAACGTTTACATCAAACGGGTATGCTCTGCATGCCAACTCCTTAATTCTGCCTGTCTGGTTCCCATTCTGTCCTCGACGCGTCCAAGTTATCAGCTCTCAGCGAAAAGTCTCTTGGCATTGACAGTGGGTTCTGCAGACGCTTTTTCATTAGAGAACAACTCTTCTACCTGTATGGAATAGTATTATGACATTGATTATCTTATATATTAAATCAAGTCATTTTAAACAGACATCATTTCTCTGTACATTCATATGCCACACGTGGGCTTATGGATGATGCCGTTAAGTCTATTTGCGTCGCTTTGTTTGTGAGAAATGTGGCAAAATCCGATTTGATGACATACACAGAAACAATGCCACAATAGCACAACCAAGCGATTGCAAACCGAATTTAACTCCGGTCACTAATTAGCGAATTTATATCGACACTGCCCAATTCGCTACAGTATTGTTCCCCAATGTACCTTTAAGCAAAGCACTATTATCGATTTCCCCAAACATGTCGCTCTCATAATATTCATCGTCACAATCGAGGGTCATGCGTACTGAATCTTCTGCAGTTAACCTCACAGCCAGGCCGATATGTAGGCATACTCCATTCCCTGATCGCCTCGAGTTTGTCACGCAGGTTTGCATACCTGACACTTTGTTCCATGTGTCGTATATGACTGAAATACAATGGAGGCATGTGTTATGCCGCATTCATTCTTTAACATCCGTATTATTAAATAAGACTGATCGCAGATGTAATTTCTTATATGAATACGTCTGGTCTAACCCTGTGATAAGACGCCCCAAACCGTCTGCAGGTACAATTTGTTTTGTAGTCACAACTTGACTCACGCGACGCCATGTTGTGGGATATGAATGTCATCAAAGAAGTATGATGCGTTCCGTGGCACAATATGCACATTGTGAAATTCACTGAATGTAGCTGCTACCAACATGAGCACTTTTGGAAATGTGTGACAGCCTTTTTCAGCGCATGAGCTTTTTCAGGGCATGAGCTGCAAGAGGTTATTATGGAGTTCCAGGTGTAACCAAATGTGGTGTACTAGTGGAAGGATTTTACGTCACTTTTATTAACAAGACGATATCGCAGTAGGGATAGATGAGGTTGATTTTGATGCTTTCACTGCTCCATAACAGTTCCATTTGGCACAAGCACAAACCCATTACACAGACGGGGCTGCAACACCCACGCCGCAATGACGAAGGTCCAACATGATACCTTGCCTAGCGTTCGTCAACTGTGCTGATAGCATGTTGGGCACAATGTTCTGCTCAGACACACATGTCTAGATCTCATATTTAATGAAATCGATTCATGATTCGCACATCTTGGCGTAATTTAACATTTTTACTACATGTGCCTTGCTGGTCATTAAGCGCTGCAAGAGACATCTGGGCCGTCGGAATAGCCACTCACATGAGGTGGTTGTGTCGTCACCATTGGTGAATAAATGCACACCGATAACACATGGTTTGTATGCACGTATACTCAAATCTTTCCTCCGTGCATAATTTTACGAACATTTCGGTTGTCGCGATACCTTTGACTGTTATTATAATGTATGAAAAGTGTGTGGCGCACACGACAGGTTTAGAATAACGTATTCATAAAAACAGAGGAAGCCAATGCTCAGTTTTTTATTTGCAAATACTTCAATTAAATACCTAAAAATGACAACGGTTGAGGGCAAACATCTTGCTTATGACGACGAATATTCTGCTTTGCAGAAGAAAAGAAACGAAGAGCAGTTTCCTTGTTGGTAGTTGCATCAGTGGATCCCAGATAGCTATCTTGATCTAGGCAAGAACCAGGTGTTGATTCAATTTATTTTTAGCCCCTCAGCCAAATTCAGTTTGCTAGAGCACCACACAACCACCTTGGATGCGTAATGAAATTGTTCATCGGCAAATCGAATTCCTGACGCCACTATCACAGCAGACGAATGTAACGGAATGGCGGTGGGTGAGTCACCATGCATATGTAATCTGGACATCCTAGCGCCCGGCTTAACAGCTTCAATGGGGGAGCCAATATTACGTTCTTGAGATAGAATATTGCAGTAATCGATTCAATTACGCATTGATATCAGAAGTGCAGAACTAACATTCATCTTGCATGATGTTTTCATGAGGTGCAAATAGAGTGCAATCCCACCATCGGGCTGCATTGTTCTTAGGTACTCTAACATGGGTTAGGATCGAAGAGCATATGTGATCGTATGCGGTGGGTTTTGCAAATGTGATTATTAGTGTGACGATTGCTGAATAATATCCCATTATATTTAGTCATATAAACAAGATTGAGACAGAGAAATAACTAGGTTGCTGCTATAAGGCTATGCCTTTACACGGATATCATCTTGCATGCCATGGAGGTATAAATTGAAGTATTTTGTTGTACATAAAGCACTGCTTCTACATAATCAGGCCATCTACACCACTTGAGTAGCCGTGTTACTCGATCTGCCGTCCATGTGTATGGAATTGTCAATAGTCATCAAGTTGCACGTCTCTTACCACAGTGTGATGAGCATCGACCTGCTCTGTGCATTGCCTTCTTTTTCTTCTTTTTCGTAGCTTTAGTTTCTCTCATGTTCATGCCTTGATGCAGTCATGCTACGATAAGAATTGATGGGTTCGATTGCCGCCCAAATCAACTTTGTGATCATTAAACGCCATTCGCACCATTTTAGTACATTTTCGTCGATCATGTTGTTCAATAAATATAACCGCCATTTTTAATATATATAAATATATACATATATATATATATATATATATATATATATATATATATATATATATATATATATATATATATATATATATATATATATATATATTATATATGATATTTTATCTCTCTCGATGAGCTAATAAGCAAGAGTAGCCATTTCAATTGGGAAGGGCAGTAAGCATTGCTCATCTTCTGAATGTGACAATATTGTTGGAAAGAGATCAGTTGATTTACAATGCTTGTAGAACACATTATGGCATATTGCCGTGTATTTCAGCACTTTAAACGATGCATTTTATTCGAGTACTGCGTTGCTTACGCGGCCTCTTTGTGTCATTAACGCGGCGTAACGGCAGCGGGCAATCACCGCAGATCCACCAGTTGGCAGCGTACACGCTTTCATGGTTGTATTTTCTCGTTCAAACTTCTATATTTCGCTGAGGGCTGTTAGGCTGCCAGGCCATGCTAGATCAGTTTCTGGGTCACGTTATGCTTCTAAAATGATTTTCCGCTTAACATACAAATAAAAAAGAAAATAATGTTTTTTGTAGCAGGTAATACGTATTATAGTTTTGTCCATTCTCCAGTAATGCCGTCATATCGTGTATCGTGCTTATGTATACAATGTTGCAAGCTTCAAAATACACGTTACAATACAAAATACGTCAACACCTGAACTACTTGGGCTATTTTATTTTCCTTTAATGGGCTGTCTACGTCCTGCACGCGAACCAATTTAGTTGATTTTGCTATCCAACATTTCACGAGACCCCTTGTGGAAGTAATACCCTTGATATCCCGATGAATAACTATATACCGCGCTCTGCTATCGACGTGGGTGACATTCGGTTAAGAATGATGATGCCCCCCATGAGCTAGGAACGGTTACTGAGACCATTAAACCACATCCGGACTCTGTCAGCACTTGGACGGGTTAAGTAGAGTACAGAGCCTAAAACAACCCAATTACCATGAAAGCGACATTGTTAACTTAACCCTGCAATTTTCAGGCGCTCGGTCAGTACATCTTATGATTGTGCCTTCGCCTTTTCATTACTTGATTTTTATCGACTTGTGTATCAGATTATCTAGATTCACGATACAATGGACTCCTATGAATCGAATTCTTGGTATGTATTGCTACACTATTCACGCACATTACTCGGTGCAAATCATGAATTATATTTTTCCAACCTTTCGTTAGCCAACCACTCAAGTCACTTATTGTTAGCTTAACTGCAAACTTGATCGCAATTAGATTATCACAAGATATGTAAAAAACAACTTTTGGGATGCATGCATTACATGGAGTTGGAATAATAACCACAAATACACCAAGTGAATATGGCTCAATCACAATTAGTCGTGTGATTCGGACTTATGAAGATAAACCCCAATAGATCAACAATATGATTCAAACTAAGAAATGTAAGAGCATAATAATCAACGATTATTTGAACAGCTAAATAGCAAACGACAAGGGAACCCGCCAGCAGTCCAGGTGTGTAATGTCATAAAGGCAAAGTAGTGAATTGATCTTCAGCCAAATGCATTACGGTTACCAATTATAAAACACAGACCTTTCCACTCGGAGGCACGTATTGACAAGTTATATCCCGACCAGAACCAAATGGTTTGTGTTTTGTATTAATGCATTATTGCAATGGCGATTCCAAATCAACGTCTCGAAGTGTAAGTCAATGTGCACAAATGGACTGGAATAATTTAATTCTAAGTTTGATGAAGCTAGTGTTATTATGGGTGCTAGCTCGGATGTGAGCGTAATGGCTTTCAAATGATCGTTGCCGATGTGGGATTGTGCACAATCAATCTACTTTTCAAGCACAGCATTTTGACGTACAAAGTACACCTTATTAATATGCTATAAAGGTAAGCGGAGACTATTCAATGCAATCAAATACGTCTGAATCCAGCTGGCGCTGAGATTTATACGTATTATTCCTTGACTATTGTCGTTTCTCGTATCAATATTGCTAGTTTCTGAATCCCTAGAAAACAATATATCCGTGCGACAAACAATCACCACTACGAGGCCGTAGCATATTTATCGAGTAAGTGCTGGTTAACTGCTGGTGATGCATCCCATCACCATAATTATGAGCACTCTACCAACGACCTTTACACAGTTATCACATAAGTGACCTCAATGAGCGTCAATCTAGGCAGCACTTGGGTGTAATATCAGCAGTGATTGCCACAGAACCTGCTTCTCGTCAGATTATTGTACTAACATTGTCTTCAATATATCATATGTTATCACTCATATTTAAACTGCGGCGCATCGGATACTATTTGCAGTCGAGCGATAAACACCGTTATTGTCCATTCAGTGCTTGATCAACATTGCCATGCAGTTACTCACATTTCGACCAGAAGGAGCCGAGCTGCATATTGCGGCAACACAGATTAGAGTCTGTGGCTGCACATCGATGTGTAAGACGAGGCTGTGGAAACCAGAGGTCCACAGCTTATGTGCTAACGAATACACCAGAATGACTGAAAGAGGCCAATAAGCGAGGTCCCGATCACTCTGATCAAAGACAGTCAAGGCACATATCCCATGACAAGAATGATTGGGTAGATATTTGGACTAAAAGCAGCTCCACATCGGTTTGCGGGTTCACAAATATATCATGTACCGTTATCGACCATTTCCAAACTGATTTCATGTCGGTGAATTGATATCAAAAATCACTAATATGTAAGATTATTCATATTTTTTCACAAGATTATTACCTCGATTTTAACAACATTGCTTGATAGCGATACCAAATCAGCAACTCTAATAGCTCGCTGAGGCGGACGATTGCAATTGGCAGAACTTTCCATGTCAGTTGAGTGATTGATACAAATATTAAATGTGCGGCGTCTAAGTCCCAAACGGAGTGATTGCGCCAAATATGAGTGATGTTGTTGGCTTTGTAAGCCGCTCCCTCCACCGCAAAAACGATTTGCAAAAGAAGCGTTATTATTTCAACATTCACACTCACTATAACGCATGCAAGACAAAACTATGGGTTGAATTATTGGAATGATCGAAGCATAAATGGTGATTACAATGTAACCGGCTTATAACAAATAGATCGAGATGCTAACAATTCGGGGCAGGATTAATTCAGAAGTGCATTCTGAAATAATGAGAAATGTAAGTGCGAGGCTAATCACAGACAAAGACCTGGTGTATGAGTGAAGGGCAGACGCTCTTAGTCACTCTTGAAAGGATGGGTGACCGAGGCCTCATGGAAGCAACTCGGTACGTGAAGATTACGGTAATGCAATGACGGGCCTGAATTGAAACGTATATATCCAGAGAGATAGAGATATATATATATATAGAGAGAGATAGATATAGATATAGATATATATATAGATATAGAGAGAGATAGAGAGAGAGAGATATATATAGATCTAGATATAGAGCTATATATATCTAGATAGAGAGATATATAGAGAGATCTATCTCTAGAGAGAGAGAGATTCTCTCTAGAGATATATATCTCTCTGCTATCTCTCTCTCTTCTCTCTATATCTCTCTCTCTCTCTCTCTCTCTCTCTCTCTCTCTAGATAGATCTCTCTCTCCTCTCTCTCTCTCTCTCTATAGAGATGTATATCTCTATATCTCGCTTTCCATATCTATATATCTCTTCTCCCTCTCTCCCTATCTCTCTCTCTCTATTATATATCTCTCTATCCATCTATATCCCTATCTCTCTATTTCTCTCTATATATGTATATCTATATATATCTTATATCTATCTGCCCAATATATATATATATATCCAGTATAACTATATATATTCATATATATATATATATGTGATATATGCATATATATGAATCAACAATATATGTGCGCAGATACATGCATATACATATATATGCATATACATATTCATTTTGTGTATTTTTTACTGTAAATATATACATATTATTTATAACATATACATATATATATATTATATATATATGGTGTATATATGGGTGTATATATATATATATATATATATATATATATATATATATATATATATATATATATATATATATATATATATATATATATATATATATATATATATATATATATATATATATATATATATATATATATATATATATATATATATATATATATATATATATATATATATATATATATATATATATATATAGGATTAAAAATTTCATACATAAAAGACAACATTGTTTTATCGTAAACAGTCTACTTATTTTAGTTACTTGATAAATATACTCTTTGTTGCTGACCACTTCCTGCAATTAAGTATGCGTTGGTGAGCACCATAGGGACATATAAACCGTATGTTTCTGCGTCTGATAGCCGCCGCGAATTGCTCAAACTATAGATATTGAACGTGGTTTGCTTGTCAATAGATACTGATACTAACTAGCTTAGATAAAATTCAAAGATAGCCATCTTAATTTAGGCGCAGATATTGCAAGTAGCATGTGTTGATTCAGTTTAGTATTTGCCTCTCGATCGCTTTCAAAAACTTCGTGGATACGCAATGAAATTGTTCAGCCGCGAATCGAATATAGGGCGCCAATCTCACAGCAGACGAATGTACTGGAATGGCTGTGTGTTAGTCTCCTTCAATATGTAATCTCGACACGCTTACATTGCCGGCAAAACAGCCTCATACGGAGAGTCGTTATATATGTTCTTTAGGGTGTTTGTAAGAATAAATCTAACATTTTCCTCCAGTTTATTGAATTCTCTAAATGTTGCGGTAATCAATTCAATGACGCACCGATATCAGGAGTGAGTGCGAAAAATCTTAGTTGATATTTCATATTGTGTAAATAAAGTGTCATCGCACCATAGGGGCTTCCCTGATATGGCTGTGTTAGGTACGTAAAGCTGGTCGTTTTCGAAGACCATTTTGCTAATGGAGAGTTGGGGGAGGGGCTTGGCTTGATGTGGAGTGATTTGTGGCTTTGGTATTCAAACATGGGTTTAGGATCGAAGCACGTTTGTTAATGTAGATCATTTGTATGATTTATTTTGATGTGTCAGTTATGCATGCGATCACTTAATAATATCCCGATATATTAAGATATGTAACAGACATGCTTTAAACCGAGAAATGGAAAGCACTAGAGAGCCAAACCTATATGTCAATCATGCATTAATATTCATACGTTGACAAAGAGATTGCATTAGCTATAGCATGACCTCAGGTAATGAGTGATGTCTGTGTTCACTGACAAAAGCATTTAACTTGTGATTCTACATCAATTTTGCTTTGATTTGTTTACTGGAACATCACGATTATAACCTCCCTTCTGCCATTTAGGAATGCTTAATCATTTGTTATTTGTCGATAAGAACGCTTTCTGCCTGCTGGCAACAGAATGTAATCATACTACTGTCACTTAAATGCAGCACAGAAACGGAAATACACACATAGTGATTCTGTTGGTGCAATCGGAAGATATCTGTTCCCAGGTGTTACTGCACATAGCGACTCACAATGTGCCATCATATTGATATGAACCTACGTATCCAAAAGGATTTTCGTTCAATGCCGTAAATACGCTACTCATCTTTTAATTGGCTACTGTAAGTGCTTATATTAAGATTAACTAATAGTTGAAAATATAACAAGGTCACTTGAGGAGGCGCGTTATATCGTTATCGTTTGCATCATGACCTCAGTAGTGTCAGCAGGCCATCCGAGTCCTACCTCATCAAGTTTCGCTAAATCTGTTAGTTTGCTTTAATAGTCATCGACTATTTCGTAGAAGCGTGAACTCTTTACAGCAGTGAAATGATTACAGCAGTGTATGAGCATCAGCAGAATATACCTTTCGCTACATTTTTTATCTTCTTTTAAGTTACATTCGAATGTTCACTCTTGTTACCTACAACGTGAGTTGGCCAGAAAATGGATAGAAGACTGACTTAGCTTACGTTTAATGTTGCTTGACTGTTTAACTGTCGAGAGAGATAATAAACACCAGGAAACATGATATACCATTGCTGCTCTACGACCATTGTATTAGCAGGCGACTGCAGACCTATTTTTTCAATTTTCACTTCACAGCCAATAAAACGGCTTGCCGATTAAGCAAAATTAAATTCCATTGTGGTCTTATATAGAAGTTCAATATCCTTGGTGTTGCACAGCTGCAAGACGCAAATGTAATCATGTCCATGTCCATGGTTTGAACAGTCGGAAAAGCCATTAATCCAATTAAAAGATATTCCCATGGTAACCATGAAAGCAATTCCACAGGGTCTGGTTCAAACTCATGGTATTGAAATGGCATGAATTTAGCTATGGCTTCCTTCACATGCCAACCCCATTTATCGATATTGATTAACGTCCATGTTTTTTAATCTGCTGCAAAAATGACATTTAAGTGTCGAGTAACGGTGGTAAACATGGTTTTGAAGTTGATAACCTCAGGGTTACTGCATAAGTAATTATGGTTGGTCATCTAGTCAATGGCTTTTAAGATGTAAATACAGTATCGATATATTTTCCTGCAATGCTGTTTGTTCTAAATATTAGTAACCGTTGTCTTAAAACAATATATTGAGCTGGTTTTTAGTGAGTTGTCTAAACCGAAATTACCAGGTATAATGTTCCATGGGGTTGTAACTCGATTCGAGATGCCATTTCTCTCCCGGTCCTTGGCTTGAATTACGAAAATGTTAGTCTCTATAATCTTCTGCGAGGCTGAATACATCAATAATAAGTAATACTATATGATCCTTTGAAGATTATACATACCTGCGTGCAATTCTCAAGAAGACGGCTGTTCTAAGAGATGTTAGTCCTGACAAGTAAAATTTTATTTTTAAATGAAATAAGACGTTACGGATACGCCTTTGCATTCCCGTGAGACAGAAGCGCAATAATAACCAGCGCGTTATTATGTGTAACATCTTTATAACCATCCATTCATGCCAAAGTAGGTTTTTTGTAGTTGTGGGAGGTACATATGACTAAGATTAGTATACGTCTTCAAACAATTAAGCGTTGAATATTTATGTAGTGTCGTACTTATGGTCTTTTGGATTTCTTTCCATCCAAATGTGATTTCTGATTCACATGTTCATGTCTCGAGTAGGGCATCGAACTAAACCCTCCCATAATAGTTTCCGTGCAAAACGATTTGCTGCCAAATATAACAGCTATCATTGCGAAATCCATGCATTCGATTCAAGAGTTCATGACACCCACACAACCGCATATAACCTCGTATTGTGGGGTGTTGGTCACGCTTCGTATTACGTACGGTATCGTTAGGAGCAGTAATTATGAGCTGCTTGTGAAGACACAGTTTGATACGTCATCAACATTTGTCATTACCGAAGATGAATAGTGATTTAAAAAACAAAAATCTTGCATAGTATTGCATCTTGTAGTAATGCCACACCGATAGCAGCACAGAGACAGACGAGCAGAAGATTTCACTTCATTACGATGGTCGTAAATTAGGAAGCCAGGTCATCTTCTGCTTAATGTTATGATGAATTACGTTTCTTGTAGGAAATTTTGCAGTCACTAACCAGGCTCAAAAGGCTCAATGCGCTGTATTATTTACCACAAATATTCCCGCCTCTGGCTTTTGGATATGATTGATATTGTGATTATCTCGACACTAGTTATATAGCATCACGACGTGAGGAAAAAGTTCCATGTTGATGGCATATTTGGTTACTGAGAGCAGCACGTAGCTGCTGAGATGGATTACACAAGCGATGATCACACCTACACACTTACCCACCATTTTGTCAATACCTTATTGAAGCTGTCATGGTGTTATAGGATATGAGAGCTTTATCATATAGTGGAGGCTATGGTTAACGCAATTGTTGGCGTTAAAGAAGATTATGCTGGGGAGAATCTATAGAATGAGGTAATCTGTAAATGCATGATCATGAAATAAAACCGGCCTGGCAAGGTAATTACCTCTACAAAGCATCATTGGCCAACTGGGTAATCGGTAAGCTCAAAACATTGTATTCATGATGGAACACAACCGAACTCGACTTGATTGCTGTGCTTGTTTGTCTCAGCCATTCACTATTTGTGTGCCTGACGTCATTCAGCCCTGTCATGCTGCGGTGCTATTAAATATACATATTACATAAACCCCATATTAAATTTTGTTATTGTTTTGTTATTCAAATTTGATTCTATATGTTCTTTAAATGCAACGCAATCGTACAGTAAGATAAAATAATTTGTCTCCACAGTCATCCAACAATTCATTGTTTATTTATGACATTGGTTGCTAGATGACACATCGCTTAGATAACATGGGGCCATGATTTTATCTCTAGTTTTTACACAAGCATATTAACCACGGTGTTTGATAGCTTAATATATGGGTATATTTCTTCTATCAAGGTCTGTACCATGTGTTTGATTTACCATGCCTAATAATGCATGGTAAACCCCGTTTGCATGCTTATATTATTCAAAGGCCAATGCGCAGAAGATGTGGAAAACTGAAGAGACGGACAAATAATAACTAAAGGATATTGACTCATAATAAGATATTTATAACATGTATGCTCATCACAATAATTTGCCCCAAGATATCCATTGTTACGTATGGAACGCGTAAAACTAACCTTTGAAAAACATTTGTGGAAGACCAACCCCGAATATGCTCTTTAACCTTCCTGGAAAGCAATGCTAAAAGTTAATAACCGAACAGCACAATCGGAAGTATCTAGAGTGCTGAATGACTGTTTTGGTATAATAACAATAATTGTTGTTATGAATATTGCGGATGTGACACATTTGGTGATATATATATATCTTCGTATCACTTACACGTTCACTTGTTGGTGCAAGATACGAAAATTGCAGTGCATGTTTTTTTGCGATTGGCAATATTAACAATGAATATAAATCAATTTATGTGCATATACAATGATAGACGAATACAAATCGACATAAATGTCAGTCTTTAATCATTATATGTGACCTAACAGTTGATTTAAAAGCAGCAAATGAACACGATATATTGATTTTAGTACACACATCGTTCCAGAGTTTAACCCCTTTATATCTTATACTATTGTGAGCTATTCGAGATCTACAGAGTGGTACAACCAAATAATGAGCTTGTCTAGTTACAATGGCATCTGCTGCTACTGCATTTTCCTGTATTCACTTAGTACATAAAGATTATAACACTTATTCACAAACTTGCCTAATACTCAGAATATGAAGTGCTTTAAACTAGTTGTTTTGAGGTAATTCATTTTATTTGTTACATCATTTGCATTATGACTTCTCAAAAATATGGAATTGCAGGTCGTGGTAGGTATGTAGACCAGTGGCGTTTTTGATGTTTCGTGTATGATTTAGCTCATTTGGGACAGATATTTACATAAAACTTGTGTAATTCATTCGCTATGTTGCTCTTATTGGTAATAATTTTACAATTAATTCGAAACTCGATGGAGATACTACAAGCTTTCTTTTTATTGTTATAATTCTTTATAAGATTCCATGTTCTTCGCAAGTTACTTCCATTATCATAATCATCTCTCTTACATTTTTACATGTAGGATCGTAGCTTTTGTTTAATTTGTATATACAAATTGTGGTTACTTAAAGTAGGATACTGCGGCTAGGCAATTTGTGTTTAGTTTGTTTTAAATTTTAATTGACCTTTTCAATCCAGCTATTAACCATCTATGCCTTGTTGTATTAATATATTTATGTTCTTTTACGGGGAAACATCAATCATAGTGGTCTTTGAATACGTTATGAAAACGAGTATATGATGCTTGCGCATTGTCAGATTGTATGACATCTTCCCAGTCTGAATCTGTTTATGTTTTCCTTAGTATATTGTCTATATTTCACCTTCACGTTAGAAGGCTGTCGTTTACTTTTAAGATCAATATAAAACATGGGGAAATGATCACTTATATCGTTGCAGCAAAACCCGGTAGACCGGCTTTGTATCGACATGTTCCGATGTGATTCCGATTTTATTGAGTTATTGATGCTGATATAAGCGATTCATTTGTGACGTTAATATGTTTACATCAAATGACCTTTTGGATGTGTTTCCTAGTGAGACATAGCCAGGTAACGACCACTGTCTGCGGTCTGTAAGTAGTTAAGACCACTACTGGCTGTACAGCCTAACTTGGTTTTAGGCTGCCTACAACAAAAACCATTATTACATTGTGAGTTGCT
>CM067350.1:29518795-29538516 GCA_034190875.2 Urechis unicinctus | reverse complement strand
GATGGCTATGTGTAGAATATTTGGCTTGCGTAACGGGAACAACAGATTCAAAACAAATATTTTGCGTCAACAGAAGTAACCAAGCAAAGATTTGACAAAGAAGCATTAAATCATTTTACAGCTACTCGCAAATCCTACTGAGGGTAAATGAACCCTGTGATAGACCTTGACAACATTATTGACCGATACGATAAAGACACCCCAAACCTCCTCAGTGTTTGCTTTGGATAAGTTGCATTGCAAAAATCTAAAGTCATGAGTGATAGCATATCGCGTTGTTTGTTAGGGACACAAGATTGGACCTACCACCCCGCTTAAAATTTAAAGTCAAAGACAATCGAGGAATTGTGTACACGGTCAAGAGTAGGAAGTATATTCCTAGCTTACACTGTTGAAATTGGTAACAGTACACGTCGCTTAATTTTCTTGTGACAGATTTTTCTTTGGCAAGTTACTGTGCGGTCGAGTCGCACTGCTCAGTGATACATTATCTCTTATCGAGCAGGTCTCGGTACCTGAAAAGCCATATATTTGTATGACGCGGTCCTATCCTCGTGCAGCATCCAATGCCCAATATGAGGTGAACAACCAAGGTAATATTTACATGCGGTAGGACAATAATAAATCGTTAAAAAGCCAATTTGATATTTTACCATGTGTCGGCCATAGACCAATTAATCCTAAAATATTGAGCTATGTTGCGATATAAACGATACATAGAAATTCATATGCCACTCACAACTATATTGTCTTGGCTAAGAACAAATAAATCGTTTAGCGCTACAGTAATTGCTTATGTCCTTTACTTCCAGCGATGTGGATAGCGTCTACACTTGCTGCGCTGTGACATGACTGCTTCTTGGTTTTCAAATTACGCGAGAGATTGGTTTTCGCTTAGCCATAAGAAATGTACAATAACAAGATGACAAGATTCAGACAAACCTATACAAGTCACGTTCGAGTTCTATAATTACCTAGTTATCAGGTATCAATGAAGACATTTATTGGCTTCATTTATAATAAAGAGAAACTGGTGTAATTCTATCAACAACATACATAGAAATACTTGTTTCAATATCACACATTCTATCTATGAATTTTAAGATGTATCAGGTTAAGCTGGGTTACTGCTAAATTTGGAAGAGCTTCCTCTGATACTTTGGGTGCAATATGTGAAAGGCCAAATTATTCAAATATATGATTAATTTATATGCATTATTCTCTTTTTGCGGTTGAAACATCAGATGATAGCAGGTAAGCACAAAATACCAAAATTGCGTTGGTCAAGATAAAAACATTGTTCACAACAGACAATACAAACGCCATACTCTTTCCTAGCCCTAAAATAGACCTCCAGTTTGCAAGCAATCTCGGATGCTGCAATTTGCATAAACCTTTTAGAAAATTGTGCAGCTAAAAAATGATTTGCTCGAAAAACGCTGCGACCTGTGGCATTGTTTTATCATTTAAACGGCTAGAAATATGGGGCCATAAGCGAAGAACAATAATATTGATTATCCATGTGTGTCTTTCGCCGCTGCGGATTCAAATCAGAGCCCTAAAAGCTGGCTTTTCTACTTAGATATAATGGCGGGTAGTTGCGGCCGTGCATCATTCATCCAAAACATCACACTGTTCTCTTACCAATATCCTGGTTAAGCAAATTGGCCGCCTTTAGGTAAAAACATACGGTTCGTTTGAAAGACTTGCTTATCATGTCTTCAGATGATACGCTAATCCGTAAAGTACGTTTAGCGAGCAGATAAATTACTGCGATGTAAGATTTGAATGCATCTTTAAGACAACATGAAGAATGTGTTCTGTTCTGTAATGTATTCAGTCCAAATATTGCAGGAAATCGTAATGCTTTAGATATACCAACGGTTCTTACGTTGCCAGTAGTTGGATTATTATGAAATGCATCATCATTAAAGACCACCGTAGCCGACATACAGGATAATGCCAAATTAGGCCTGTGAATAATTTCTGCCTCATTGATGGGTGCTAGGACCAAGTTAGGACAATATTAGGCTTGCTCGGATCTATATTGGCAACGTTGCCATTATGTATTATGTCTTCTTCCATTATTATTGATCTATAGGTCATTTGAAATGGATATCCACCACATTGCGACCAGCTACAGCTGGTGTGATATTCGTGAGAGCCTTGCTAAGTGCTCGTCATTTGCATAAATGAAACCAGGAGACGGATGTTACTGCACAGCTGTGCGGGAAGACATATGACGTGATCAGTAAATATCAAAGCCATGAGGATCCATGTGATATAACAAACTCACCCTACTCAAATACTACGAATAAAAGCCCTTGTCTATTCAACTGTTATACGCAATTTGATTTCTATTCAACTGGCTGTAAATACATGCTTATGTAATTGAGCATCAAATGGCGTATAAGGCACGTGGCCGAAAGAAGGGTGATAATCGTGTTGAACGTGAAACAACTTAAATCTCGTTCTTTACAAATAGAGTACATCACTATCGAAATTTGTTGACACCCGGCGGTTATTAGACAAGCATCATGCTTCTTCATTTAACAAGAAGTAAGATGTATCTTCGCCTTTGCGTCCGTTTAATGCAACCGGAAATGTTTCATCAATTTCCTTCCTGATGTGCTCCGTTAAAGCAACAGTAAAAAGATCATATATCTTTCTTGTCTCAGTAGCAATTATCCCGTGATGTGTTATATGCGACATAATGATAAATTGAATCAAACACAGGCAATAGTTCTTGGAATAATTAATGGACATTGAGACCGTGCCATGCCAACTGGCGCTTATATTTGCATATGGGATGTTAGTTGTATGATGCATTCCTAGTGTAATATTCTTGACTGGAGTTAAAGATGACATACATTCTGTTAATATTCTGCTCGCGCATTGATGATTCCTCCAGCTCACCTGAATCAGGCAGTACATATGATTGATGCAGAAAAATAATCGATTATAATTTCCACTCGATCAACCCGCAAAACATTATGAACTAACTCCACATTCAAAGCCCTCACCACCTAACAAATCCACGCACAACCTTACAACCGGGGCACTCATTATCATCAAACCCAAAATCTAACAACCTAACTTAAATGCAAAACAATCCAATGTATATTCAGCTATGAACACAATACTGAACCATCAAATAGCGTCACAAAAGCAATGCAACATTATGAGGCAGACAATTTAACAAAATTATTTCCCAAAGTGATCAACGACAATATCTGCAGATTATCAAGATCACATTACCATATAGATGGATGTAGATGTATCATATCAATCAGTTTTGCGAAGCAATGTTCTATCATACTTTTGCATGGACATATGTGTACTCTGTGTGATTGTTATCGTGGTGACAGCTTACAAACAAACTAAACCAAGTCACTATAATCACAAACTGGGCCTCACACAAGAACCCTTTCACCAAATTGAAGCAGTGGCTAATTATGTCACGCCTCAACAAGCGATTGATGTCAAAGTATATTAATGTGAAATGCGCACCGCAAACGGGAAAATTCATCAAAGACGATCATAATTCGTCAATGGTTCCCTTGCTTGAATGCTCTCTTAGGGTAGGGGTGGGGGTTGGGTGGTACCACCGCAGTACATAGAAAAACATCGCACGATCTATAATAAATTGTTAGGCTAACTATATGTATATGTATATAGTATCGAAACGAGGGCGTTCTCGCTCAACTTCCTGTCATTTTGCTGTCGCATTCATGGCGAAAGGCGCTTCTAGTTGTTTATAAGGGAATAACACTAGTTGTGCTTGGGATTGATATGAGGGGCGTACTTGTTGGGTCCTGTGATATTTGTCCATTTGACCCAGTCTATGATCGTCGCGTGACGTTAATAATCACCGCTTTACATCACCGCTCATGCCGGTTCGAATAGAAGCAAAACATTGATACAATGAAGGTGTAGTCAAAGTGATTTAAATATGGATTAGAAGAAGATCTATAAGTGTTATAAGCGGCCTCGTTCCTTTTTTGCAAAAAAAGGACATGCGATGGGCCTAAACATTCTTGCAATCGTTTTATACTGTAATATTGTCAACCACTGGAAACAGAAACTTAATTAGCGAATGGATTGAATGAACTTAACGACTA
Source organism: Urechis unicinctus (assembly GCA_034190875.2). NCBI lineage: Eukaryota > Metazoa > Annelida > Polychaeta > Xenopneusta > Urechidae > Urechis > Urechis unicinctus. The sequence continues at coordinate 29,534,395 of CM067350.1, read as the reverse complement.
TAGGAAGTTGCAGTCTGTGAACACATTCCGTAATTAAATCAACCGTAAGTCAGAACATATCTAGTATTACACGACACATTTTACAGTACTGACCTCATAAGAATGACACATCCGGGAACTTTGACAGCTCAATTACCTCGTGCAACCATGTGGCATAAGGTGCCTTCAATCACGCCCCGCTATTGACGTGTTAAAGTGTTAAAGTAGCTCATTCACTCCTCGGTTAAACAATAGGCTTAGCGCCAGAGAGTAATCGATACAGTTTCGGTGCATTATTTACGTAAATAATGTGATCTTTCCCACGCATCACAAAGAACATAGGTCGCTGGAAGCTTAAGTTAGCATTACCCTAAATTATTTGAATGCTTTTATGGGACGTTATTTCAGGCAAGCAAAGAAAAGACACAAATGAAGGCAAATAAATCGCAAAATACGTCAACTTGCATATCTGTAGAAGCCTCGAACTTACTGTATTTTAAGAAGACATATGTGTGAAGTTTTACACTTTTGCACTAACACCCTCATTTCAACAATTTTGCATATTTATCATTAAGACAAAGTAATTCCCGTGGTAAAGTAAGAACGATGGTAATAATCTAAAAATCATATTAAAACCTTGGGCAGTTGAAATATTCGATAGCTCAGTGGCTGCAGTACCTACTGATCCACAACGTGATATTCATCAGGTTGATAGTACCTAACATACAAGCTCAGATAACTTAAGCATCTTTGTATTGAAGAAAAAGGAAGTGTGGTGGGCTAGAAGATTTTGCGATTTTTATATACAGTTTCATATGTTTAAACTCAACTACAAGTGTGTGTTTGTGTTAGTGAATCACTGCATTTGCTCTTCGATATGTAGATCAATGGATTTATATTCCCGAGGAATATTGTTTTGATGCCATTTAACATGCAAATGTAAACAGCATTCTATCATTCAATCGAACGCCAGCAGTGCGAATACCAGACAGACGAAGTAACAGAACGTCGTCATCACATATACCATTCACCGCTTATATATTACACTTTCAGTATTCCTTCTCGGTGTCCGTATACACTATTCAGAGAAAAAGCCAAATATGTTTTATACAGCAGCTGTTCAAGTGAACTATACCATCCCGGCCATCGAGCACGACAGGAATGCTTCTCCGTTGTCGACCCACAGCTTTATTACGGTCTTATCTGAGTGGCCGAGGCAGTGGCGCCGTCTATGTGAGTTTACTTCGGCGGCTTGGTCATTATCAAACGAGGCACTGATGCTTCAGGACGGGGATTGCTATAGGCAATGAGGTCTACAGAATATTTGCGTTCAGAAGTAAGACTCGGAGAGACCACACCAGGTATGGCTGCCAGAAATATATCCATTGCATACTAGTTATATTACATTCCAATCGCGCCATATCACAAAAGCCGTTGCCCTGTTGAAGAGAAACTTGTCAACCATTTGCAGTCATCTTTTCATCAAGCCATTGTAAATCACCAGAGCGGCGTGGTTAGAGCAATTACAATAATAGAAAAGCTTCCATTAGCAAAGTCGATTAGCAAAATGGGATAAGCATTATGCCCATTGAATAATTAGTCTCAATGGACAACCATATATTAGGACATGCTATGTTAAATTTGTATAAATATCATCCATACAATTTGATTCCTGTCTGGTGCCAATATTTTATCAACCATATAGGGTATGACATTGTGAAAATAGTTGGCCAATTGTGACATTTCACAGGCTGTGTCCTTTCGAATGAGTCATATAATTTGGCAACCTAACATATCGGTTCCATCCAAGAAGAATAACAAATGTGAATATTAAGCATGATTATGATAAGAAATAATGTGATATATAACAAAGCATCGACAAATTGATGTACATTTAATGCTATGTCAGATAGAATTATGATAAAGAGCGCGAGGGACCAAGACAGCGAGAGAAAATGAGGGAGGGATTAGATTAATGAGTTTGTAAATCGACAAGCACTTTCTCCATGCCAACCTCATGAACTGCATTGTCGTAGACATCGCTTATCAGTGTGGAGCAACGATCCCTTGGGACACTTCATAATGCATGGAAGAGGTTGCCAGCTGGTTCTATTGGAGTTGAACACACCTTTGTTATCTAGCATCATAAACGTTGGCATGGCAGCCATTTGAATCAGCGGAGCCGACCATCTGCTCAAAGTGTCTTGATAACCATAAGCATTAATATTCTCGCGACGTAATGTCCTGTTATAGGAGCTGTTCGTTCTATTTCTTGCCTTTATTAGTTGACTGAGATAAATAGAGTCATTGACTCTTCCTAATGGGACCGCTGCATTATGGTTAGAAAGATCACCGTGATGAATTGAATTAGCTGCAGCCGCATCAATGACCAAAAGAGGCCAATACGTTATGGGCAGAAAAGTAGCTAAGACGTGAATAGGTTATGCTAGTTTCTATAGCTTAAAATAAATGCTTCAACGTGTTATTCGGTAGCTGCTGCTTAAGGGCTGCATGACATATCCTTGTATGTAATAATGTACAGCTCGCCCGTTGAGAAATTTAAATAGTGATCAATAAGGATAATCTAAAACATTGATTAATCGGAATATATTATTTTATCAATAAAGCCAGTTACTTTCAGCCAATCAACTGTACTATAATGTGGGAGGCATTACAATAGCATATATCCATATTGTGACTAAAACAAACGACAAGACTTCTTTGTAAGATTTAAATGCGTATATGTGTATTAAACGTTAATGTTACTTTTCACATTATGTGAAGTGATGATTTACGAGCTTACTAAAATGTCATTAAGCTTTAGTTATTCTAACAAGCCGTGTTTATACTTGAGGTGCCTAAGTGCGAAAGCGTTTTTGGACACAAATACAACAGATCGTTCGTTCTACAGTCAACCTTATAAATACATTTTTATGTGGAGTTATAAATCTGCAAGTAGCTTATGGAACGAATGATGAGTGATGCGTTTCACTGATGGTTAAATTTTAAGCAAACCCAGAAGAAAACGGCAATGCAAAGTGTTAATTGTGTTAACCCATTTCATTATTCAAACGGAGATGGTATAATTAAACACTAGTCAAGCATATCTTGAAATCATTTGGAGGATTTGTCGTCGCTACCGTTTATCGTTCAATCTATATTCCTCAAGTAATTTGTTATTTTTAGTTACATGCAATGCATAACAAAACGGGCTCGTCCAACAATCATTTATAAGCGTATGTCATCCTACTGGGTCCATCGATGTGGGACTGGGCACAAAACCTTGACTATTGCGATTTCAACGACTTAGATAGCTCTTGAGCATTTGGCAAAAGTGAATTTCTCTTTTGCAGTGCTCTGACGTGCATTTTCGAACGATACTAGATGATGCTCAACTCAAGTCAGGGGAACAAGTTTCAATCCCTTACGGACAAATACAGCCTGTGAGATGCAACCATCTAATGCTGGAAAAGCACATTTTGTTGCGCTGGTGCGCATGTGTATTGATAGAGAATCAGATTGTACAGTCATGATTAAGTGCGGAGTGATTTCTCATGTAACCCTCTGATTAAGCATGTGCAATGCCATTTTAGATAAAAACTGATGGCCTTCATGTGACAACCTTTTACCGTAAGTGTATCTCCAACCCTGTTTATAATTACAACAGCTCGTATGATATTAAACCAGCAATTTTAAATTACAGTCGATTGGTATGGCATATGTCGCGTCAGATTAGTGCGCCTAGCCTATGTCAATGACTACTTTATATTTTGAATCGCCTAAAAATATAATACTATTAAATTAACATCTTTAACTTAGATCCAAACTGCATGTCATTATCAATATCAATGTTATATATAGCTACCCAATTGTAAAATGTATCTATTCTATCAAATGCGACATTATGTGTGATATACGTTTTAATTTACTCTGGTGGGCCTTAGGTTTCAAATGTAAATCATGTCATCTAGATGTTGACAAGAACCAGTTTATTTCCCGAGTGTAATGCCAAAGCAACGCTTTTGTCTGGACGAGATGGGCAAACTCAGACAAAGTCACATGACAATTGCATTGGCAAATCACCGTGTCTCTAACTGCATTCATGCTTTGTAGTCCAGTCACGTGTCTGACAGAGCAGCTATGCAGCTGCTACCCTCCAAAGGCGATGTTTCTATAGCAGCACTAAAGTAGAAGATTATTCAAGGAGAACCATGACTAGTATACAACTTAAATGAATACAAAGCGACTAAAAACAACGATATTGCTGTCACCAATAGAAGCTAAATATATGACTGTTGCGTATATCTACAGCAGTAGCCTAAACTGTTTGCCGTCGAAAGTCGATAAAGTAAATGAAATGGCTATTTAAAACGGGCTTCAACTTTCCCTATTTGAAAGCTGATTCATATAATTCGACGATTTGGGACGAAGCTTATGAATTTGGAATGACTTTCTTGATAAATCCTTGTATTCTATCCCCCAATATCTCACTGCTTTGATTTTAATCACACGTAGCCGCATCGTTACTAATCGTAGTAAATCGTACGAGAATCGCCGCAAATTGTCTAGTCCCACGTGAATCGTAGTAAACATTACATTTTAATTTGAAACAGCTACAGTGAGTTCTGGTAGGATACGATGTTTATATGATAATTATATTTGTATGTGTGGACCCAAGGTAAATGTGGTATGCTAGGGCTCTTATTGATTATGCAGTCTTAAAGATGGATCCGCACTGGACCAGCAGTCAATGAATCTTGTGTAGCATATGTGTAATGATTTATTTTGCTTTGTGTGTGTGTAATGATCCGTCTGGTGGAGGAATAGACCTTCTGAAGAAATGTAGTAGTAAGCTATTTTCATCCAACGCCCTGTATTAAATGTAATTTGCAATGATCTGTTTTTGGTTTAGCTTACGCTTTCTAGGTGAAGGGCATAAGCTGTAGCTAGTATATTGACATGGCACCCTAGGTGCTTTTGTTCATGATTGGCTTCGCTATAAGCAGTAGCCACATTGGCTTCTCTGCAAAAGCACGAACAAACCATTGCAACGTTAAACATTGGTATATACCAGTCAAACAAGTAAACGTGTACGCGCTGCTCACTTGCAGAGCAACTCTATCAACACGCAAATTTTATAGGTCGGAGTATCAAAGATTAATACAGATTATGGATCAATCTCTAACCAGATGTGTGCGCAATGTTATTAGTTTTGCACCCATGTCATGCATGCTACATTTACCATCAGTTTCCAATTAACCATGCTTGCAACATTCCAGTAATACAGCCGTTGACGAGTTAATTCATCGAGAGTCTACAAAGATCACATCTATATGATGTCGAACGGTTTGGTGACAGCCCTTTAGAATCTCAAACGATCAGCATGGCTAGATCGTTTCTGTAATAAAAACACGTTGCGACTAATTGCGTAATGTACATCTGAATGAGTAATAAGTTCTGCTAGGAGCTTTCTCACCACGGGTGTTTGTTCAAAGTGCCATGTGAATTATTCAGGCAACTTTTAACTTGAAAAGTACGTTTGAACCTAATGAAAGGAAGTAAAGTTCTTTCACAACCCCTTCGGTCAATCGATTTACTGGATTGAGGGAAATCGGTAAAATGTCGTGATGGAACAACTATTCAATCTAATTTTTATCCCTAATATTTTATTTCATTTGAACATCAAATATGGTACCAAGCTAACGGTGAGGTACTGAATTTTGAAGTTATTTATGAATTGCACGAATAAACGTGATGCACATAACAAATGTTCGACATTGTCAAATGGCTCCACATTAGAAAACTGTCGAATCATTCAATGGCATCATTGTGATCCCGTACAATATTCAAGTACCATCATTTCAATCAGCGTTACTTCAACGGCAGTCTCATTGCGCTGATTGGCGTAATAAGAGTACAACTAATAAGTCAAGCATGCTGCGAGCACAATGGTTAAAAAAGCTAATTGGTTTGCGCCGCATACATGTTCGTCTATGTAATATGTAACATATTTTTTATGCGCTTGTTTTCATTCACAGCTGAACAAGCAAATGTGGATACGTCTGTCAAGATGTTCATGTTTGGCGTAAGAGTGGCTAATTAATCATAAATGTACGTAGATTCGAATATGATCAAGTCATGAAGTACATTATGCAGAACGAATTAAAATATTGTTATTGCCTGTTGTTTGATACAGCCGCTCGGCCCACGTGAACCCTTTTAAAGTTATGAACGCTACGAATTGATGGACTTGGAATGCGGTTCAACCCTTCTACTTGTAACAATCGATGCGCCGAACAAAACTGACGATAATATATGCGTATACCGTCCAGTTTGACTCAGCATGGATTATAAATGCTATGAAGAAAAGGTGACCCCCTGTTATGTATTTCAATGACTCATCTTTTGTCAACTGGAGTAAAAAAGCCGCAGACAATGTAATATAAATACAACTTAATGGCACAGCTACGCGGATGTTTTCTGATTCCATACGCTGCATGATATTATGATGAACTTGTGTTGCTCATATCTTTATATATATATATATATATATATATATATATATATATATATATATATATATATATATATATATATATATATATATATATATATATATATATATCTATATATATATATATAAATATATATATATATATATCTATACATATATACACCTATATATATATATATATATATATATATATATATATATAGATATATATATATATATATATATATTATATATATCTTTATATTTATATATATCTTTATATATATATATATCTTTATATTTATATATATCTGTTTATACATATACATATGTATACATATATATATATATATATATATATATTTATATATACATATGTATATTTTATATGTATATATATATATATATATCATATATATATATATATATATCTATATCTCTCTATATATATCTATCTATATATATATATATATATATATATATATATATATATATATATCTATATATATATATATATATATCTCCGAGAGATAATGAAGCACTGTTACAATTATCTGATGTTTATTCCACCAGTGCGATGACATTTTCAACAAGGGCATATTTCATCACAGTCTGCTTTTCACCTACATCTTTAAAAATATTTAGGGTTTTCTGTGGTGGTTTGTGATTGTCTAGACACATGCAACATGTATTTTAACAGTGAATTTCCACAATATTGTATCCATGTAGCAGACAGAAATATTAATAGTCTGAGTTACCAAAAATTTTGCGATGAGCTTAGGCAATTAAGGTCGACGGCTCCTGAAAATTTAACTAACGCAATAAACTACATCAACAAATTTGTGTCTACATGCGTATCCCTGCATTGGCCAATGACCAACACTGCCGGGTGTTAGCTCTTTTTGCTACTGTACTAATTGCCGTGACTAATGGCGTGGGAATTACATTGGCTGTCATAAATGTCGAACGACCGCTATTGAATTGCCACAACGGCACTAAAGTGTACCCAGAATACAGACAACAATCATTACCGGATAATGCTGTTACATCTAAAGTGTTGGTTAATGTGGGAATGTCACGCAGCTAAGCCGCTATAACACTGCATCTCGACTCATGAGACCAACAGATGCTTACGGGCCATGGGAAGTCCGAAATCATACCCCGAAATCATCCCCCGTACGATGTTGTGGTCACATACTTTACGGGCTGTCTGGGAGCGTTTTACGGGTTGTTCATATACTTTTTAAAGTTTCATTAATAAATTCAAATATTATTAACTCTACCTTTTTTTAAACGTGACCACAGCTCCATTACAAATAGCTTTAATACATATATTGTGTAATCCATGGTTGTTTGTATTAATCAAAGCATCTTTGTTAATTACAAACACTGACAACATACGTGATTGTGTAAATTGACACACGTAACGTGAGGCAAATTACAATGTGCACATAAATAAAGTCCTTTAGAGCCAAGCACTATATATCATTGTTTTGATTAAAAAGTAAAAAGTTCAAAATATCATTTGAAGTCCAGACCTCTAACTCAACAGTCGTATATAGTTCCATATAATCACACGATAATGGTAGTTTTTACTAGACTTGGACATCTGAGTTAAAAACGTTGGCTATTAAATATACGCCGCAAGAACGTAACAAAATGCATCGAAACCTATTGCCGCTACACCCAGACATTTAACGCTACCTATTCATAGGGGTGATATCACGGTAAGCTGAATGAACAAAGCGCCATCCTCTTGTTTATTTCCCTTATCATTAGGCCACCAAAAAGGCTGCATTGTGCTTATCAAGGTATGAGTGATGTACGGCGACATTTCAACAACAAAATATGTTTATAACAAATCAAGATGCCACATATTTCATTCATCATGGTAATTTGGCGAATCGTATGCAACCATCGTCCGCAATTTTATGGAACAAAGACAACGAGATTAGTTTGGTATTATGATACAAGGCAGTGCCATGGAGACGAACCACATGCAAGTCTTCCAGTATCAAGTAAAGCATACTTTCGCTTCGTTCTGCCTTGAGGCATATGTTGAGGCTTTTAATACCCATGGCGCCTGACGCCAGCCAAACTCAACCAAACGTGTTGCCGCAACTATCGATATTAGTATCCGATTTTAACAATAACCCTCTATAACGTCTGAATCTCACCACTATTCATTATGGTCTGGGGATGCTGACAGTGAAGCACCATCATTGAGTGAACGGCTCTAGCAAAATGACGATCAATAAATAGTGCAATAGCTCATTCGAAAGTACAAAGTTTACGGTTATCAAAACAATTTCAGGAAAATCATTTTTCAGAGACCAATGATTAATGAACAATTTCGTTTATAAGGCTGCAAAGGACTTTGATGAAGGTGCGTGTCTAATATATCTGATCCATGCGGGCATATTCAGTCACGAATATTTTTGGCATGTATTAAAATACATAATGTCCTACCCAAGCTTTCACACAAACCACTTCTCAACTCAGCAGACGACATTGCAAGATATGATATCATATCAAAAACAAGACGCTATTGGTCGTACAATTCTTTCCGACAAAACATTACGTTGAGTTAAAGTCTTTTTGATTTTCCGTGAAATTTGCTTTAACATTGTTATTATTCATTTCATTTGATAGGACGTGCATATAGTGACTAGAGCGAGTGCGTTGTACTGACTCAGCACCTGATACTCTAACAGACCTACGTACCTGGCAAGTCTTTATAAGAACAAGGGACATTAATTACTTGGCTATCTTTAATATTTTGTAAGCGTTTTGGTTATAAGCATAACATCCATTTTCACTTGATTTTATTTAACTTTATCTTTTTCTATCACGATTGTCTTTCAGCTTTAAACATAACGAGTAGCTTATGTATATCTCCCACTAGCAAGCGTATATAATCTCACATTTTACAGATATATATACAATTTAAATGCTCAAAAGTGTGTGAGTAAATGTAAATATTATTGCATTTTATGAAAGCCGTGTGTTGGCACAGGTCATGTAGCTACACACTTCATTGGGAATTGAATTTAGCCAAATTAGTTAATACTTTCTTCGTATTCATGCTTATTCATTTTTATTTATATGGGCCATGTCATAAAAACAAAAGCCGCATTGTTGGGTAATGTTCGAAACTATCACGAACACGATCAGCACACATCAGTTATTTTGATATGCATCGAACTGATGTAATTTTACATTGTGTTCATAGAGAGGGATAATTTACGGGACAGTAAAACGTAAACTATGGCTTGTGCAATATGTATAGTTGCATCCCTTATCTGAGAACAGCATAGACGAGTAGCTGCATGCTACATCGTTGGAAAATGCATATGGTTTCATACAGGCACTTATATTTTGGAAACTCAAATGCTGCTGTGCTTATATTCTTCATTAGAGAGAGAGAGAGAGAGAGAGAGAGAGAGAGAGAGAGAGAGAGAGAGAGAGAGAGAGAGAGAGAGAGAGAGAAACAGAAAAAGAGAGCGAGAGACAGAGAGACAGAGACAGAGAGAGAGAGAGACAGAGAGAGAGAGACAGAAAAAAGAGCAAGAAAGAAAGAGTTAGAGAAAGATAATGAGAGAGAGAGTGGAAAAGAGGAAGAGCGAGACAGAGATAGAATAAGAAGAGTGTGAGTGAATCAGAGAGCGGGGCCGGGATAATAGGACTGAATAATAGAGACTGTGAAAGCAGCATCAGTTGCAAAAAGCCTATTCATATTACATAACTATGCGTTATAATAAGTTTGATAACGTTGCATTGTACTAAGGGAGTAGTTTTGACCATAACCAAATTTCAGTTATTTTCCGCCCTTGTGGTGGTTAAAAAGTGAAATTATCGATGAATTAGTTGCACGCAGACATCATCCAAATCCGGACGAAGAACTCAATGTGTCGATAGAAGCATAAATGTCAATTTATTTGCGTTTCGGCTACACATTTGACATCAGTACCCATTAGCAAATCTAGCTGATAACACGTAGGCATCTGGTGTCAACTAATGGCTACCTCTTTCAGGATATATTTTGTTGTCGTCACACTTAGCCTTTGGCATAACCTTCTTGGAGCGTTATTCAAACAGTGTCAAGCAGAGAATCTGCTCTGTTGACGTAATAGTTGATATTTCATGACAAATTACTGTAAAGAGCACACCTACCATGCGCATGTATCAATATTGCTATTCCAGCTTCTCAAGCTGCTGCTCGTTTAATCGCTCTATAGAATAGGATAAACGATGCTATTCACTTGACATGGCCAATTAATGATCGTGTAATATTTCTATTCAAATAGGTATCTGACATCATTGTTACGGGTTTCAATGTGCCCGTTGCTGCGTGAAACATATTATTGGCAGCATCAACCCTTATCGCGTGAACAATTGCGAAAATTATACCATTCAAATAATACGCTGAATCATCATTAGGCGGGTACATGATTAAGATGTAAGCAATTGCTAATCGCGCATCATTTCCTATTGGGGGATCTCTGATATATATAAATATATATATATATATATATATATATCTATATATATATATATATATATATATATATATATATATATATCTATATATATATATATAGCTATAATCTATATATCTCTATCCTCTATCTATACTCTATCTCTATATATCTCTCTTCTCTCTCTCTCTCCCTCTCTCTATATCTCTCTCTCTCTCTCTCTCTCTCTATATCTATCTCTCTGTGTCTATCTCTATGTCTATATATAAAAATATCTCTCTCCCTCTATCTATATATCTCTATTCTTCTTCAAAGCATGATTCCAGCTAGGTAAACCTAATGTTAATATCGTGTGGTCATTGTAAATTTTTTGTCAAATCGAGGCATCTACCGCGACGCGCGAATAGCAGCAGCCACGAATTGTGGCGCGTAGCATTGTCCTCATTCATCACAAAGATTAACTACCGGGGGTATTATGAGTCGTTCAGCATTCTAATGGAGACTGTATCCGCAAACTTGTTTTTATCTTTATTATAAACTCTGGGCAATGTGCGATGTGCAATATCATCATTCAACAGCAATGGGTACAAATAGTAAGAATCACATGAAGTTTTTTCATGTCTCACGTATCATCAGCAAGGTTTGAATTTCATCCGTCAAATAAAACATCGAGAGCTGTTATTAACCTATGAATATGTTAAGGTTTGTATTTGTCCTGCAAACGATGAGGCTGTGAATATAGTTTGTTGATTTCATGACAACTTGTCGTGACTGAAATGTGCATGAAGGTTCCAGTCAGTAATATGCAAAACGCGAGGTCAAGTAAGGGCAAGTCCACTCATTTTACTTTTACCAAAACGCTTCATTGCTATATCTAGACATTTAATTTTATCATGGTAAGTTAGTGTGATTCAAATATACATTGGGCCAGCAGCTTCACGTTTCATCATCTTTACAGCCGACCGTTGGCAGCCGAAGCCACCCTTGCATCCCATATAGCATTTAGGAATTTGGTTATGTTATTAAGCATTCGGGAAGTTTCATCATCTTAACGGCGGACCGCTGGAAGTCGAAACATCTTTACACCCCATATAGCATACAATTTTTTTCCATACTATGAGGCCTCCGAGACGTCGGTGTAGTGTTCATCAGACTAAATCATAGCGACATCGTAAAGAAAACAAATGTCGAAACTGCCATACATTTATTTCTATCAGCCAGGTGTGTAGACATGTGATTTTCTCGCACCATCCTGCATTCTGTTGCAGGAGTCTGACTGATGTTGAATTGCAATCGATTCATCTGTTTTGTATATTGAATTGCTGAATAATTAGTCGCTGTTAAGCACTCGTCACTCATCACAAGCGATACAGCTTCCGTATGAAGTAGGCAGTGAGGCCTGACAAGCTCACCACGGACGGTTCATTGCCATGATGACAAAGGCCCCGATCATGAATGACATTTGTTGATTTGATTCACTTGGTAGAAAGTAGTATCTATTCACGGTTGATATCATTGGAAATCTTTTGTGGTAAACTTCCAGTTGATTTAAAGACCTATATATCTGTAGATTGGCTCGCTGAGGCAATATGTGCAAGATATTCATCCCGGGACGAACCCCTTGCCATAAGAGTAGTGAAGTGGCTGATGACTCTGCAAGGACAACAGCCATACAAGCATATGATAGATGCAGACGGAGCTTTTGGGTTACATTGCGATATTGATCTCGTCTGTACATGGTATATTGCCTTAAACTAGGAAAATAACAATCTGTTGCATATTGTTGCAAATTAACTTAATAAGGCACGTTTTGCAAGCACATCGTCCTGACCTATAATGCGAGTGACTCAAAAGCGTTTAGATTTTCTCTAAATCAACGATTACTTTATAGCTTTGTAATTTGTGACTTGAATACATTAGTCAACGATTTATTATGCTCTATTATAGCATTTGTAATGTTGACGACCCTTGATTACGTTACGGATTCCTTGATAGAGATCGTTTTCCAAGTACTGACGCACCGGTGATGACAACTCATCGCTATCATATGTATCGCCTCTCCACAATATACTTGCTGTTGGACAAAACATTATATAGGATTGTTCCTTAACTTGCAACACCATTTCATCCTTCTGTCGGCATGATGATGGACACAGCCTAGTGTTTGCGTTCAACACAAGCGATTGAATGACATAAATTTCCCTATTTCATTTGTCCTGATGAATGTAAAGTCAGCAATAAACCCTTATACATGTTGGTGCAACGCCCGATACATTTGAATAATGCTCAATATTGTTCACTTGATTTTGCCATAATTATTCAATTATGTAGAATTTATTGTTCGTAAAAGTTATTTGGTATGATTCACTTCTTAGTAAGCTGGCAACAAAAGGTGACAACTCAGATATCGATATATCCAAATTTCATATGATCGCCGTGTCGAATATTTTATCTTCTGCATAAGCAGGCTTGATTGTGCCTGTAACTATTCTGCAAACTTCCATTTTCAATTCGGGCATTTCACAGGATTGCCTCACAGGCTTAGAAGTGCTGGTGTCATCCGATTGCTTTTGGTGTTAAGATATACGACAATAGACTCGATCGAGCACATCTCATTAGTAATATCATTTACAAGATGATATGCAAATGAACCATGATCACCAATATTGTTCTATCATCTACTGATTCAATCAGAACCAGGACATATGAATTCCATGAATGCATTGTAAAGAAATAACTGAATAAATTTCCGCTGCTAGCAACAGTATCTATGCTACACTCACGGCACCGTGTTCTACCTATCATGTGGAATTATTGTATGTGCTATGCAAAACAACTAGTCGGCGCATTGACCTTTTGGTAATGGCACATACTGTGATACACTGCGGTAATATGTGTCAGCGGAAACTTGATGAAAATTGGCAATACAATCAATATCAAAATACGGCTCGCACATGGATAACCTTTGAACATGTAAAAACATCATACGATGTTGAATGCCCTAATGCGTATGTTTATTGATGAAACCGGCCTTTTTTAACTGAATCCCACAAATTACACAGATGAGGAAATAATATGTGTTCTAGGTCCGAGATCTTTGTACTAGTTGCAAGCAGACGTTATTCATATATGGTAATTTGCCAACTGAAAAAAACTGTTCTTTTTACTACAAATGACAAACTTACAATCACCTCGCATCAGTCAGCATTGAAAATTTTGTTGGAATGCTTTTCTATTTATAATAGAAGACGCTACAACTCCGAACCAGCAATGGAATGAAACAATAATGCACACACATATTCGTCCTGGTGCATGGAATGTTGATGCATCTTATCGCATTTGTCCTTTGATCATTATAATTATTATTGTAAGCTTCGCCAAACATCGATCCCTTGCAGCAGCGCCTACTGTATCACCATAACATAAATCATCATCATCATCATCATCATCATCATCATCATCATCATCATCATCATCATCATCATCATCATCATCATCATCATCATCATCATCATCGACATCATCATCATCATCTTCCTCATCATCATTATCATCATCATAATCATCAGCGGAGTTGTCGTCGTCAGCGTCGTCGTCGTTATATCCACACCCATTACTATTGTATTCCTTCTCACCATCATCATCAATCGCATGGAGCAGCACCATGATCCATCGGTGTCGGAATTGCTCCCCCGTTTGATCACTGCCGTGGTATACATAATGTATAATGACCTGACTATGGAAGCTGTGACTTACGTGAAATGCTTATCTGAGCAGGTTTTCTGACGAGAAAACGGCTGTGTTAAATAAGCAGCTTCGGTTAAGCATAATATCGGCATAAATGATATCGAGAAGCAAATGTGCCTACGTGTGGTGCTGTAGGCTGGAAAGCAGTGCAGACCCAGAGCCGATGTAAAGGTTGGGAATGTACCGCCAAGCCCATGTTGGTATGATATGACACCATGCGGTGGTTACGTGGTAGATGTCCTGTCCATTTGGATTTGCGTTTTGAATGACGCAGCATGCATATTTAATGTTGTTGAAGGACAGGATAGAAAATCCATGACGATTGACAATGTAATTTGTTGCGCGAAAACCAAAACTCACGACTCACCGATTTGTCGGACATTTATTTGGCTTTAATATATATCTGCCAGGTACACAAGCTGTTTAAAACCCGGGTTGGATGCTCTGAGAGTCTTATTGTCATCTTCGATATCAAGTAGCATCAGCGAATGGAGATCTCACTGATAACAGAAACAACATACGCGGATACGCAAGCATGACAAGGCGAACTAGGACAGGTTTTTAACCCTGCAGGTTAATGATTATCTGCGTCATGTTACTAAACACGAGCATTGTACGACATATATTACCATGGATTGTCCAATCTTCATGTCACCTACGGCGTCTAAAATTACTTGGACCTTGTTTTTCCCCTCACTTGGGACTTTTTAAAAAAATTGCACGTTTTTGGTTTTAAAGGGATTTTTTTAAAGTTTAAACAGCTTTATTTCCCTTTAAAACCCGGGGCCGTCCCAAACCCTTTTGGTCCACCAACGGCTTTTTTAAAATGACCAAAATTTTCCTACCCCCCAATCAATTTTTTAAGATTGCAAATGTTTTACCATAAAAGCCAAATTTTTGGCA
>CM067350.1:29420116-29518695 GCA_034190875.2 Urechis unicinctus | reverse complement strand
AGACCTTGTGAAGTAATCGCTATGTTACTTATGAGAGACGGAGGAGCGATGACCTATCCGTTGTAGAATGTCTTCATGGCCTGTAATTGTTGCTACGTTTACCGATTACACGTATATAAACCAATCACCAGCTAGTGACGTCCTTTACGACGCATCTCTATTATCGATAATATTGTTCAGCGCTCTTTCATGCTTCCAGCTAGCGAATTGGTAGAGATTACCGTGGGTGTCAAAACCTCTACGAATAAATATCTAGTTACTATCTTTTGACTACAAATACGTCGTTTTGCTTTACATGGGGCTCGTTGTATATAGTGTTGGCTTTAGGGTGATGTGATTCACATGTAGGCTGCAGTGTGGAGTGATTCGCAAGTGGGCTTTTGTGTCAGTTGTTTCATATGTGGGCTTAGGTGCGATTCACAAAATGTTTCTTAATTGCAAAAAGCAGGATATTTGTTTCATAAATACCGATCGTCTTGTCTGTTTTGATTTAACGACAGAATAAAAACGAAGTCTTCAACGTCCGGTCGCCATTGAGTCCAGGTTAACAGCGGTCGTCAATATGGGTAGTCCTCCTAGGGATATTGCTACCATATTGTTATTTATTCTGCCATTGAATTCCACTTTGCTCCGCCCCTATCTTCAGCTATCGGTGGTGTATGCACACACTTAAACAAGGAATGTTCTAAACCAATAGGTTCATTACGGTGAGATAACACAAATGTCCCATTTAAATCCCGGTCTAATTCAATGTAATCCCATACCAATTGCGTCCCCGATATAATCATATTAAACGATGTACATTACTCATTTTAGGGAGGAACATTATTGGGAGCCTTTCTGCTTTGTGCGATTGGCCATTTAAACAATATGCTGTGATGCGCTTGATTCGCAGTTTGTCTCGAATGATTTAATGACGCCTACTTGACCACCTTTGTAGCGTTATGGGCTATTTAAGCAGCTCGAAGACAGGGTACAACAAAAGCCAAGATAAACCGTAGTATGGTAACGTCCTTACAAACTGATTCTGCGGACCTATTTGCCTGTGCAAATGGGTCTGCCTGTGCAATTGATACTGTGCAATCGCAATATATTTGTAACGCGAATGTTTCTGGGAAATTGTTACTGTCTGAATATGTCAATAAACTGTCACAATAAGATGTCCAACGATCTTTACTTGGGTATGGAAAATCATTTTGTGAAAGACAACGTTACCATTTCAACGCAGCAGTTGATAGAAAAATGCGCTTGTAGATGCTAACAATTGAACCACAATAATAAGTTCGTATAAACGCTTATTTTGGCGACGCAGTAATGTGTACCAATAAATGTGTAAATTGGTGTCAAAATCAATCATCAATCAATTTCCATCCATTTAAACCAATTTAGTAGTTGTAGTGATAATGGCTTTTGTGATATAACTGCCTCGTCAGATGATTGTTAGAGGCATAATCATCGACAATTAGAGCAGAATAATTAATACACTTCATTAAAAATGACTGTAGAAGGTGACTGTAGAATGCATTTGAGCCTCATTTATAATATATCCAACCACAGTTATCTAGGTATTTTCATTTCTGTAACCAAATGTGGTGTACTAGTGGAGGGATTTTACGTCACTTTTATTAACAAGACGATATCGCAGTAGGGATAGATGAGGTTGATTTTGATGCTTTAACTGATCCTTAACAGTTCCATTTGTCACTAGCACAAACCCATTACACAGACGGGGCTGCAACACCCACGACGCAATGACGAAGGTCCAACATGATACCTTGCCTAGCGTTCGTCAGCTGGGCTGATAGTATGTTGGGCACAATGTTCTGCTTAGACACACATGTCTAGATTTCATATTAAAGAGACTGTTCAGCCCCATATAAGAAAAGTGGTTACCTAGCAAGCTGCTTGGTAACAGCACCTTGGATCGGACTTTCAGTCGCTACGCGGCGCTGTGGTCTCAGAAAAAAGATCCTTACTTCGGCTATCGCCATTTATGTTGTCGGACATTATCCTTCTTGCGTGTCGGTCTAATGTGTGCACAATTATGCCCACAACTTGAATGAGTGAAGATTTAATGAAATCTACATTATGTAACTAAAGCGGAAGAATACACATCGTTAGCGAGGTAAATTCAGAGCGCGTTATGATTTACAGCTAACATTCGTGTAGATCATGGTTTAGGGAGGCACCGTTATCGATGGAACGACATAACTGAATAAAACAGATCTCACCACAGATAAATCATCAAATAATAATTTTTCAAATAACTTAATGTTTTAAAAACTCGGCGGCACAAATTAGATGTCAGTGGTGCACAATTATGCCCACAACTTAATGAGTGAAGATTTAATGAAATCTACATTATGTAACTAAAGCGGAAGAATACACATCGTTAGCGAGGTAAATTCAGAGCGCGTTATTACAGCTAACATTCGTGTAAATAAAACGATCTCCACAGTCATGAATATTTCCAGTCAAATAATAATGTTAAAAACTTATCAACATAACATCATGTAAACTCGGCGTAGAAATCATTAACATCGTAGTTTTACTACATGTGCCTGGCTGAACAGTCTCATTAAGCGCTGCAAGAGACATGTGCCTTGGGTCCGTCAAGGAATCTGGGCCGTCAATCACTCACATGAGGTGGTTGTGTCGTCACCATTGGTGAATAAATGCACACCGATAACACATGGTTTGTATGCACGTATACTCAAATCTTTCCTCCGTGCATAATTTTACGAACATTTCGGTTGTCGCAATACCTTTGACTGTTATTATAATGTATGAAAAGTGTGTGGCGCACACGACAGGTTTAGAATAACGTATTCATAAAAACAGAGGAAGCCAATGCTCAGTTTTTTATTTGCAAATACTTCAATTAAATACCTAAAAATGACAACGGTTGAGGGCAAACATCTTGCTTATGACGACGAATATTCTGCTTTGCAGAAGAAAAGAAACGAAGAGCAGTTTCCTTGTTGGTAGTTGCATCAGTGGATCCCAGATAGCTATCTTGATCTAGGCAAGAACCAGGTGTTGATTCAATTTATTTTTAGCCCCTCAGCCAAATTCAGTTTGCTAGAGCACCACACAACCACCTTGGATGCGTAATGAAATTGTTCATCGGCAAATCGAATTCCTGACGCCACTATCACAGCAGACGAATGTAACGGAATGGCGGTGGGTGAGTCACCATGCATATGTAATCTGGACATCCTAGCGCCCGGCTTAACAGCTTCAATGGGGGAGCCAATATTACGTTCTTGAGATAGAATATTGCAGTAATCGATTCAATTACGCATTGATATCAGAAGTGCAGAACTAACATTCATCTTGCATGATGTTTTCATGAGGTGCAAATAGAGTGCAATCCCACCATCGGGCTGCATTGTTCTTAGGTACTCTAACATGGGTTAGGATCGAAGAGCATATGCGATCGTATTCGGTGGGTTTTGCAAATGTGATTATTAGTGTGACGATTGCTGAATAATATCCCAATCATATCATAGCAGCATCGAATGAGAGTTACTATGAAGAAAAAAAATATTTTTTGTCTTTCTGAACATGATTGAGACGGAGTAATAACAATGTTGCTGCTATAAGACCGTGCCTTTACTCGGATATCATCTTGCATGCCATGGAGGTATAAATTGAAGTATTTTGTTGTACATAAAGCACTGCTTCTACATAATCAGGCCATCTACACCACTTGAGTAGCCGTGTTACTCGATCTGCCGTCCATGTGTATGGAATTGTCAATAGTCATCAAGTTGCACGTCTCTTACCACAGTGTGATGAGCATCGACCTGCTCTGTGCATTGCCTTCTTTTTCTTCTTTTTCGTAGCTTTAGTTTCTCTCATGTTCATGCCTTGATGCAGTCATGCTACGATAAGAATTGATGGGTTCGATTGCCGCCCAAATCAACTTTGTGATCATTAAACGCCATTCGCACCATTTTAGTACATTTTCGTCGATCATGTTGTTCAATAAATATAACCGCCATTTTTAATATATATAAATATATACATATATATATATGTATATATATATATATATATATATATATATATATATATATATATATATATATATATATATATATATATATATATATATATATATATATGTATATAATGTTGCATGACTTTTTATCTCTCTCGATGAGCTAATAAGCAAGAGTAGCCATTTCAATTGGGAAGGGCAGTAAGCATTGCTCATCTTCTGAATGTGACAATATTGTTGGAAAGAGATCAGTTGATTTACAATGCTTGTAGAACACAGTATGGCATATTGCCGTGTATTTCAGCACTTTAAACGATGCATTTTTTTCGAGTACTGCGTTGCTTACGCGGCCTCTTTGTGTCATTAACGCGGCGTAACGGCAGCGGGTAATCACCGCAGATCCACCAGTTGGCAGCGTACACGCTTTCATGGTTGTATTTTCTCGTTCAAACTTCTATATTTCGCTGAGGGCTGTTAGGCTGCCAGGCCATGGTAGATCAATATCTGGGTCACGTTATGCTTCTAAATGATTTTCCGCTTAACCTACAAATAAAAAAGAAAATAATGTTTTTTGTAGCAGGTAATACGTATTATAGTTTTGTCCATTCTCCAGTAATGCCGTCATATCGTGTATCGTGCTTATGTATACAATGTTGCAAGCTTCAAAATACACGTTACAATACAAAATACGTCAACACCTGAACTACTTGGGCTATTTTATTTTCCTTTAATGGGTTGTCTACGTCCTGCTAGCGAACCAATTTAGTTGATTTTGCTATCCAACATTTCACGAGACCCCTTGTGGAAGTAATACCCTTGATATCCCGACGTGTAACTATATACCGCGCTCTGCTATCGACGTGGGTGACATTCGGTTAAGAATGATGATGCCCCCCATGAGCTAGGAACGGTTACTGAGACCATTAAACCACATCCGGACTCTGTCAGCACTTGGACGGGTTAAGTAGAGTACAGAGCCTAAAACAACCCAATTACCATGAAAGCGACATTGTTAACTTAACCCTGCAATTTTCAGGCGCTCGGTCAGTACATCTTATGATTGTGCCTTCGCCTTTTCATTACTTGATTTTTATCGACTCGTGTATCAGATTATCTAGATTCACGATACAATGGACTCCTATGAATCGAATTTTTGGTATGTATTGCTACACTATTCACGCACATTACTCGGTGCAAATCATGAATTATATTTTTCCAACCCTTTGTTAGCCAACCACTCAAGTCACTTATTGTTAGCTTAACTGCAAACTTGATCGCAATTAGACTATCACAAGATGTAAAAAACAACTTTTGGGATGCATGCATTACATGGAGTTGGAATAATAACCACAAATACCCCAAGTGAATATGGCTCAATCAAAATTAGTCGTGTGATTCGGACTTATGAAGATAAACCCCAATAGATCAACAATATGATTCAAACTAAGAAATGTAAGAGCATAATATTCAACGATTAATTGATCAGCTAAGTAGCAAACGACAAGGGAACCCGCCAGCAGTCCAGGTGTGTAATGTCATAAAGGCAAAGTAGTGAATTGATCTTTCAGCCAAATGCATTACGGTTACCAATTATAAAACACAGACCTTTCCACTCGGAGGCACGTATTGACAAGTTATATTCCGACCAGAACCAAATGGTTTGTGTTTTGTATTAATGCATTATTGCAATGGCGATTCCAAATCAACGTCTCGATGTGTAAGTCAATGTGCACAAATGGACTGGAATAATTTAATTCTAAGTTTGATGAAGCTACTGTTATTATGGGTGCTAGCTCGGATGTGAGCGTAATGGCTTTCAAATGATCGTTGCCGATGTGGGATTGTGCACAATCAATCTACTTTTCAAGCACAGCATTTTGACGTACAAAGTACACCTTATTAATATGCTATAAAGGTAAGCGGAGACTATTCAATGCAATCAAAATACGTCTGAATCCAGCTGGCGCTGAGCTTTATACGTATTATTCTTTGACTATTGTCGTTTCTCGTATCAATATGGCTAGTTTCTGAATCCCTGGAACAATATATTCGTGCGACAAACAATCACCACTACGAGGCCGTAGCATATTTACGAGTAAGTGCTGGTTAACTGCTGGTGATGCATCCCATTACCATAATTATGAGCACTCTACCAACGACCTTTACACAGTTATCACATAAGTGACTTCAATGAGCGTCAATCTAGGCAGAACTTGGGTGTAATATCAGCAGTGATTGCTACAGAACCTGCTTCTCGTCAGATTATTGTACTAACATTGTCTTCATTATATCATATGTTATCACTCATATTTAAGCTGCGGCGCATCGGATACTATTTGCAGTCGAGCGATAAACACCGTTATTGTCCATTCAGTGCTTGATCAACATTGCCATGCAGTTACTCACATTTCGACCAGAAGGAGCCGAACTGCATATTGCGGCAATACAGATTAGAATCCGTGGCTGCACATCGATGTGTAAGACGAGGCTGTGGAAACCAGAGGTCCACAGCTTCTGTGCTAGCGAATACACCAGAATGACTGAAAGAGGCCAATAAGCGAGGTCCCGATCACTCTGATCAAATACTGTGTTTCGCTGTCAAGGCACATATCCCATGACAAGGCCGAATAATTGGGTAGATATAGTTGGGCTGTGGTACAAGCAGCTCCACATCGGTTTGCGGGTTCACAAATATATCATGTACCGTTATCGACCATTTCCAAACCAACATATCACAAACGTCAGCTTCGGGTGTCGGTTTATTGAAGTGCAAGAACATTGTGATCCCTGTACAACACTGAAATCACTAATATGTAAGAGGTGTTCATGATAAATTATTTCAATCGCGAATATTCATTACATGTCGACGTTTTAACGACAGTCCGGTCTATGACTCTCAGCTAAGATTTAGTGTATAAAATGAGCGCAACATTCCTAACACGCCTTGCTTGCGTTCGTGAAGCTGAAAACTTTACAGTGTGCAGGTAAACCAGACCAGATTTGTACATGACATCTTGCAGTTTTACAACAGTACGATATAAGTTTTATCCCTCATCAAGACGCAAAATATTTGGGAAAGAAGCGTTATTATTTCTGTGAGTACGACTTCTACATCTCGGGACAAGAGCATCAAAACTAGACAAAAGCATTTGGTATGCGAAGCTAGCCCCTCATATTCCAAGCGCGTAACTGCATACATGGCATATACCGCTTTTAGATTGTATATATTATCTCAATAAATTATTGATAAGCTACATCACAAAGCAACATTTCTATGATTACATTATTCGCATGTGATGATCTCAAACCTAATTGCCCTGTAGGCACAAAGACAGACACAGTGTAGAATGATTGATATTAGACTAAACCAGCGCTAGTCAATGTTACGTCGTTACTGATTTCATGTTGAATTGATATCAAACCAGATTATTTATTTTTACAAGATTAAGATTAACCTAGATTTCAACATTGCTTGATAGCGATACTAAATCAGCAACTTTAATAACGCGCTGAGGCGGACGATTGCAATTGGCAGAACTTTCCATGTCAGTTGAGTGATTGATACAAATATTAAACGGCGTCTACGTCCCAAACGGAGTGATTGCGCCAAATATGAGTGATGTTGTTGGCTTTGTAAGCCGCTCCCTCCACCGCAAGCAATACAACATTCAACTCACTATATCGCATGCAAGACAAAACTCTGGTTGAATTATTGGAATGATCGAAGCATAAATGGTGATTACAATATAACCGGCTTATAACAAATAGATCGAGATGCTAACAATTCGGGGCTGGATTAATTCAGAAGTGCATTCTGAAATAATGAGAAATGTAAGTGCGAGGCTAATCACAGACAAAGACCTGGTGTATGAGTGAAAGGCAGACGCTCTAAGTTAGTCACTCTAGAAAGGATGGGTGACCGAGGCCTCGTGGAAGCAACTCGGTACATGAAGATTACGGTAATGCAATGACGGGCCTGAATTGAACGTATATTATATATATAGATATATATATATATATATATATATATATATATATATATATATCTATAGATATATATATATAGAGAGAGATATATATCTCTATATATATATAGATCTCTATATATATATATATATATCAGAGATCTCTCTCTCGATATCTCTCTCTCTCTCTCTAGATAGAGAGATCTCTCTCTCTCTCTAGAGAGATCTCTCTCTCTCTCTCTCTCTCTCTCTCTCTCTCTCTCTAGAGAGATCTCTCTCTCTCTCTATCTCTCTAGATATCTCTCTATCTCTCTCTCTCTCTCTCTCTCTCTCTCTCTATCTCTCTCTCTCTCTCTCTATATCTCTCTCTCTATTTTCTCTATATATCTCTCTCTATAATCTCTCTATTTCTCCCTCTCTCTCTATCTTCCTCTCTATATCCTCTATATATACATATGTAATATATAGCTATATCTCTATATGATATTATATATATATTTATATATATATGTTAAATGCATATATATGTGTACTTTTATATATATGTGCGCATATACACATGCATATACATATACATATATGCATATATATGCATATACTATATTCATTTGGGTGTATATTTTACTACTGTAATATACACATTTTATAAACATATACATATATATATATTTATTTTGATGGATATATGTGTATATATTATATATATATATATATATATATATATATATATATATATATATATATATATATATATATATATATATATATATATATATATATATATATATATATATATATATATATATATATATATATATATCTATATATATATATATATATATACAGGATTAAAAGTTTCATACATAAAAGACAACATTATATTATCGTTAACAGTCTACTTATTTTAGTTACTTGATAAATAATCTCTTTGTTTCTGACCACTTCCTGCAATTAAGTACGCGTTGGTGAGCACCATAGGGGCATATAAACCGTATGTTTCTGCGTCTGATAGCCGCCGCGAATTGCTCAAACTATAGATATTGAACGTGGTTTGCTTGTCAATAGATACTGATACTAACTAGCTTAGATAAAATTCAAAGATAGCCATCTTAATTTAGGCGCAGATATTGCAAGTAGCATGTGTTGATTCAGTTTAGTATTTGCCTCTCGATCGCTTTCAAAACCTTCGCGGATACGCAATGAAATTGTTCAGCCGCAAATCGAATTCAGGGCGCCAATCTCACAGCAGACGAATGTACTGGAATGGCTGTGTGTTAGTCTCCTTCAATATGTAATCTCGACACGCTTACATTGCCGGCAAAACAGCCTCATACGGAGAGTCGTTATATATGTTCTTTAGGGTGTTTGTAAGAATAAATCTAACATTTTCCTCCAGTTTATTGAATTCTCTAAATGTTGCGGTAATCAATTCAATGACGCACCGATATCAGGAGTGAGTGCGAAAAATCTTAGTTGATATTTCATATTGTGTAAATAAAGTGTCATCGCACCATAGGGCTTCCCTGATATGGCTGTGTTAGGTACGTAAAGCTGGTCGTTTTCGAAGACCATTTTGCTAATGGAGAGTTGGGGGAGGGGCTTGGCTTGATGTGGAGTGATTTGTGGCTTTGGTATTCAAAATGGGTTTAGGATCGAAGCACGTTTGTTAATGTAGATCATTTGTATGATTTATTTTGATGTGTCAGTTATGCATGCGAACACTTAATAATATCCCGATATATTAAGATATGTAACAGACATGCTTTAAACCGAGAAATGGAAAGCACTAGAGAGCCAAACCTATATGTCAATCATGCATTAATATTCATACGTTGACAAAGAGATTGCATTAGCTATAGCATGACCTCAGGTAATGAGTGATGTCTGTGTTCACTGACAAAAGCATTTAACATGTGATTCTACATCAATTTTGCTTTGATTTGTTTACTGGAACATCACGATTATAACCTCCCTTCTGCCATTTAGGAATGCTTTAATCATTTGTTATTTGTCGATAAGAACGCTTTCTGCCTGCTGGCAACAGAATGTAATCATATTACTGTCACTTAAATGCAGCACAGAAACGGAAATACACGCATAGTGATTCTGTTGGTGCAATCGGAAGATATCTGTTCCCAGGTGTTACTGCACATAGCGACTCACAATGTGCCATCATATTGATATGAACCTACGTATCCAAAAGGATTTTCGTTCAATGCCGTAAATACGCTACTCATCTTTTAATTGGCTACTGTAAGTGCTTATATTAAGATTAACTAATAGTTGAAAATATAACAAGGTCACTTGAGGAGGCGCGTTATATCGTTATCGTTTGCATCATGACCTCAGTAGTGTCAGCAGGCCATCCGAGTCCTACCTCATCAAGTTTCGCTAAATCTGTTAGTTTGCTTTAATAGTCATCGACTATTTCGTAGAAGCGTGAACTCTTTACAGCAGTGAAATGATTACAGCAGTGTATGAGCATCAGCAGAATATACCTTTCGCTACATTTTTCATCTTCTTTTAAGTTACATTCGAATGTTCACTCTTGTTACCTACAACGTGAGTTGGCCAGAAAATGGATAGAAGACTGACACCAGGAAACATGATATACCATTGCTGCTCTACGACCATTGTATTAGCAGGCGACTGCAGACCTATTTTTTCAATTTTCACTTCACAGCCAATAAAACGGCTTGCCGATTAAGCAAAATTAAATTCCATTGTGGTCTTATATAGAAGTTCAATATCCTTGGTGTTGCACAGCTGAAAGACGCAAATGTAATCAAGTCCATGTCCATGGTTTGATCAGTCGGAAAAGCCATTAATCCAATTAAACGATATTCCCATGGTAGCCATGAAAGCAATTCCACAGGGTCTGGTTCAAACTCATGGTATTGAAATGGCATGAATTTAGCTATGGCTTCCTTCACATGCCAACCCCATTTATCGATATTGATTAATAAGATATTTATAACATGTATGCTCATCACAATAATTTGCCCCAAGATATCCATTGTTACGTATGGAACGCGTAAAACTAACCTTTGAAAAACATTTGTGGAAGACCAACCCCGAATATACTCTTTAACCTTCTTGGAAAGCAATCGCTTAAAGTTAATAACCGAACAGCACAAATACAACTCGACATAAATGTCAGGCCTTATTTATATTATGTGACCTAAGAGTTGATTTAAAAGCAGCAAATGAACACAATATACTGATTTCAGTACACAGATCGTTCCAGAGTTTAACCCCTTTATTTAAAATCAGCAAATATACTATATTGTGAGCTATTTGAGATCTACAGAGTGGTACAACAAAATAATGAGCTTGTCTAGTTACAATGGCATCTGCTGCTACTGCATTTTCCTGTATTTACTTAGTACATAAAGATTATAACACATATTAACACACTTGTCTAATACTCAGACTATGAAGTGCTTTAAACAATGTGCTGGATCTAGCAAGAGGTGGAGAACTTGCAATAATTCCGTAACATCGCTTTTGTAGCTTTAGTATTGATTATATATGTTTATTTGCCGCAGTGCCTCACACTTAAACATAATTTGAAACATAGGGATAAATGAACGTGTAATACAATGTTGCAAGAGTAGCTGTTTTTAAAAACTTGTTTTGCCTTACATAAGATACCAATGTTTTGGGATATCTTCATTTTGATATATTGAATATGCTTCCAATCTATTTGTATCCCTAAAAAGGGTGTTGACTCTTCACGATTTACTAATTGATTGTGTATATTGAGACTTGCTTGGGGGGAGACAATATTGCTGCTAAATCAATTTACCTGTTTCTGCAATTCTAGTTTCATATCCTTGGTCCCAACATTTCGCTTGATCGTATGCAGAATCTATACATTGATAGGGTACATACTGGTACCTATCATTCAAATAATGTTGTAGTAATTTTAGAGCTATGCCTCTTATACGATACGCAATGAGTTTCTGAATTACAATATCCTGGTTGACTGTATCAGCTGCCTTACTGAGATAATTAAATATTACCAACACTGAATTACCTTTCTTATGGGTTGTTACAATGTTATCTATTAAGTAGGTTAGTACCATGTTAGTGCTACGCTTCTTCCAAAATCAGCACAGATGGTTATACGGTAAATCATGTTTAGTTACAAAATCCATCGACATGTCGTATATTAGTCGCTCCAATATTTTTGAGAAGAATGGGAGAACTGAAATGGGTCTATAATTACTCATAATACATCTGTCACTTCTCTCATATATTAGGGTAACACGCACAATTCCTTAGTCACAAAGCCTTGTTTGGAGTGAAATATTTAGAATATGAACCAATGGCTGTTACAGCTGTGGACTGATACGTTTTATGTCTTACCTTGGTAGGTCGTCACATCCTGCGCTAGTGGTTTTGAGGTAATTCATTTTATTTGTTACATCATTTGCATTATGACTTCTCAAAAATATGGAATTGCAGGTCGTGGTAGGTATGTAGGCGAGTGGCGTTTTTGATGTTTCGTGTATGATTTAGCTCATTTGGGACGGATATTTACATAAAACTTGTGTAATTCATTCGCTATGTTGCTCTTATTGGTAATAATTTTACAATTAATTCGAAACTCGTTCGAGATACTACAAGCTTTCTTTTTATTGTTATATTTATTTATAAGATTCCATGTTCTTCGCAAGTTACTTCCATTATCATAATCATCTCTCTTACATTTTTACATGTAGGATCGTAGCTTTTGTTTAATTTGTATATACAAATTGTGGTTACTTAAAGTAGGATACTGCGGCTAGGCAATTTATGTTTAGTTTGTTTTAAATTTTAATTGACCTTTTCAATCCAGCTATTAACCATCTATGCCTTGTTTTATTTACAGATTTATGTTCTTTTACGGGGAAACATCAATCATAGTGGTCTTTGAATACGTTATGAAAACGAGTATATGATGCTTGCGCATTGTCAGATTGTATGACATCATCCCAGTCTGAATCTGTTTATGTTTTCCTTAGTATATTGTCTATATTTCACCTTCACGGTAGAAGGCTGTCGTTTACTTTTAAGATCAATATAAAACATGGGGAAATGATCACTTATATCGGTGCAGCAAAACCCGTTAGACCGGCTTTGTATCGACATGTTCCGATGTGATTCCGATTTTATTGAGTTATTGATGCTGATGTTGATACTGATGATGTCACACATTAAACCGAAACGCTATAGGAGATTTATTTGTGACGTTAATATGTTTACATCAAATGACCTTTTGGATGTGTTTCCTAGTGAGACATAGCCAGGTAACGACCGCTGTCTGCGGTCTGTAAGTAGTTAAGACCACTACTGGCTATACAGCCTAACTTGGTTTTAGGCTGCCTACAACAAAAACCATTATTACATTGTGAGTTGCTGCAATTCGTGCAGCGCAGAAAGGAGAAATAATCACGCCGTATACTGTGTCAGTAGACAGAGGCAGGGGTGTGGGGTGGGAGCTCGAGGGCACTGAGTGCTCATAAAGTAAAACCAATGGCAGTATCGCGGCCATGCAAACAAGGATTATTGTCCAATTGCAATATAATGCGAACGTTTTATGAATATGGACCGTTTCACAATCATCATTGCGCATATTCGAGAAAATAGAGAGTTTATGGCATAGCTAATATCAGCAACTCTGTGTTATTATCTTACTGAATTACCCGGGTACGCAAAACGGGAACATAAAAAAACATACTTATAACTAGCATGATCCATTGAAAACTATTTCTTGGCGGTTTTGTTTAGCGACCCAACAGAGCTTATATTAGTGTGTGCATTTATTGCGCACTACTAAGAACCAGTTATACAAGTCGATGGCATGATCAGTACCATTCAATGTATCCTGCTTGATATATGGTACCGATAAAGCAGTTTTATATCTGATCAGCA
Source organism: Urechis unicinctus (assembly GCA_034190875.2). NCBI lineage: Eukaryota > Metazoa > Annelida > Polychaeta > Xenopneusta > Urechidae > Urechis > Urechis unicinctus. The sequence goes on along the minus strand of CM067350.1, from coordinate 29,504,805 downwards.
GAGGCATGTGGGCTTTCACAACCAGGGCTACAAGTCACACAGAGATTTTACGGTACTATATCGCAATTACGAAGCCACTTGGAGGTCGAAGTTCGACTCATAGCACAGGAGTTGCAGTATCCATGAAGCAATAAACATGATCGCCAAATTGTGAGAGCAATTTTTATGGTACACACTTCAATGGATGACGATGAACACAATTCTTTAACAAAGAGACGACTGATACAACCTAATGGTCTATTAACCTTCGTAGATTGTACTAACTAAATTGGACCGATTTACTGCATCGCATATCATTTATTTTAGTCGGTCTTGTTGGTAATTGTGAATACAAATGATTTAAATTTGGCGATTAGCATCTTTTGTTTGCATAACGAATGCAAGTAAGACAAGATGTTAATGCAAAACCTCATGCCTTCAGAAACCTACTTCAACTCATGCGTGCAACTCAGTTTTCTGTACTTGATATATGCATGCTGAGATGTCCGGAGGGATCATGAAATATTCTGCTGTTTCAGGCATCCGCATATATCCGTGTGGCTCCGGTAGCTCAGTGTGATATCAAACAACTGACCACGGGCATACCAACAGAATCTATACCTACATTACGGTTAATACACTTATATAAAGGTGATTGGATTGCTGCCTGATGTGTAATAAACGACGTGATATATGTAACGCAACATCATTTCCCCATCAACATAAATTCTCCCATATCAGCAGTCTCATTTTTTGGAAAATTTGAGAGCATGAGTGTTTGTGCTAGGGCCGTGTAAATCTTGCCCCCAAGATGGTCAGTGCGAAGATATAGTGAAAATGGAACATTCATAATAGCGGACTATTTTACAGAGATGGTATAATGCACAGAGCAGTAAATGAAGTAAATGACGACAACGTAGTTTCCCGCTGAATGAGAGGCGTATTGTGATCGCACACAGTGCACGTGAAACGTCTTTATGACATTATGAAGCAGCCAATCCAACTTCCCTATATCATTTGTTCTGTTCTCAGATTGGCATTTCCCGTTGGTCACGGTTCTCATCTTACAACCTGCACCACCCAGGGCTCAGTGCCTTGTACATAACACGACCGCGATAGATCATGATAACGACGATAAAGACAGGGATGCTGCAGATAATGATGATGATGATGATGATGATGATGATGATGATGATGATGATGATGATGATGATGATGATGATGATGATGATGATGATGATGATGATGATGATGATGATGATGATGATGATGATGATGATGATGATGATGATGATGATGATGATGATGACGATGATGATGATGATGACGAGGAGGAGGAGGAGGAGGATGATATGGTGCTATGCTGCAATTCCACACCGTCTAACACAGTATATTATGATAGATACGAGTTATAGCAAACGATTGAAGGCAGCAAAAATCCTTGCAAAAAGAATTACAATATCAGCCCATAATGTCTTTGTTAGAGTAGAATACTGATGATTGTTGACATAAGGAACATTATAGATTGCACGGGCTGTTGAATCATATGAGCCTTACCTTGCGCGTAACCCTTTTCAATTACATTTATAGAATATACATTACACTTTTTTATGATGTTGCGTAACAAAAAAAGTGCTTATGTGTGAAATATCCACTGAAATATTTGCCGCTGCACAGTTGGACCTTTCATTTTGTCACATATAAATAACGTCAGTAAGTTGAGTAGAACAGCAAATCGGTATTTTTTCCCGCGGCGACTGAAGCTGTATCAGCACCAACATTAGCCTTAAATGTCCTGCATCTGTGTGCAAGGAATGTCAAAATGGTTATTGATCCGAACATTAGAATTTAGAAGTGTGAGTATATTGCCGCAATTGTGATTTAGTTTATACGTACCTTCCGGTCCAACATCTATTACAACCAACACCATGCTATCTACTCATTACCTGGTGAGGAGAGCCATCGGTGATTGTACTTTGAATATGTCCCAAGAAAAAAACTCATTGAATATGCTAATAAAGAAATTAACGAGGAGTTTCCTGGTTGGATCGGGTTTCATGGCTAATCGATGCACAACCATGCGAATATAATGGGTCTATTAAACGAATTATGACCTCATCAGCTCGTAATTCGGAATGCATTTGTTATGCATTCACGTAGACATCTTGGAATCAAACATCACTTCATTCTATACTGTGCAATGACCATGTGGGCTCTCTTGTGCCAGTCGCATCCTAATTACATTTAGGGGGAGATAGACCCGTAATTGTAAATATATTGCCCCATCCGGATATTTCCGCAGATAAACTACAGATTAACACCCATGCATCTAAGGCAAACTACCAATGTATATCACACTGAGCTGCCTGCAAAGAATGGTCAACGCGCTGAACAGTGACCTGTATAACATGAACAGTGATTCCATATTTTCTTCCTGCACAGAGTGTCTGTGATATCCTGCTACAGTTATAAAGGGGCTATACAGTATATGTGCATCCACGTGAGATTTAATGATATCATTGAACTTCCGTGCAAGTACCGAGATTTGCCCAGCCGCAATAATAGCGGTGGTTTGCCAGTCTCTACGCTTATCTGAATTCAACAAGCCTACCGCAATGGCAGTAATGCCTCATTGTGAGGGTCATAATACACGTCTTTCATGCGTCTTTCTTAACGTAATTTAAACTGCTAAAAAGCTAATCAATGTAATAACGGTACGAGAAGGTTCACTGAACTCACCAGAACAGTAAATAAAGAATAAGCAAATATAAATCTAGGATCACCCGAGTGGCTCCGACGTATCATAATGTGTTGAGAGAGTGTAAGCCCACCATAAAGTTTATCCCTGTAGTGGCTTCTGTTTGGCACAGCAAGTTCTTCGTTTATTGACTATCACTCACAAAGGAATAAAAGCCACTTTGGAGTATGTAATGATGAGAAGGGGTGTGGTTGTGGATTAATCTATGAGGTCAACTGTTGGCATGGCACTTAAACATGAGTTTGGACTCGAAGCATGCATTTGATCGTAGGCGAAGTATTGCGCAACGCAATGGATTATTTGCAATATAAATTTGTGTTCGTTAGGCACGCTTCGTATTTCCGAGGATATCATCTTATTTAAACCGCCAAAGACACACTTTAGACAAATAAGCAGATAGTAGGAGACCTACATATCATTCAGGAGACACTAGTCATACATTAATGGCAAAACTTGGCATTTGCAGTAGCAGTACGTGTGATAATGCCTGCTCATCTGTAAGCGCCTAAAGATGATTATCAATTTGTGCCACTTAAATCCATTTGGTAATCAACATTACTTGAGTATTTCCTGTTCAATGTCGTGAACGTACTACGAATTCATTATGATGTATCCTCTATAATATATAGATGCATACTAAGATGCTATGTAAAATTATTATGCATTTTACATATGTTTAGGTTTTCAATGAACTTGTACCCAAGGTGTCAATCGTCTTTAAGATGTTTGCAAAACACCCAAAAATGTTTTTCACTTCTTCCAACCTGATGTTGATGCTTTCCATTTAAATCAGTTCAAATCATATTTACACCGTCATAACTACATTGAAGGTGCATCTAACTAATGGGTAGCAGTTTTCACAGAAGATGGCTTCTTTGAATATTCATGTAAAGAGAAATGAAAGCCTACAATATTCACATTCGAACGAATTGTGTGGATCCTAGAATGAAATACTATGTATTCCCAGTAGAATGCATTTATTTGTGACGTTAGTCGTTTATCCAGTGCAGGTTATTATTAGTGGTTTAAATCCATATTCCAACCTGGTGACCTCATGCATATATGAATCTATCGACGAATCTCTTATTTAAATGTTCCTATCATATATAGACAAGAGTAGCCTGCATGGGCACAGAATAGGGGGCCAAACGATGCATCAGTAAACGCAGAATAAAATGGCTACTCCATTTTCTCTCTGGTGCATGCGGGCGCAATTTAAATTCTTATGACAAAAGGCTATACAGATGTGAATACGGGTTACAGCAATGTGACAGTACTGAGCATTAGGAATGACTCACCATGCTCCATCCGACCCAGAATACAACACCCATAATACAACGGGGAAATCGAGCAACCACATAAATGAACCCTCGGCATGTGGAAGAGACAGCGTGGATTCCATAAAATCATATCAGCTCAACGGCGATATCTACATATACGACCAACTGATTTAGATTATACGACCCATGATAACATAATTGAACGCTGATTGCCGAAATAAAGCACAACACTGTGACAGCTTTATACAATAACATTTGATTGATGCTGAATTATAATGGAAACAATGTCTAATGCAGTGATGAATGCTCGCATAATTCGTACCAGGTTATACGTGGATCAAATACTCCCAACATAACGGTTCGTCTAGTGTCATTAATACTGCAGTTGATGTGTCCTGTGATGTCTTCTATAGTGCTTGTATTACATACGACAGTCTTCCTGTTGTTGCTCAGCGTAATGCTTACGCTTGCTAGGACACAGTGTGCACGCGGTGTTCCAGTCAATCAGTCTGAGTATCGCGCTTTTATGGATCAGCATCATTAACATACCCTAATAAAGAACTATAAGAAAGGTAATCCAGGCATCAACTGCACTCATTTCGTGTGACTTGTGTTGTATTCTGTACATGGCGGCATATGGGGCGTTAGGTTTCTCTGTGCATTAGGCGTTACGCATTGCAAGTAATAGACACACGGAGGCCATATAAATAAAGTCGCTTTATTTGGAATGCCTGCACACGTTATCTATGTAAACTTTAGGACATCACACAGAATGTTACTTGAAACTACCTGTGATAAACTTTATTGTAACGCTGCTACTTGCTTAAATTAATCAAATGTACGCAGTGAGATCGAAATAGTCGCAATATCTCATCAACACGGCTTTATTATAAGTTAGCATAGCAGCATGAAGCATATATGTGGAACATAGCATAGGCTAGTTAACATCCACTGTGTCAAAAATGTGTTACTGATCAATTTTCATCTTTAATCTAGACCATAATATTCAAAGAAAAGCAGCAACCAATGGGAGTAGTGACCGGGAAGACGTAGCCTTAATCATCTCAACAATGGGTAAATGAGGAGCAATTCAATTATCTTCATGTGATAAAGCATGTAATTTCTGATGTCAGGGGATTATATACACTTTCAAGAATATTTAGTGTTTATCCAGTTATGCTTCATCATTTGCCCATTCTTTATTGACGTTATGGTGCTTGGCACCGTGAATATCATGGACACATTCGTTGCGGAAACAATGAGGAATGTGGCATTAGTTTGGCGCAGAACATAACAACAGCTTCATGACACAAAAAAAACTTCAGGGGCAGCGAACAAAGCCAGTCTCGGGTGTAAATCTGTTGTTCCGCCTTTGAAGCCTGGCGGCGCTACCATTCTTGTGTCGTGGAGAAATTGTACAAAAACAGACCAGCTTAGCATGAACACTGCCCATATTGACTGATAATACTACTGTTATTGATGGTGGGTTCCTTGACTGTGCAGCTGTGGTCATATATTGTCGAATTCTTGTACAGCAAAGGCTTTTCCGAACTATTCAGACAGCATCTCCGTGACGTATGGAAAAAAACCACTGCATTGCCATTCATGCCGTCTTTTGATTATTTTGAATGTCGACATCCCATTCAGTCAGATAGGTACAAGCCGACAAACAAAGTGGGAGGGTATTAGGAAGCGTGGCTTCCGCTTGTTGACGATAAATCCGAACTGCTCCGATTGTCTGGCGTAACACACTCCACGCTGGAATAGTTTCGACATTATCAAACAACTCCAATGATGCATGGGACCCATTTGCTTTGAACAATCAACTTGCACTTCTTTCAGCACGATTACCTGGGGAAAATTTAACTTTTCCCGTTGATAAATTTTAATATGTATTTGAACACATATATAGCTGATTAACCTGAAACTGCCGACAAAGCATTACTGACAATGTTAACAATTCATAACAGATTCTGCATAAATAATTCATATCAGCCATTATGAAATGTAATAGATTGTACTCATGTCAAATTACATATTTACAGATTCCAAGTATGATGACTCAACAACAATATTGACACGGACTTATGGGCGCACAAGCGCCTGAGCCATCTCAGAGTGAATAGCTTCTGGCATATCGTCCTTTGGTATGTAGTGCCAAGACAGAGTGCTGTCAGCAAGCATTGACATTTACCGCGGTATGTGTATTATACATGACTCATCTCCGCAACATTCCGAGTGTTCACCTCTGACTATCATTGACGTCAAATGTGTTCTTGTTTGGGTAATATGTGGTTATTCCCAGATATCATTATATATTATTCAGCAATACTTTGGGCCATGGCACCTTTCAAGCTGTATGTCGCTGAATCGCTTGAAAATTCCCTGCGGAGCTTTGTTTCATAACTGTGCCAGTCACAGCAACGGTCGGCCAGTGGATATTTCATTGAAATACATTAATTTACACACAGGGTAAATGACAATGAACAGCAAATTAATGCAAATCGAGTGTCACAATCATTGTCTTGTGTGTTTAGGCAGTGGCCATACGTCATTATATTCGGGCAGCATCCTGCAGTGTGTGATGCGTGGGCATATTCCCTCTTGACCAGAGCATATATGAGTAATACAACCAATGATTGTAGAATATGGCATGGGGTATTGCCGTGTATTTCAGCACTATAAATGATGCATATTAACAGAGAAATGCGTTGCTTACGCGGGCTCTTTATATCATGAATGTGGAGTAACGACAGCAAGCAATCACCACAGATCGACTGGTTACGAGCATACACGCATTCAAATAATCAGAAAACTGATGCAGTTTCTGGATCAGCTCTGAATTTTTCGGGTAGGGCGTCAGGTTACCACACAATCGCGGTTGCTTTGCTCTCGTGTTTAAAATGTATCATCGCAGCGCTTGTCTGTCAATGATACACTTTTGCTTTCAACGTTAAGACATCGATAATACAAGTACAGTCTCCATGTACCGGAAGCTGGAGTGAAGTCGTAAGCACCTGGCAAACAGATCACTTGCTACCATATCCAACCATTAATCCTAACAGAGCTATTCACATTTGATTGCCCGCTCTGCGATGTAGGTTGCCGTCATCATTGACTGGCTATTTCACAAATCGTCAATCGATAGCTACGATTCTCCAATATCACGCCATAGACGTACTTGTCTTTGAGCTTCTTGTTGTAAACATTGCATAATTTACCTATCGGATGCGACGGCACTGCCACCGTTAACTGCTGCTACTGCAGTTGGACGTTCGTCTTGCAATGAGCAGGTCTTTGCAGTAAGGACGGGCATTTGACGTCATGTTATGCAAAAGAACCGCTTTGGTACGTCATAGTACTTAATCATACGCCGCTTGACTTCCCGAATGTGTTAGCCTTACAAGCAGAACGGGACATACCAGCTTTCTAGCACATTTAATAATAGCTGATGTATTGATACAGAAGCCTCGTGGCCTTGTTGGTAATTGGTTTCGCTGTCCCCATGTGTGTTTTGGTGGGGTTTGTTCTCTGGAAAGCACAAAAACGCTACGTACTCTAATCTTTCAGTCCAGGTGTCTCCCTATCGCTTTTTCGTCCATGCAGATGCCGTTAACAGGTTAAGGACAGTGAACAAAGGAAATGCACGACAAGAACTGGGTCGCTTTCGTAGTCGTCTCATCTGCGCGCACTCGGGTGCGTCCTGCTTGCGGAACCTTCACGCCCAGCGTATTGATGGACCATCATAGACCTCACATCTTCGAATATCATTTTACATTCATTATGTAATTGAGTAGATGGCATTTGGAAGCTTGCATCAACTGACTCGAGGTTTACCCTGTAACGTGGTTAGTGAAGCTTACGTAATAATGGTGATCCGATAAAGCGCTCATTTTCGACTGGCTAAACTTCAACAAAGACTGTGACGATGGCCACCTAAAGCCCTACGGTGATAGATGGCCAAGGTATATAGCAATTAAAACGCTTCCTCAATAAAGGCAACTACTAGAACGTTAGAGTATGTTGATAAGTTTGTGAATAACGGATGACGTAACTCGTAGACAATGTAAGCCTAGAATGAGGAATAATCAGTATGTCTATTCAATAACTGATTGAGGTTCATTATTTGGTGTGCTCTATATGTGGATTATGCTTACAACTTTTTTCAAAATAATGTTCTTTGTAGCAGGCAATACATAATACAAGTTTGACCATTTTCCAGTCATTCAGTTCATGTTATACTATTTGGTATGCGCACGATCCATTTTAACCTATTTTGCTATCCAACATTGCACGAGACTCCTTATGAAAGTAATTCCCTTGTTATAACGACGTGTAACTATATACCGCGCTCCACTATCAACATGGGTGGTATTCGGTTAAGAATGATGATGCCCCCCATGGGCTAGGAACTGTTACTGAGACCATTAAACCACATCCGGACTCTGTCAGCACTTGGACGGGTTAAGTAGTGTACAACGCCGAAAGCGTCCCAATTTCCACGAACACAACATAGTTAAATTGACCCTGCAATGTTCAGGCACTCGGTCAGTTCATGTGATGATTCGCAAATTACCTTCGGATGCAGATTGCTCTCAGAGGTCGCACGCTGCCGTTATCCAAAGTTATACAAACAAATTACACAATTTCCGTTTGCATTGGTACCCCGTCCTATCGCTAGCATACATATGTCATAGACTCCATGGATTCATTCAAGGGATGAGCATCTACAGTATCAACGTCCTACCATGGATAAGTAGCATTACGAATGTCGGAATCATGTTAGTTCCATACGAATGAGAATAAACCTCAGTGTATCCGCGAGCCAGTGTTGTTTTGGCAGTTATGTTCATAGCAGTATTATATTGCTTCATATTTGTTTTTGTGAAACAGTCTTTACAAATTGCTTCTATGATTGCAACGCCTGCTTCAGCGTGTTAAATACACTGGAGCTGTATAATCTGACAACCCACAAATGACACGAAACGAGGATTATCAGAGGATATGTAAAACTAACTATTGGGATGCATTCATTAATGTTCTTACACACCCCTAATGAATATATTTCAATCATCTACGTCGTGTACGACGGACTTTTGCAGATAAAGCCTTAAATATCGTCTTAATAATACAAACTGAGTAATGCTAGCGCATACTAAGCGATAATCATCAGAACAGCTAAACAGCAACAGCAAAAAACCATGCATTATACATGGTGATCTCAAGAGGACCCGCCGTCAATCAACGTAAGTATGCCGACCAGAATGTTTAACAAATGTTTTGTTCTTGTGCATAATTACTGCAATAATGGATCAGTGGCGATTCCAAGTGAACGTATCGTAGTATACATCAGTGAGAACAAATGTACTGGAATAATTGAATTATAAGCTTATTGAATTATAAGCTAATTATGTTCTTGGTTCAATCTGTACTGTGAGCGAAATGGTTGTCATATGATCATTACCGGTGTGGCATTGTGTACAATGTACTTTTCAATCACATCATTTTGACGTACTAGTGCTCAAAGTATACCTTTCTAATATGCTGCATAGATTATTCAACACGATCCAATTACGTCTGAATCGAGCTGACAATGAGAATCACGTTTGATCTCTTCATGGTGGCTTTATTTGACTGCTCTCGCATATCAATATGGCTGGTTTCAATACCCTTAGATTTGCAACAATATATCCATGCGACAAACAACCAACGCCACAAGGCTGTAGCATAAATAAACACTTATTGTTCACTGCTTGACATAGCCATTATCATGAGGGCCGAACCCAGCAACGGCCCTTCCACGGCAATCACTCTCACTGAGAGTCAATCTTGTCAGTACTTGGATGTAAAATAAGCAATGACTGCCACACAGCCTGCTTCTTGTCTGATTACTGTACTAACATGGTCTTCAACACATCAAATGGTATCACTCACGATTAAACTACAGCACATACTATCTGCAGTCGAATACCGTTCTTGTCCGATATAACCAAGTTGTGAAAGCCTTGCCCGTGTCCGATGGCCTAAATACCCTAACGTGACGCACCATTCAGTGCTTGCTCAACCTTGCCATGCAGTTACTCACATTTCTACGACCAGATAGAGTGGAGCGTCATATTGCGGCAACACACATTAGAGTTTGTGGTTGCTCATCGACGTGTAAAACAAGGCTATGGAAACCAGAGGAGCAACGAGAGGGCTACTCTTGCAATATATTAGCTTGCAATGCTGTGTCAAGGCACATATCCCATGACATGGTCGAATACTTGGATAAATACAGTTATGCTCTGGTGAAAGCATCCTTACAGCGTTATGTTGAGATGCTTACATTCACAAAAACCCTTAATAGACCTCTGATATGGTTGTACTTCCATAATTACGTGGCTATTATTGCGATGCTTGTCAGTACACTCGCATGGATTAATGTCGAGTCGCGCATCGCTCGTTAAACATGTTAAGAACTATCATCCCTATGTTTGAGCATGAAGCAAGCATACAAAACACCAGCTGCGGGTCTGGTTCCGTGTTGTGTTTAATTGACCAATGTGCCCTTTTGATCCGTTTCGTATTGCATACAAAATCTGTGTATTCAAATAGATATAATGTAACGGCAATAGAAATGAACCTAGACATTTAACTATATTTTGAGGTATAATACATGGACAGCATGTTTATAGGTTTAAACTATTGGTTCCGCGGATTATATCATGATTTACTCTCTAAAGTTGGTGATATGTTGCCCTGAAAAACTGGGCCGTCAAGAGAGGTAATAAACATTGCAATGAGGTCGGTCACAATTGGTTTGCGAGTTCCATGTATATTTTCTGTAACATCGGCATGGTATACCTGAGAGATAGGAACAGTCCGATATATGTCATATTCACCGAGAAAACATATATATTGGTATAGTGAACCCAACTTATATATGCCCATAAGAGAAGATATATATCTAACATCTATATATACATATATAGATAAATATATATATATACTATATCAGGAATAGAGATCCGTTATAAATATATCATGCTAACTTCATTGTTGCAATATATATATAGTGATACTTAAATATGATATGTTAAATTGCCAATCTTCGTATATGAGATCATATGCAATGTATATCATATACCAGGCACAATATTGACATAACATTCCGCTTATTGGCTACATTGGTTGATGACTTTATGTCCAACATCTCCCGGTACACAAATGTAAGTGAGACTATCGCTCTATGATCGTGATACCTTAAAATATTGTCATCTTTTCAAAGCCGTTATATTTATACTGGGTAACATCAGAACATACCTGGAATGGCATTCACCTTTTGAATTAAACACTTAAATTGTTATTGATCACACACAGAACAAACAATTAACATTATGGACACATGAATATCTAGTGGTATTCGATACTTGCCTGCACACATCCAACTAGAATCACGCCTATCTAGAACTATTGATATGTTGTCGCTATGCTTCAGATTCTCGCTGGATTTGGTTCTTGGCAACTAACACGATTATTACGATGCATCCAATGTCGATCTTTAATCTGTAATACTGAGATGTCGTATACACGTTTCGATAAATTAATATATCAGGCAGTTGTGTAAAGTTGGCAACTTGCTTAAACTAAAAAATCCCGAAAGCTTGCGGCTTTATAATCCCGAATGTTGTTCGATGTTTGTATTTTATTTTAGGATTGCCTCAATCTAGGGAAGGATGTGGTATTTTCGGGCTCATTCAGTATCATTTTGTGTGCCCTCAATATGAGTAGTTATACTCACTAAAACCAACTTGTCAAACTAATTTGTCTAAATACCACCTAATTAATGAATCTTTGTGATCAAGATCAACGCCTCTTCAACCACCAACAGTTGATGTTTTACTTGATACATGGTACTGTTTTTGATAAACTACCGAGTAGGTACATATAAGAGTACCCACAGGGAATAACGCGTCAAATTAATTTGTCTCAATACCATCTTGTTGTCATATCTGTCCAAACAATCAGACCAGGGCTTCTTGTAATGTAAATATGAAGTTTAATAAATAAAACAATCGAACCGGCAGTTGTTCAGTAAGAAATGCTGTGCTGCATGATGGTATCAATGATATTGGCTCCATTAGGTACCAGAAAGCACATATAGAGAGCCGTATACGTGGTATCCAATGGAAAACCGAAACATTCGCACTACATGTTTTGTATTATCCGGATGACATCATGTTTTTGACAATTTCCATCCAGCCATGAATCGGCCAAATGCTCTGCAGCTAAAAAATCTGCCGATATAAAACTGTTATCGACCTCAAGGAGCAGTTAGTACATTAGGGTGCAATATTTCAATAAAGACCATGAGAAACAGCCGCCCATTGTTGCAAATGAGTACAGGACACGCAAGCATTCTGGTTGATATGGTGGATTTTGGTTTGATGTTACCAATATGAAATAAGGCCATCCGACCAAACGAGACCATCTAAATGAATACACATACCATAGGCTAGCGCATACCATACTTACAATTTAGCCTGGACCAGTGTGACGTCAGTAGGATTCTATCGTCAGCTATACAGGAACGACTCTATTAGCTAGACAGGCGATTCATTGTGAGTACATGGGTACATTAAGATTGCTTGTATAAGGCTATTTACTTCATGACATGTCAAGGTACCTAATCAAGTACACTGAGTTTGATTTCATCAAACGAAATACATAAACATAGCTGTAAATCATTTATGTTGATCAAAATAGCAAATATCCCGAGATGCTTGAAATGCGAGGCTAGATTGATTAAGCTCATAGTAAAACAAAGAGAATTACGTTAGTTCGAGACCACTAGCATAACCAACCTTGAGACATAATTATATTCCAACACACAAAACCACAAATATGTTTTCACAGACTTAAACATAAATATAAAATGGCTGGATATTATGTGCGTATATGGGCGTGAAATTGGGAGCATGAATACAAAACCGCCACAGGTTGGCTCAGCAGAAATATTCTACCAAAACAAATGGCGTAGTGAATTGCGCAGTACTTCTGCAGACGATAATCACAGACAAATACTTGGGTTATGAAATAAAAGAAGGGGCTTTTACTTAAAGATGGGGACCGAGGCCTGGTTACGGTAACCCAGTTCCCCGAAGGCTTAAAGTTATGCAGTGACGGGTCTAAATTGTCGCCAGCACGTCTTGATGCGCACTGCTACCATTATCCCCATTGAAACACTTGCAAATGCAAGATCGTCTCCTCTGTGCTTTTTAAACAGACATTGAATATTGTATATAATAGCATGTGAATAACCACTCAAGTAAATTCTAAACAAACATCTCGAAATCTATTATTTCTTTTAATGATGTGGTTCAATAAGATGAAACAACGTATTGCTGAAGTCAATATGGTACCACAATGAATATCTCCAACCATGGTTAGAGGCGCAACTTCCTTTATGTTTGCATATCTCTACGGGATAGTTTCCTGATGCAATGCAATATCATTAGAAAACTTGACTGCGGAGAGTACTTTTAGTTTCTCACGCATGAACGACACGACGCGACTGGTACGCTAACGCGTTCCATGATACGTGCCCATTTGACTTGGTCGTTGCATATCTTATAACTTCAATATACACCGTTCATCTGAGGGTTGAGTTTTATGTTACCGCTCGTATATGGTGTTGTAATCATATCGGTACAGCATATTATAGTCGAACTGGATAACAAGGCGACGTAGAAGGCATCGATTTACAGCAAGCATCTGGCCTCTTTAACAACCACGGCCAACGCGTCGACGTTACGAGTGCGTAACTTACACATATTGCCGAGCCGTAACAGAATGAACGTTACACTAACGAATGTACATAACTATTTAATCAAATTTGTTTACTACTTTGTAATCAAAACGAGAACATAACAATGGCACTGCATAATGCAGCTTATATGGAAACCCTCGCGATGCACGCGTCGTGCTGGCAACACAGTGCAACGCAATGAGCAATAAGAAACCTTAATAATATCAGGTCCTGATACAGTTTTGTCAGAGGTGGCAACGCCAACTGATATATGCACCTTCTCGCCATGTAAATCATTGCAATATTAGAAGCTATCATAGAACATAGCAAGTGGCAACTCTGTATATCACAGTAAAAGCTGCCACAGTGAGTAAATATAAGATAGCAGGAGCTAGTTAAATACGGGGAATGAATGGGGTTTCCATCATCATATCCTGTGGTTATGTTGCGTAGTTGCCGTCCGGATGGCTAACACAATGATTGCCTTCTTGCAGCGGATATATTGTGTGATCCGGGAAATACTTGCCATCTATAATAAACTTATGAGCATTTTCACCTTGTCTTGACCAAAATATGTTCCATGCGTTGTTCAGCGAATTTGTTAAGTGGCGCATTATTCAACCATTCACAATTACATATAACTTTATTGTGAGCTTACACAGCCTTCTCTCACTTAACATGTGCAATAGTTTGAATCTGCAGTATCATCAAACGTTAAATATCATAAGGAAAGACCCGTTCCTATGACGTATTAGCAGTTCAGGGCAAATAAGCGCACCTCGTTGCTGCGATCACTTAAGTTAATATGATGCTTGGAGGATTGCCTGTTGTAACCGACGTAGAGTTTACAAACACTCAATCAAAAATGCCGTTAATATTTTATATGATGATGTTACATACCATAATCAATCGAAAGTCATGGACAGTTTTGTGCGCAGCAATGCGTGTTATGCGTTGTATTTCGTTTTGGTCGATGTTAAATACATGGATACAGCATGATCATTTATAACAGAGCCACATATGAAGCGGCATAGTTTGAAAAATGAGGATAGTTGCCCTAGAATATTCCACATCGACAGCTTGTATAAAAGTATGATATGTTATTAGATTTCGGTAGTATTACGTTCAGTATCAACGCTTGTAGTCAGCATATTTGCTGATGATGGGAATTTCGGTGTTGCGGGCTGAATTAATACATTACACATCGACGCGTTTCCCATCGAGCAGGTCCCGACAGCCATATATTTGTAAAGCATCTGTCCACGTCTAACCTTTCTGTGAACCACAACCCAAACCCGAAAGGTAGCGGGAAGCAACTACCCAGTTGCAGAGCGTCATGAAATATAGTTGCTATCATTCGTTTTACAATATGTCGACAATAGTCAGCATTATCGGTGACTGCAGTAGAGAGCTGTAAACGTCGCTGCTAGTGGTTTATGAACGCGAACATAAATGTATTTGTGTATTGAAGAAAAAGTCTCGTGAGCTTTAATGTTTATGGTTAACTCTCAATAATGTTCTACGCTCACATTAATGGAGAGAGAGTCACCAACAGAATATCAAGTGCGACTGAGATTTACATATATGATTAATCGTGTGACAATGTCACAGTTAATGACTTCCTAGTGCTGTAGTGTTTGATAACGGTAAATTAACATTCGTACTAGTGTACTGATGCTTAATGTACTTTCTTTGTTCTAAAGGAGTCAATTCCTGGTTAAACCAAGTATTTGAACGCATATTTTGCTTAATAAACGATACTAATTGCCATAAATAATCCCTTGCCCTTTCTTAACTTGTAAGTAAACAAGTGTAGTTATCAGAAAATGGCACTGGAGTAGAAGAAGAGCAGCAAGCATTAATAGCAATAATGTACTAAACCATTGGGATGGTCAATTCGCAATTTATGCGCATTAATGCATATCTTTCCAGTATCAATATATCAAGAAACTCTACTTGTTATTTGCTGTCTGTAGTATTTCCACTCGCTTCCGTTTATCCACTTGTCTTCTAAGTTCAGTTGTGACCATTTCGCTTGGCTTTTTCGAGTTTAAATCTTCGGCCGCATAAATAACATTTTGCTTCTACAGAAAGATAGCATATACAGCCAAATGATATGTTTGTCTCGTGTCACAGAGAGATTTTGATTTGCACCCTTCTATCAAATCCATTCATGACGGGTCTACATGACTGCCTTCGCTGGTGGTTTTAACAAAACTTGCATTTCTACATATAAAGCATAAATAAGCTTCGCCTTTATGTGCGTATGAATAATATCATTTCAGAACACTGGCAGTTAAATTTATTGCTCTCATACAAACGGTTATATGTGCATGCCATACGTAGCTGCTTGATATAAAGCAGCGCAATATATACCGATATATCCGATGATGAAAATGAGACAATGTAAATAATTATTTTAGCTCTGAAACCAATTGCTATCCCAACACTACGTCAGTGGTTATTGCATGCTGTTGATACTTCGTGCGATCTCCTTCATTTCCAGGATGGATATTGACACATATCTCAGGACTAGCTGTGACATCCCGACTAGCGCTAGGTATGTATTTGAAGAACGGGCAGGATCACCTGGTTGAATTTCTCTGTCCGTCTCGGCTAATGGGGTTCTTTAAAGCAGCGTTCGCCCCGATGAAGCATTGTTTACGCCTTTTCATTTACAAGTGTGTCTGATGAACAAAGAGCAGTCTTGGAAATTTGTTATGCAGTGGTTGACAGCACGCGACACAGCAGTTTTCATAACGAGCAAAATAGTACCAGAAGGTAAAACGCGATGATATACGAATCGTTATGCCATAAACTGAATGAGGCTATACGTAAAAAGATATTTATGATACACAGGTGATCTCTCATAGCGCTGAATGAGTGAAATAGGTGAATGTGATGCATTAAACTAGTTTGTGCGACAATTTTCTGTTTAAGGAAGCACTAGCAGGCATTGTCGTAAAATTCATCTCTCTCTTGTAGACAGTGGCGATAGATGCAATTACGCTAGACATTTAAGATTCATTTATCATGAACAAAAGTAATCACTTCCAATAACGCAGTGATCTCGGTAAATGTTGCTCCCCATTTTGCTGCACTACATTAATATCATGATTGCCGCTGCCATATCCACGAATGTCAACAAAATCAACCGTATCGCATTTTAGCCTCCGAGCCATTATACTGCGGTATATCAGCATTCCTTGAACGCACAGCTCCAACGTTTCGACACATGCGGCGTGTATTTTGCTTCTTGATTGCATTCTTCGAATGAATGATTGTACTATCCGTTCCATCATCAATCACCACAAGGCTTAACAACATGTACACCGATATCAAGAAAGTATATTGTCGTCACGGTTCAGTTCATGGCAAACACTAGTGGTTCCTGTTGACATAATCGGTCGACAAGCGTTAGCACTTTAGTGAGTCACTTTAGATACAGGCATAACGATGCCGTCGGTGAATATACCAGGCGCAACGAACGACTATCGACATGCTGATGCAAATGTAAGTAATAATAATGGATTTAAGCAATAACCATTTTGCTTGTTTTGATCATATGACAAATGGCAGTAGACAAAACCAGCTTGATTTCTTAAATTAATTTTACTGTTGTCATCATTCGTTTTTCTTCAGTGCAACATATCATATTATAATAGTTTCCGGAGTACTCATTACAAAGGACATGCTATATCCAGTGAAAATATGTTTTCCTGTGACTAGAGTAGAGGTAGGTTAGAAATGAATTGCTATGGCATTTTATATAGCATTTCTACAAGCAATCGTGTCGAGGTAATGGACTTTTATGAACGTAACGGATGTGTTCTTATTGAAGGTATGTGTGCTTGCAGCACAGATACCATGTTGTATATAGAGATGGCTGAACAAAGAAAGCGTTTTGTTTCCTTTTCCAGAGTGAAAATAGGACTATTACCTAGAATACCAACGTTTTCCTCCTGTCGTATATTTTTGCGGCACCCACAGACCTCGCACGTGGTATTGACCGTTTAGCGACGTGGGCCGCCATTGTGATTATCTCACAGACTGCGCCTTCCGTCTGACAGGGCAGCAGCTGTGCTTTTCTCGAATCAGTTAACTGAGGCACGATTAGACCACATTATGTCGCATGCGACTCCTTTATAAATTATAGAGCACCAGCAAACAGTCTGACATTTGCCATGTCGTATCCCTATATACGTTATTGGTAATGTCCGGTTAGCATTTAAGGCTAACCACTATATGTAAATGCTCTTTAATTCCCTTATGCTTATTCGAATCATTCGAACACATGGAATGCAATCATCGCTTAATTGACTGATATATGGCGGCTTAAGCAAGAATATAACCAACACGGTTCAGTGGTGAAACAGCGGTGAGTGCCATTTCATTGTATGACTAATAGACAGCATATACATTACAAAGCTCGGCACCATACCTTCTACGTGCTACACTCCGATATACTTTAGCATCAGCGTACACAAAAAAAGGTGTATTTTTCCCATAGCCTTCGTGCAATGAATGACAGCAGCCATTCCTCCCGTACTTGGAATATATGGGTTGATTAGTGCCATTCATTGTTCTGCTTTTACTGTTGCCGATATTATGGGTTAGATATGCCATATACATATATAACCAATTCGGGTTATTTAATCGATCTTACTTGCTTCTTCGTCATATAAATGCGCATCCCATGTAATACAATATGTTGAAAGGACATGGAATATATTTTCGTGTCATAATCAGTTTTAGACATTATAACGTTTGATGTGTAATTATGTCCGGGTTGATGTCATCTTACTATATCCATTGTCTGAATTTAATTTCTTCATGAACAAAGTGACAACCTGTATCTGAACGCACCCGACTATCAACATGACGATTTTCGTAAACATATAGCAATGAATATCAAACATGAACTAGTTAGTAACCAATATTTCGTTTAAACCGAATCGGTGAGTTATGTACTTCTTTACCAACAAAGAGTTTCATTTACTTCTAAAGAAGGATGCGCGTGATTAATTCAATGAAATAGAAACTTTGGTCAGCTACGAATACATCCCATGTGTGCGTGTCAGCATCAGTGCTAGGCGAGCATTGATATCGGCACACCCGCACTCCTGCGTGTAGCTTCAAACAAGTAATCGATTTAAGCCCTTACAACTTTGCGACTGGATGTATTATGTGTCGGCTTAATGTAACAGAATATACATGCGACAACGTACCAGATGCGTCAGCATAATGTAACAAGAAATTAGTCGTAGATTGTATCTAACGTGACGGCTGAATGCAAAAGTGAATGGCCCATCCATAAGTCAGGTTTATGCAGCGAGCAATATAGCATATATTGCTTAGCATTATAGGAAGCTTATCATCAGCACTTCAGCTCTTATTACTTCCTCGGTGACATCCAATATTTGCCTTCGTTTGACAGGGGACTTTACCACAGTGCAGTTTACCACGGTACTTGCCAGGCAATATCAGATAGATTTCAAATTCGCTATTTTCTTAACCGTCATGTGAACAAAGTTTTGGGGCTGTTTTATCGATTGATAAGTGATGATTTGATGTTTTCAATAGCACGAGAGGATTATAAACGAGTCAATTCTTGCAATTACGCAAGAATGGAAGCAAAATATACATTGCAACCGAATCGCCAAAAACAATGCATTTTTAAAAGCACTTTAAAAGAATCTATTAATAGGTTAGTATGGTACACCCTACATAGGCATGGCGTAGGTAATGTTTGTAGAATCGATAAAAAAGGTGACACAGGTTAACGAAAAAGAAGCAAAATACCAAGTGCAAG
Organism: Urechis unicinctus; assembly: GCA_034190875.2. NCBI lineage: Eukaryota > Metazoa > Annelida > Polychaeta > Xenopneusta > Urechidae > Urechis > Urechis unicinctus. The sequence continues at coordinate 29,485,186 of CM067350.1, read as the reverse complement.
GACATGGATAACAAAGATATATGTTCAAAAATGAGAGATCCACCTTATACCTTGTGGAACCGGTACCTAAATGGTTTTGATTGCATTAGGGCGGTTTCAAATACGAACAACTCGTGCTTGCACCGGTTTTGTTACAAGCCCATGCGTAGATCTTGCAGCAATCATGCATAGTTGAATTGACTTTAATGCATATCTCAAAGCGGTAAACGTTACACACTCATACCGTTTATATTCCTGGGAAAAACATCAGTAATCCAAAGAAACTTATCTGATTCCGCGTCTTATCTGCACATAGCATATTAGTGATTGTAGGTCGTTTAAGAAGCTAAAGTTGCTCCAGCAATCTGACAAACCATAATGAAGCAGCCCCGCTAGCGAGCGAGTTATATGCAATGTTTTTTTATTGCCTTCTTTTCATCTTGCACATTCTGTAATAGCGTTTTGTGATTGGCAATATTGGTCGTTATAAGAAGTTACTAAATTTGATACATGCTGAGTACTACCACATTCATGTCTCTGACAGCAACCATATGAAGCAGCCCCGCTAGCGAGCACTAGCATTATAAAAAACATAACTTCTTCTTTCCACGTTTTGTGAGCTAGCCATTTATTTGAGAATATTACACGTTACAGATAGAAGTGTTGCGAATTCAATGCTGCGTTACTACCACATTCGATGGTGTTATAGTTATATCCACAACTGAGACATGGAACTTTCAATGCCTAAGCAAAGAACTGTCATTAGCCTTTCTTTGTAAACTCGGGCCGATTTAGTATTTGAAGTTATTTGCAGAACCTTGCAAGTGGTGTGTCCATAGCAACAACTAAGGTGGCCGTTGTATAGCTCCATTCAGGACCATTACTTCACAGCTATAAGAACCTCACTAATATTTGATTGAGTGTCTGGCTCTGACAGCACACACATGATACACCATCCGACGTTACTTAGCAATTGTTTTTGAAATAGTGCAGAGAGAATACGTTACTTACCCCAGGGGACTGACAAAATAATCTTTGTTACAAATACATTGATGTGTCACTACCACATGAGACCGCTTGCAGATTCTCCATTCTTTGAAAAGATTGTGGCAATGCACACGTAGAATCCGGTGAATCGATACCGTAATCAGATCTACAGAATGACATCATGATCAACTTGGTCAGGATACCAACCATCAAGTGTACCAAAGATAAAGTGCGAAAACTCTGCTTTTGTTCTCGCCAATGACGAGTACGTAGAAAGTTACGCCATGATTATTCCAATCTTACGCACGACGTTCCCGTCCAAGACTCTCTCGTCAACGTTACTATAATTTGAATATAGTTTATTGCGATATAGAGAATGTTAAGTACGTAGCATAGAGTAAACATGTGATTGAGGAGTGAGAACTATCCATCTAGGGTTAATCACTTTTCTTAATGTCGCTGTGGCTTTTAGGTTTACTGATTACACATGTACTATCCCATCACCAGCTATTAACGTCATTGACTCTACTACCCATCCTTATATTGATAATATTGTTTAGCCTTCTCTGATGTTTCAGACTAGAAAATTAGCAGAGAATACCGTAAGTGCCTAAAGCTCTACTATTAAATATTTTGTTATTATATATTGACTACAACTACGTAATTTTGCCTAACACGAAGCCCTGCTGTAGATAGCGAGGACTTAAGTGTGCCGTGATCCATAACTGGTAGTGTTAAGTGATTCACAGAATGAACGTAATTGAAAAACGCTATTCATATAACACGGCATTTGCTACAGAAATAACGATTGTCTAGTCTGGATCTATTTAATGACAGAAAAATTACAAAGACTGTCAGACCGTCATTGAGTCCAGGTGAACAGCGTCAATATGGGTAGCCCGCCCAGGGATACCGCTACTATATTGTTATTTATTTTGCCATTCATTTCCACGTTGCCTCATCCCTATTTTCAGATATCAGTGGTTTATGCATAACTTATCATATAGTAACCAACGATTGCTCTAAATTGGTCAATTACGATAAAATAACGCAAATGTTCCATTCTAATCTCGGCCGTCTCATTCAATATAATTGTTATCCAATCACTTCCCCGAAAGCCTGTCAATATTATCATATCAAACGTAATTTTTTCTTTTTGGGGAGGCAAATCATTGAGAGCCCTTCAGCGTTGTATTGCAAATTGTGAGATTGTCAATTTAGATAATATGCTATGATGATAAGCTCAATTGGCAGTTCTGCAATTTCTAATGCGTTTATGTCGAGGTTGTCAAAAAAATCTACATTGCAGCGTGGTGGGCTATTTTGTCGGCTTGATTCATGTCTTTATATGATAATATAATTAAATGCAGGATGCAACATCGTAATTAAGTTACGTCCTTACAAACCTGATTTAACGTACCCGTTCGCAGGCGCACTTTTGGATGAAATGGATATTTCCAATTACCGGGACCTATATTGCTTACAACTAAAACCGACAGAATAAGTAAGACTATTGTAAAGTATTCACTTATATGCGACTGTATTTAATTGCTACATTTAATATGCAATGTTATTTCACAAACGCGGTTGGTGTTCGTGCAAAGCTCCTTTAACAGTTTTTGATATGTGAACTTATTATGATACTCAACAGTTTGCTTTAGTTGTACGCAGATTGATAAGCCTCTATGAAGCTGGCAATCCGAATATAAATTGTCACGGCTACTAAGCGAGCATTGCTGGGTGAATTCAAGTAATGCATGCCACATGCATCGGCCCAACCGTTATCGTGTTTGAAGCATACAAGAATATTGAACAAAGACAAGACTGCTACACATTAAAAACACGCAAACTCCGGCAATGCCTAAAATAGAATAGTTCATGAAAGTATCATTTTCGCGAACATGGTTTAATGCGAATGGATTTGTCGAATACATTTGTGAAACAAAACTGAAATATATAGAAATTTATAGCGTGTATATTGTGAGGAAAATATTATTGACTAAAGATGTCAATATGCCGCGATACCCAAGTAACTATTACGTTGGTATTGACACACAACTCTGTGTATATACGGCAGTCAGACTTTGTTGCCACTTAAACATGGTTGAAATGTTCCCAATGCAACGCAACAGTTGCTATAAAAACATATGTGACGGACGCGGCGATGCGTTTCATCCTATGTGATACTTTGATGTCCACACCGATCATCATTCAATCATTAATCAATTTCCGTCCATCTACAACTAATTTGGTAATTTTACTGTAAATGGTGATTGTAGGATATAACTACTTCGTCATATTGCTGTTAGAGGCAAAATCACCGACAAAGTAGTACAGCGCTGACAGGTTTACAAATTAGTGTTAATAACTACAATATGAAAAAAATGTCACCTTGATAGATTTCCCGGGTTAACCAATCGAAAACAGTTTGCCTCTCACAGCGTCAGCGCCGTTTACTATTCTCGATCTTTAATGTCCGCGCTGTAGATGGTGATATTAAATTGTCAGGGTTTACAACTTTTCAAGAGCGAGGGAACCGGCCGGGGATTTAGACTATAAATATTCCGTGTTGGCTTGTGAAAATCGGTTCCAGAAGTGGCATAGATTTTTATTGTTTCGCTAAGCTGGATGGGGATTATGAAATTACATGATATACAACGCCGTCATCAGGCGACAATTCTATGAAATCAACAAAAGCCCATAGGATTGTTAATCCAATGTCTCGGGATTGTCGTCTATTAAAGACATGGAGCCATCTGATTGGTTTCCACGGCTAAGAATTAATTAGAGAATTCCACGTGGTTTTAAGGGACGCTATAACAAAGCAACTCACGGCGCCTAACAGGTGGCGAATTCACATTTTTTCTCGGGCTGAGGCTTGAGTTAGCTCTCTAAGCGTAGCTATAAACTGTTATATCTGACCACGTGGTTGCTGCTGAAGGACTTGTGTTCCTGACAACCCAAGTGAAAGGTGTCAAATTTCTAGAGGAATCACCAAGAGCTTGCAAACAGAGTAATCAAGTTTATTTTCTCATGTGCACCCTCTGATCTCGATATACGGCCATGCCGCCCTTGGAACTACAATGATTAAAAAAACCCAGTCATATACAAGTCAATTAAAGCCTTTATTACAAAACCGCCTACATTTGAACATCGTACTGGTAAAAAAAGACTTTCCCCGAATCTATTCATTCCTTCGCGACTGGGAACACATTCCTGGAATATCAGCTTAGTTCAGAATGTGCTTGATAATGACCTCGTAAAGCCACCCCTGAATTTCATAGAGGATATCCACGAATCCAGCTGACACCTTTACTATCCTGATGTTTTACACTTGCTCCCGGGATACACAAATTCTACCTACTCGCTGAAATGTTATTGCCTTCTTGTGTCAGCAACCAAAAACAGAGTGAATATTTTACCCCGTGGTCACATAACCCCTGAACACAAACATTTCGAGTAACAGATTGATCATGCCGATTTAATGCATGGGTTTATATATTGAAGTCAAATTCGGTCAAACATACACGCATATATGACAGTTTCCATGCAACATGCAAATACGGCTTTTGAGGGATATTGCTATAAATGATGCGTGGGCAAACACTTAATTGCGCATAATGTGAACATCTATAGGTCGGACAAGTCTCGATAGGTTCTGTTTTCTTAACAATTGCATAATTCCTTCCTTCTGAGTGAGAAGCGTGAGGTGGTCGCCCATGATGCTCGAGTCAGGGTAACGTCCACATCAAACGTTTACGGCACACGACTATGCTCTGTATGCAAGCACAATTAATACTGCACATCTGGTTCCCAGTGTGTCCTCGACGCGTGCATGCTATCAGCTGCCTGCGAAGTGTCTCTTCACATTGACAGTGAGTTATGCAGACTCTGTGCTTTTTCATTACAGAAAGATCTACTACTATAAGGAATGTATCATTTAAGTGTATTACATGGATTATCTAATCTAGTAAATCAAGTCATTGTAAGCAGACATCAATTCTTCCTGTGCCACCAGCCATGTCATAATGTATCATGCATAATACGGGTGCGTTACCATATGATGACATTGGCGAACCAGATGAGATAATGAAGATGATTGTGGTGATGCTCCTGCTGTAGGTGAGAATGACGATGATGATATTGATGATGGTGATGATGGTGATGGGATGACGAGGATGATGATGATGAGGATGAAGATGATGATAATGACAATGTTAATGATATTGCTTTCGTATTTAGATGCAACAACAAATCATATGCATAAATAAATATATGTATGCACGAACCAGGAGGATCATCGTATTTGTGGACATTACAGGATGAGGAACACAAGCTTAGATCGCACATTTGTTGAATCATAGAAGTAGAAGCATCCATTGTGAAATACTCGCATTTATGAATATCACTTTATAAATAACTTAACGGACTGCATAGATCGTACCAAAACGCCCGTTGCAATGTGTTATGAGCGACATTTCTTTTAATTAAGCATAAGATAAGCTATACTCAAAATATGTTACCACCTACGAGCCTGTCAATTATTAGCGGGCTGTTTTCAGTCGTCGCAATTCTTTTGACTTTAAATCTTATTAATGGGAAGGGTATGACGCACACGACACAACTGGCGTCGGTGGTAGCATATTCATACAATCAGGTACAGGGATTCCACAGTTTTTATTTGCAAAACTTCAACAAGATATTTGACAATGGCAACGGTTGAGGACATGCACCCTGCTTATGACGGCGAACACCCTGCTTTATATAACAAAAGGAACGAACATCACAAGGAGATTATGTATGAAGCTGGCTTGTTTATATCGCACATAAACAAAGCCATGGAGTCAGTTCTGTCATGTTTAACATCATTAAGCATATAATGATCTAAGGGAGGATAAATTGCACATATAAACGTCCAATTGGTCATATTGTTGTCAGTCTACTGATTTTGTTTACATGATCAATATAGTCGTTGATCATTTGCTGCAAATAAGTATGCGTTGGGGAACACAATAGGGACATATATAGCGTAGGTCTCTGCGTCTGATAACAGCGAATTTTCACAGGCTAGGGATATTAGGCTTTGTTTCCTTGTCGATATTTGCCTCATTGGACTTAGCTAGGATCCGAGTTAGCTATCTTGATTTAGGCAAGACGCAAGTGTTGATTAAATTTACTCTTAGCTCCTCGACCGAATTCAGTTAGCTTAGAGCACCACACAACCACCATGAATGCGTAATGAAATTGTTCGTGGGCAAATCGAATTCCTGGCGTCACTATCACAGCAGCCGAATGTAGTGGAATGGCGGTGGGTGAGTCTCCATGCATATGTAATCTCGACACGCTCACAGTGCGGTTGACCTCGAATTCATCTAAACTCTCTAAATGTTGCAGTTGTCAATGCAATAACACACCGATATCAGGAGTGCTCAGTTATCTGAAAAAGTGTTTCCTAATGTGTTAATAGAGTGCAAGACCGCCATATGAGAGTGGTTTCTGTTAGACACGTCAAGCTTGTCGATTTTGAAAATCATTTTGTATGGGTGGGGGGGGGGGTGGGGCTTAGCTGTGTGTTGGTGATTTATTGTTGTTTTGGTACTCAAACATGGATTTAGTATCGAATCACGTACATGATCGTATGCGCTGGATTGTGTAAAGGGGATTTCTTATTGTAGATAACATGTATTATTGAATTCGATGAGTCAGTTACGCTTGCGATGTGATCATCTTTGATAAAATCCCATTATATCAAGTCACGTATACCCAATTTGAATGCATTAATATTCATACGTTGACATTCAAAACTTGAGATCGCATTATCAGTAGCATTACGGCTTGAAATGAGTACTGTATGTGTTCACTAACGTTTTCCCGTGATTCTTATTAATTCTGCTGTAATTTAATTACCGGAATTACACGGTTATAACCTTTCCCCATTATAGGTATGCTTAATTATCTGAAATTAGTCGATATCGACGCTTGATGCTAGCTAGCAATCGGATGTATTCACCATAGTGTAACATAATTGCAAAACCGAAATGAAAATACACGCCGTATTTCAGTGACTCGTATTTCAGTGACTCATATAGCGACTCAGAACTTACAAATTATGTCATAATATTATTTGAACCTAGGTATCCAGAGACTTAATGTATTTCAGTTCAATGCCGTGAACTCACTACTTAATCATCTTTTATTTGGCCGCTGTATGTGCTTATTTACGATGTACTAAAGGTTAAAAATAGTACATGGTCTCATTGGGAGGCGTGTTATATCGTTAACTCCTTGCTTTAGTGAGATTCATAAGGCACGTGTAAGAAATTTGAATATGATATGTGCATTGTTCATCACTTCACATGCTTAGTAGCCCTAACATTCACGGATTTCCTACTCGACATGTTGTCTAGTGTGAACGACCTACATTTTGCAGGGTTCGATTGCCGTCCAAATCAATAATGTCATCAATAATCACCGTTAAGGTTAACGAAAAAAGATGACGCATATCACGCTCGATAGCAAAAAAAGGATATCGACACTAAATGTCCTTACCAGTTATATAATAATTATTGCGAATTTCGAACTGAATATCACACCAACCATGTACTTACATTATTGATTGAATTAAGTAGCAAAGAATATCATCGTTATGACAATGGGTTATGATATTTCATAACATATATAAACCTGATTTCAGGAACACTTTTTACAACGACTTCAGACATGTAGAACAAAGTTGTAAACAATGGCTAATGACTTGAATACATTACTCAGATCACAGATGACAACATAGCTTGTGCAAGTGTGTGTGTTTTGTGTAGTTCAATTAGCAAAGTAATTATTGCTTGATGACACGAACTGTCTGTCGCAATTACTGGCTGAATTCATGCACGAATGATTTAAATGCGGTTTCCTTAACATGGCTATGATTGCAGATGTGCACGTGTAATGCGGTGGCAACTACAAAACGATGACGTTATGTGCGCGGTTGCCGTCTATAGTCGTCGAATATCTTGGATATTTAGTAGCCTCATCCGCGTCAACATGATGTCATAATATGCCCCATCGCTGGTATACAATTGCCTCATGGCTTGACGTTTATGGTTAACTCATGGATTCTATAGCGCGGGAATAGGGAGATACTGTTATGATTCGTGTTAATGTCGTTGTGTCAGATGAGCAGATATTAGATATTATTCAACTCAGTTATGTAGTGAATGAGCGTTAGTAGAGCATACATTTCGCTACATGAATCAGTCGGAAAAGCCATTAATATGATAAAAAGATACTTCCTTGGTATATTCGAAAGCAAATTTACGGGGTCCAAACACTTGTTACTGAATTATCACGAATTTAGCTATCGCTGTGGCTATGATTAACTCAACATTAGCGGTCATATCCCATGCAGGAAATGACATTTAAGTGTCGAGTAACGTCGCAAAACAACTTTGTGGTGCCATTTAAAATACCATTATCACTAATATTATGTATCAAAGTCATCTTATTGGTATAATCATTTACACACCCGGAGCAGTTTGCAAATTCGGTATATACATCATGCATTATGCGCATTAAGGTCACCACGGTCATGTAAAGGTAACGTAATTCATAGCACTATGAAATACTGCAGAAGCATTCATCATTGGATCCACGCTCATCGCCCTGATTATCAAACAGTATATCAACTGGGTAATGGAAACGTCGTGGCAAGCTTTGGAATTTGCCGTCCACAGCAATAATTGTCAAGAGCTCGGAAACGTTACATCATTCACAGCAAATACCGGGCACATGATTAGTCTTCATCAAGAATATCGGGTCAAAGCCGTGGTATAACTTCTTTTTACTACATAAGCCACCTCACCCATACAACTGGACAGACATGGCATTGATATGTGAATAATGAGGCGAATGGAGGAATATCCGAAGAGGAGAAACTAGTGTGAAGAAATGCACGGGAGTTGAAATAATCTGCAAAGATGGCGTCAGGTCAAAGGATACACATTTGCAAAGATTTACACAAAAGGCCTCTCCCCATCGTTTCTTTATGGGTGATCAGGCCATCAGTCAATGGTTTACAAGAAGTAAATATCGATATATTTTTATGCAATTCTATTTGTTTCAAGCATCTATCATATGTTATACCATCCAATCGACTGAACATTCTATACATGTGTGTGAAATTTTCACGGGGACAGCAAGTCGTAACATGTATAGCTTCATTCTTAACTGCAATAAGACGAACCGCATATGTGCTCTGCAGCTCTCCTTTGAAATCCTTGCACCATGGGACAGAAACGCTATAATAACCAGTGCTTTATTATATGTAACATCTTTAACATCATCCATTCATGCCAAGGCAAGTTCTTTTTAGGTGTGGGAGATACATAAGACTGAGATCAGTACATGTCTTCATACAGTGAAGCGCTGAATATGTATGTATTGTCGTTCTTACGTGCAAAGTGACTTCGTTTCATCCTAAAGTGATTTCCGATTCACATGTTAATGTCTCGAGCAGGGCATCGAACTATACTCTGTCATGACAGTGTTCGTACACTGTTCTGGCGAATATAACTACACAGTAATTATTTGTAAAGTTCGTTGACACCCACACAACGGCATTTGTCTTCGAGGTGTGGGGTGTTTGTCATGCTTCGGTTTACGCACGGTATCGTTAGGAGCAGTATTTACGAGGTTCCTTGTGAAGACAAAGCTTGACAACTTCATCAATATTGGTTATTATGGCTTATTTCGAGATCAATGGTGTTAGAGTCATTAAGTTTTTTTAGACCCGGTGTAAAATCAGCTTGCATGGTATCATTCTCTGGAGTTGATAGTCAGACGCACGGCATCTTGTTATCACGCCACGTTGGGAACAGTACGGAGATAGACAAGCCGAAGATCACAACCTCTTGCTCTCCATGCTGTCAATTCCTCACGGTATAGAATAGGATATGAGAGCTAAATAATCTAGCGGCGACCATGTTAAACGCAATTATTGACTTGAAATACGATGATAATTAGGAAATCTAAATGCATGGTCATAAGATAAAACCTGCCTTGGAAGGTTATTACCTGTACATTGCAAAAATGACACGGGGAGTTGGCCAGTTGGGTAGTTCAAAGCATTTTATGCATACTGGTACACAATCAAATTCGACTAAATTGCTTAGCCTTTTTGTCTCAGCCATTCATTATTTATGTGCCTTGTTAACATGCAGACGTCACCGACCGGTACCAGCAATTCATTATTCATTTATAGCATTGGCTGCTTGTGACATGAAGGAAAACGAAGCGAACGTGAACATTATGGACAATAGAAAATTGACTGATCTATTGTGATTGCCAGTTTAGGATCTAAATTGATAAAATCTTTATGTGCCATGCATATCGCATTGATTATCTGTGTCCATGATATGATCTAATTTTTTTTACACAAACCATTAACAAAATATTAACCACAAAAGTATACTTACCGTATGTGTTGGGTAGCCAAATAATTTAGTCTTCTTCTACCGGAGCGATGGATAAGTGAAAACTAAAGAAAGTTATCATAAGATACTTACAGCGTGTATGCTCATCATTAATCCGCCCTCAGATATCCACTGTTACCTACGGGATGCGTGAGCTTCACATTTGAAGAGCATTTGTGGTTGACCACCCATGAATCCACTCTTCAGCCTTCTTAGAAAGTGATGCTAAAGATTCACATAACCACTCAGAATGGCACAAATGGAAATAACTGGAGTGCTTAATGACTGTTTGGGGATTTGTATTTTCATGTTTCGATGTTATTCCAATTATATTGAGCTATTGATGCAAATGTTGACACTGATAGTGTCACACTTTAAGCCGAGACACTTAAAGAGTTTCCTCTGTGACATTCTTATATGTATATAAATCGACCCTTTGGATGTGTGAGGGCTTAGCCTGGTAACGACTGCTTTCTGCGTTATATGAGCAGTTAATGACACCCCTGGCTATACAGCCTCATTATTTTCAGGCTGCTTTCCACAAATGCAATTGCCACGTTGTGAGTTACTGCAATTCACGCAGCACAGAAAGGAGAAATAATCACACCGTAAATATTTACTTCCATCGGCCCGCGTCACTAATTGACTTGCCCTACCTGCCCTACCCTTTCTATATTGCAATGTGCACCACAGCACCAGATAATACATTTTAGCTTTCACGACAACAGGCATCGCTGTGAATAAGGTTGAGTAGTCTCCACTCCCACCACAGAGTTTTTATCTAGTGATTATCAATCCATAAGAAAACGCACGTTATGCGCACTTCATATATTTTGGCCCAAACAGCTAATGATACTTTATTCTGGAATGTATTACTTTTTCTGTGCAGCACAATTAATCAGACAAAATAAAACACCCATCTTGATAGCTAGTATGATCCATAGAAACTTATCTTGATTGTTTTACTCAATGACACCGCAGAGCTTCTATTAGGCTACTTTGTCACATCTTACGCGGTGCTTGTCTCTATTGCACCCTTCTAAGTAGAAGGCATCATCAATATTATTCTTTGTATCCTGTGTGACATAAGGTACTGATATTGTAGTTTTATCGGACCAGCAGAGACACGCGGGCTTACACAACCGGTGATACAATTTAGCAGCTTACAACCTATACGGTAACATGTCGCAATGCCGATACACTTGGAGGTCGAACTTGACTCATGGCACAGGAAAGGCCGTATCCGTGACGCATCATACATGGGCGCCAATTGTGGTGAGAACTACCCTATAAAAAAGTAAACCCCTCTGTGGATGGCGCTGAGCAAAATAATTAAACAGGGAGGCGATTGAAATAACCTATAGGTCTATAAAACTTCGTAGTTTGTCTTTTGAATTAGACATATCGACTGCATCGCATATCATGTAACTATGTTAGATGGTCTTGTATGTAATTGTGTATAACGATAGAGTAGATTTGATGTGTATGTGTATTTTGTTTACACAACAAGATTCAGAATGAAAGACAAGTATTTAATGCCTTGAAAAACCAGTATCATCTCATGCGTGCAACGAAGAACTGTTCGTAATACACAGTGAGCAGAATTTACATGTATTAAATAGCGCTGATTGTGTAAGAATGGCGGCCGTGGTTCAGCCATACATCAGCCGTAAACGATATTGCTAATACGGTGTCCCCCTCACGTATTCCCTGTGATATTATGATCATTGTCAACCAAGGCAACAGTCACAACTAGCTAGAAACCTCGATTAATGATCCGTATAAGCCAGAATACTCCGTAAAGAATTATGATATTACTGCGGATATCCTATTTTGCACCAGAAAAGAAAAGATGACTAACGAAGTCAATTTATCAATTTAGTGTTGGTCCGCAGGGCTATTTATAGCAATTAGCATTTGTAAAATATACATTAGCACAATCAAGCGCTTCATTGAGATCAACTTTCCACTCTTCTCGTTCTATAGAATTCGACGTTCAATTGAAATGCCAAATTACTATTAAAGCTTGCACTTGGGGGACGTTATGCAAATTGGTTCCATGATTTTGTTGAATGTTTCATTGAAACCTTGAAACATTATCTATTATGGACCTACCTGTCGCTTAGATCGCAGAGTTAGCAGTCAGTCTAGTGATATGTCTGGATTTTTACATCCAATGACAAACCATCTGCCACCCTGCTTTACGACCACCGTGATGCCTTGGAATCGCCATCATTGCGGTCGCCATTTTGTTATCAATGCGATGTGACCACGAGAGGCCAAGGATTCATACTACGCCAGCTAAATATCAATGGGGTCTATGGAAATAGCAATTTTCTAACATTATTGATCTTGGGTAATGTTTGTAACAGGTTGTATTGGATAATATATGTGAATATTCACGGCCGTACCGTATTATTAATTGCAAACAACGTAATCATCCCCGCTGTATTTCGTAGCGTATGTATATTCATTTTAGCGCATGCAAATTGCCCCTCAAGAGGCAGGCAACTCCGTCTTTAACATGTAAAACGATCAAATTGTCCTCATCCAAGACCCTGTCTTTTCGGTAACCTGGTGCTGCAGATAACGTAGCATTCCACGGCATGCATAGTTTTGAATTGACAAAGAGTATAATCGGATCATGTTTGTAGTGTTTGCTTATTTCAAATGAAGTATTGATTATCCTAGCAGCATGTACCTTTTATCGAGATTGTTACTAAGTCATCCAAATGAATATTACGGTACCATTAGTGCTGACCAACAAATGTCCTGATTGCATTGTTTCTATTTCGCCAAGAGGCATATATTTACGCGGCAGCGGAACAGTTCTTACAACTTTCATAATGTTTGTTAACACAGCTATGATTCGAGCTTCCCTTAGGAATTCTGCGATCGTTACCCGCTCATCATTACACGACATAGCTCGTTACAGACTTTATTATTTATGGCTAATGAAAGGGAGGTGAATGAATAAGACTCTTAGACCGTTGTGTTGTGATTTTTCAATATCATTCGGCACTTTATGTTTGTGCAGACTGTTGCAGGGTGATAAGTTGTGATAAGTATTCTATAGAGACCTTCCATGCATCCATATTTGCTGAAGTCTTCTGATAAATCTTTTCTAAAAACATTCCAGCACATTGGTGAATGGTTTTCATATTGCAATCTAAATCATTCAAGTGAGTTGCATTCATGTTCATTCAGTCAGAATTATTATCATTGGCGAATGAATCTTTTGCTTACAATACCATTTGGCAGACATAACTATAACTTCAAATCAACCGCAATTGATAAATATGATAGAATACTTGGGGTGTTTTATATGCATCATAAAACATAGCAGTGGCCCAGATGCAGGTCATTACTGCGAGATGCCGTGATCAGGAAATATTGGAGACTTAAGTGGCGTAACAAGGGGCTGCATTTGTACAGCGCGAATCAGAAAAAAAGCACCTAGATTAAATATATAGCGAACAAACAATCGTCATGGAAATAGTTATATCGAGCTTATATCAAATAATGCAAGTGGGGAGATTTGTATAGTTTGTTCAAATGTCTTCACTGCAATAAACTGTGTACATGCAAATATATATATTTAAATATATATATATATAAATATATATATATATATATATATATATAAATATATATATATATACATATATATGAATATATAATCAAATATGAAGACATATATCGATATTTGTATATACTTATATTACTTATGTTTATATAAACAATAAATATATATATTTATTTTGTATATTTAAATAGCGTACTCATAACAAATATTCATATAAATGTGCATCGACATATATATATATATATATATATATATATATATATATATATATATATATATATATATATATATATATATATATATATATATATATATATATATATATATGCATATATATATTTGTACAAATATATATATATATATATATGTGTGTGTGTGTGTATACATATATATATTGCAGAAGAGATATATATATACAAATATGCATATATGTATATATATATATATATATAGCAGCAGATATATAAATACGTATATATGTACATATGTATATATATACATATATGTATATATATATATGTGTATATATATTTTATATATATATATATATATGTATAAATATTTGTATATATATGTATATATATATATTTTTGCATTTATATGTATATAAATATATTTGCATATATGTATATATATAAACATTTATATTAATATATATATATATATATATGTATATATATAAATTTATATATACATATATATATATATATATATATATATATATATATATATATATATATATATATATATATATCTATATATATATATATATATATATATATATATATATATATATATGTATTTATATAGCAGCATGAATGCAGTGTATCCTTGTTTACAAAGCGCATTATCCTCGATAATGTATCATTAGTTGATATGAACATCAAATGCAGTATTGCCACGTAGCCAATGTATTGCATATGTACTAATTGAATAAGGACATAGCCAGATTATCCGGACAAAGTATTTAGTTAAAATGAAAATGTTAATAGGAAAAAAGAGCAAATAACATGTAAATAGAATATTATCGTGCGAATATCCACAATTGTTGACGTTTTTGCTTTGGGTGACGATCAGGCCAATCTACCCTACTCAATTGTATGAATGTCAGCTTAGATGAACACTCATAGAACCAAATGAATAAACACGAGGAGGAAAGATGATGACCTGTACTCGTAACCATAACGTGCTGCACCAGATTCCCATTAAGCATAATACGCAGGCTATTGACAATTCAATATTTGATGGACTTTAATTCAACCTCAGTTGCTGTGGAAGGAATGAATTTGTGACAGCATCGATTTATATAGAATATGTGACCTCAATTTAATTGTACATAGACGGTCACAGTATAACGATATAGTCATATCTGATATTCGTTCATTTGTGATGAATGTTGGACGTTTTCGTGCACTCTACTCACACAGCATAATTTTATACAACTGGGCAGCGGAGTAAAATGACATCAATTCGACGAATAGATAAGGTTCTTTATCTGTATAGCAGCATCTTTGTAATTCTGGTCACTAACGGCAACATAATCCATTCTAAACTAAGCCACTTAAAGCATGATACAAATATTCTTATGATCAGAATATTGCTAACTATTGTATTAACAACAGATAATGTCTCTAATATATATTACAACTGTCGTATGTTTATGTTCTGTACGGACCAATATGGTTTAGTTAACGGCAAATTGATTATTTTCGTATGTTTCAGAAGTAATGTCTATAATATGTTCCTCAATTGACATAGAGATGATCTTTGCACGTAGGCTATATACCTGCAGGGATTTGTGGAAACATTGCAGGCTATTGGTTCGATTAAAACGTATGAAAACTTGACAGGCCATTCGTGAATCGGATGATCATGTTTGGCGGTACAATATCTGAAAGAGCATGCACCCGACCAGGTGGCTCGCATGTATAGTGCAAAACATACGTCACAAAGCTTGGGCAACGGGTTTGTAGCAAGTAAGCGCTGTAATTTAAGCATCACAATCATTGCCATACGTCACCATCGCCCCATTGTTAAAAGTAACTTTAAACCTTAATATTCCATGGCATACCTTAATCCATGGTTAGTATTATCTCTGTTTGCTAAGATTTGTTTTATAGCGAGTGGGTAAAAGTTGCTTAGCCATGGAGCGATCATAAAATGCATCAATGCTGTAAAGGTGTCCTCCGCTGGTTTTCCAGCGTCGCTGTATGTTAGTGGAGGGGGGTTTTACGAACCTGTCCAGCATGCATTTTGTTGACTCATATTCAGCCTTTGTTCTGCTCTAATGCACACACGAGATGATTTGATACCGATAATATTGACGAGGTCGGAACCATTAGCTGACCCAATTGAATGGAATTGGTCAACAAGTGCCGTGATTACCCTAGCATATCAAACAGACAGGTCTTTTTCACAACACTGACAGTTCAGTGCGAAATTATTTATCATGATATGCAATAATATAGTGTACATACCGCTGACTCTCTCATTGGTTCTTTCAGTTGCAGCCCGTAAAGACGTTTATATTTATCGTTAATAAGCACTATAAACATAGATTTATGCATGAATTCACAGCCGCATGATATCGCATTCGTGAACTATTTCACTAAAGCCCCTGGAAATTACACCCAAGAACTCGAACCATTTTACATTAACATGTCTCGCGTGCTTCTGCTGTCTTGGTTTGTGATTCACAACTTATACACGCGTTCACCAAAATAACCTTACAGAGACCCTTGGTTAATCAACCTGACAACAGTCCATGAACATGTTATGGCGATGACCTAGCATGATATATTTTCATGATCGAATGCAGATATGTCAGCTCGCAGATACCTTTCGTGGTTTTTATTTTAACTTAAGCATTTCTCATGAGACTTTGGATCTTGACATAACATCAATGAAAAGAAAAAATAATAGAAGAGTTTGTGCAGTCCGCTTTACATTGGTATGATTTATCACCATATGGATTTGTAACGGCATTCATAGCGTGGATGTCAATCAAAAGCACCCTTATTCTGTTTATTGAAATGGCAATGTATGCGGTTAGTTAAGTTTTACGAGAATAATAAAGATACTCCTTAATTGTGTTGCACAGGACATTATATCATTCTTTGAAACCTGTCGTTCCAGTTCAGCGAGAACACTCATATTGCACCTAATGTCATAAGCTAACTTTCTTTCAGCTGTCGAATAACCTCACACTCATACGAGATCACAATCTGAAGCACCTACTCAACGGACCAGCGGAACGATATTCCTCATGAGCAATTCAAGTAAAGTATTCTATGAATGTGAGACAGATGTAGCTCCTAGGTCGTGATATATATTATGCGTCCAAGTATTTTATTACGAGATGCAAACCTCTGTGGTAAAACGAATGAGTTCAAATATTGGAATGCACACACCTTTGGTAAAATGAACTCCAGCTCACTGATAACCCATTGGTGTTGCTATAAAATCAATCCGCGGTCCAAGTCGCAATGAGATTTGTCTTGGTCAGCCCTGCTTGACAGAACCTGTTGTTTGCAACATGATGCATGCCATCAACTCCTGCCTCGACGGAAAACTGTCTATATGTCTGATTTCATACATACATTAATTCCTGACTAAACACTCAGTAGATGCTATGCTGCATAACAAATCTGCAACCTTAACATGATATCATATGATATATTCTGTACCCTTAACACATTCCTCTTGCAGCGCCTGCTAGGTACTAATGAAGGGTTATTCTAGGTGTTGTGCTGATTCTGCATGACAGTGTGGTATACCGCGGTAATTTGTATCAGATGCAAAGGTTTTTAACTGCAGTGTGTCAGCGGAAACTCTCCTAAAAAGCAACACATTTACAGTTAAGTCTGTGGGTTCCACTCGACGACAGTAAGATACGATTCGCTCATTATTCACTATTTCTTTTAAGAGTTCGCAGCATCAAATCAAACAACCGCACCATCTTATTTTAGAAGTATTTATGTGTAAATATGGAGAGTTGCTTTATGCAGTAAAATATGCAAATTTGTGGTTCAAACATTTCACTATGACTTCTCACTGAGGTCAATATTTGTGGATCTCCCCAACAGTCAGCATAGTTTATTGTGTGAAATGCCTTATGTGAAACAATGAGGTATAATATCTGCAGCAATATAGCATTCAGTAGGAAGAACGTCTATAAGTATAAATGAAACTGAAACAAAAGTTGAGACTCTGCCCTCATATTTGTTCACATTATGCGGAATATGTCTATGCGTATTTGTTATCACTAGTCAATGTCGTTGTGTTGATATTTCAGTTGACGTATGTGTATGTTGTGCACAGGCCAATTTGAAATAGATAATTTCAGGTTGATATTTGCGTGAACTTCAGAAGAACTACCTCTATTGCTGTGTTCACGCTTGCATATGATCTGAGCATGTGTTCGTCAATTGACATACGGATCTTCCTGTTAGGTGAAATGTTTTCATCCAGGACTAATGCGGATATACATAAGTGACAATGTGGGTGTGTTGTCTCTTAACCTTCGTTTGTGGAAACCATAATGCAATAACCTTACTGCGAGTGGTTAGAATCGGTGTTGCATGGGAGAAAGCATACAACGCATCAATGTAGTAAAGGTGTCATCTGCTAGTAACAAGGATTCGAGGAAGCCCTAACGAGGTCATCAAGCAACAATTTCCTGAACCGATATGTATGTTAACATATATCCTCCTTTATAAAAGGTGATATTTGTGCATTGACGTGCGTGGAATGGAAAATATCACACAGTACCCCTGTCCATTGCATCCTTCGTAAATTTTGATATAAATCTTATGTACAATGAGTTATGCGTTCTTTAAAAATCTAACATCAGCATCTAACAAAGGACTTATAAATGCGTCTATTGGCATAATCTTGCTTAATTCATGACCCCTTAAGCGGAAATTAATGCATAGTGACCTGAATGATATGGATAACTTCACTTCTATATAAAACCTAAGGTTGTAAGACAAACAGAAAATTACGAAAGAGTTGTTTTCAACACAATCCCATCTTCGTACCACAGAGACCAAACATTGAGATGTTTATTGGTGGTAAAGGTTTGCATGACACACATAAATTATATTAATATTAATATTTTACTTAATGTTAAGATAGTAATGCCCTGGAAGTTAGTTAAAGATTTTACTTATTTTTATTAGCCTAACAAAGTTACTCAGCATGCACTACACACCGTTGTCACTAGCCTCTGTCAGTCCCTATTTGGATACCTCGACTTTGACATGTGTTGATCAAGACATGCAGTGTTTTGTTTATGTTATACGTACATTTGCGTCTTTTCATTTGCACCAGCATGACAGAGCTGAACCTCGCCGATGTCGTCTGAATGTAAACGGGGCAGATAAATAATTGATGCTTCAGATAACAAGGTCACGCTGTTACGCATTTCGATTGCGTAGCAATATGAATGTAACGTATTGAACTTGCCAAAGACCCAATTTGCAACTCTCCAATCAAATGAAGCAGTCAGGTTTATGATGATGTATTTACAATGTACTTTCTTGTACAGAGCATCATGCTTAATTAGTTACCAAGCATATTTACTTGACTCCAATATAAGCTGCGTATATCTCATCATCAATGCTCTGTCGTGCAGAAACATCTATAAATTTCTGAACTGGGAGATATTAATGATCATCTAGTGTGTTAGCGCAATAATGAAATGCCAAGCCGCCGCATTTCATTCTAATAGATCCCTGGTCGAAATGACGTGAGCTTCCTTGGTTTTATTTGCTTAGACATGAATAGTGCAAACCTCACATTACACATTGCTCACAAGTGGTACTATGTTCTCATAATGCCTCGTTTGCTCTCCTATTAATCATTTATTGAACTATAACGAATCTATGAAACCACATTTACTATCTTAATATTGTTGTTTGTTTTGTTTAGAAATGTGGGGCACAGGAAATCTAATTCAGCTCCCGGAGCTCATTTAACGACGACATTTACTGTCATCGTTAGATGACCAATTTTTTGTGAGCTGTAATGAAAATATTTTCTGACAGTTTTGTTGGTAGCGTGCTCACATGTTACAGCGTAATTTAGCCGATGTTTGCAGATCAAGGAATCTCTTCCAGACCTGCTGTCGTAATGCATCATTCCGAAACACCGGGAAATTGAAGTTGCAGTACATTGCCATCCTTGATTACTAGAGCGCATCTATGACTAATGGCACCATCATGATAATACTATCAAACTGTGTGCGTCGATCGTTCATTATGAATGTTTGTGTAAATTATCCACTCAGTATGAAAGTGTCCCAATTTTAAGGATCACTCACCATGTCATCTGAGTTAATCACGTTGGTGATTCTTTATTCGCCTACTTTGCTTGGATAGCCATGACGAATAGATTCTCCGAGCGAGCGATGATAACATTTTACATGGTGTGCCGAAAAAAGTGTTCGCTGCTTTTAAGTATCCATATGAATTACCATATTCGACTAATTTATGAGGTACTCCCTACTAACGTAAGAAACCCCCCCCCCCCCTTAGACCACCCGGGCTGGTTAAACATATTTGGATATTTGCCCTGTAACAATCTTACCGTACGGCTGGTCATACGTAAGCCTACTTCGATATCAGGAGTACAATCTTGTGTTAAAATTACAGTTCTGTAAATCAGGGGACGTTCCTGTGTTTTGTGACTGCTAAAAAGGTCTTGCATTGTTGGCACAATTCCTGTACTGTAACTGCTGGCTACGTGGCGCGATTTCATTCCCAGAGGCAATATCATCCCGTTCGCATCACATAAGTTATAGCTCTGTCTCACCGACGCCCAGTTTCCAACACGATATACGCATACAATAAATTCCGTAACTGACTGATTCCTCCTAAGAGCTGGTACTAAATTCGATTTCCATCTAATGGCATGTAACAATAGACCACATGTGCTTAATGTGCCGTTCATTAGAATAATATTCCTGTCATGCGTGTGTTTTTCTGTGTGGGAGTTGGATGTCATTGAGTGTGAAATATGTTATTAGTATTGCCATTACATGCATCACTGAGTGGCGAAGATTGACGTGCCATGTGTATGTTCTCAGAGAACCACCAAATGTTTCCAATTCACTATAGCAAACATAAATTTGATTAGTTAGTAAAGTATACATCAGGTGTCCCTCTCATATAGTTCAAAAGCAATAGTACAATTTCTCTTGATCCCCCGGGGTATATAGTATTTTACCTGCTGCGTCCTTCGAGATTGTATATTTCATCGATATCCATCATCGCAACATTTGAAAGAAAATCACCCATGACTGATCATCCCGAACAACAATAGCAGAGGCACGGTCAAGAAGACATAGTTAAAGAGGCTGTTCAGCCCCATATCGGGAACTCAGGGATCATTGTGTTAATACATAGCTACGTTTAACGCAGACATAAATAATGCCATATTTTAATTTGTGCCGCAAATTGGACTTGATAAAAAAACATGCTGATAAATTTTCAAGATTTTTTTTACGCGGAAAACATTTTTCCGCGCTATGAATTGTGCACTTCCTTTTGGATTACTGTAAAATTATAGATTTATCGCTAAATCTTCACTTATTAGTTGTAAAATCTTACTTATTGCGCTAAATATAGACCGACAAGCAGGAAGGGTAATATCCGACAATATAAATGGTGACAGACGAGGTAAGGATCTATTTTCAGAGACCGCGGCGCCGCGTAGCGACTGAAAGTCTGAAAATATTAAATGTTTGGTTTCCAAGGTGCGGTTGCCGAGCCGCGTACTAGTCAACCTCCTTACAAATATGGGGCTGAACAGTCTCTTTAAGCTGACAGAACATCAATAGATTACTTTGATGAATGCACGATGATTGGTGTAATATATAAAGCTGATTAATTGATCTCCCTATTCCAGGAGTGTTGCAACCGCCTCGTATCATTACTGGATGGTCAAATGGAACATCATCCAAGTCAGTTGCGAGGCAACTACAGAGATATTAGCATCATTACAGGTACCACTAACATGTTGATGAAGCGCATTTAGCAGCGTAAATATTGTTATTAAATGATCTTATTGACCACCATGAATCCAAGGCCCATTACAGATCTTACCGCTGTTGGATTGTCTATCGATATGCAACGCCGCAAGAATGTTCGCTCTCCCCATGAATTTTACTTGTTTTGTAAACCATTACATGATGCCGTAATGAAATAATGGCTTGTAGTGCGCTAGCACCACTATGTTCAAATGATCAACACTTGGACCAGCAATACATATGCACGAATATTTAAGGTATGGTGCAGCGTGTCCTTAGCGATATTATGACATGTAATGTCACATGTAGCAACCTGTTTTGGCATGCATCGAAACGCTGATATTCTATTGACGTAGAGATAGTTCTTCGTGAATTCAGGGACAAGTTAAGCACAAGACAATTCAAAGTTACTTGCAGTTAATTACCACACGGTTACATCAATGTAAATGTCAGCTTCTCATGTATTGTTTTCAGATCGGTGGTAACGCTTGCTAATATGTGTCGATTTTTTAAAATCTAACTTTGACCGCGGTTTGATTTTCTCTAACATAACATTGGTGTGACAATACGAAAAACCAAAGCATCATTATTTTGCAAACAAGTGGAACATGGTTACAAAACAACCCGATCGTAAGCTTACACCACAATCCATTTGGTTATACAGGTAAAGCAAAATCTTTAAGGATCATCAAATACAGATGCACGCTCAGATCCTCTCAAGATATTCATTTATTTAGTCCATCCACCATGTGTAATCATCTCATAAAGTTCTGAATCTTTGGAGCACACTGTGGTCAAACAGTGGTAGATTACATACAAATATATTACCACAATACCCAACAGCTCTTATTTGCTAGAACTATCTCACTAGTAAAATGCCAAACATATCACCGCAGTTTCGATGAATAATCTGATGGACAAGCAGTGTAAGTTTCATTTGGGCATAATGACTGAATTAATGTGTACATTATGCTTTTGGATGTCTATGCGAAATAACCCCTGGGTTAACAAAAATTGCAGACACTTGGGGCATATTTTTTGTCAGTGTTTACAATGCTTTTGGCCAATCGCATGAACCACCTTATATATATATATATATATATATAATGTGTGTGTGTGTGTGAGTGTGTGTGTGTATTGGCTGCGTGTGTGTGTATGTATGTGTGAAATGTGTGTATATATGTATAAATAAGGTGCTATGGAATCGCATTGCGTGAATGTGGAAAAATAACTACTCATTAATACACCAAACTTAGCCGCTACCAACACAATTATAGAAATGTAAGTTACACGAAGTGTATTCTGTTTACCGTTCTATCGAATGATCAGTACCACAAGTGAAAACGTGCATCACCTGCGCCATACAACTAACAATATGTGAATTCGGCTCCCAACATTTAGCATTCAGTCGACATATTAAGCGGAAACTCAATGACTTAGCGGACCACCAGACGTGCGACAGTTCAGGGTTTCTTTGAATAGATGACCATGTGAAGACCTTCACAAGAAGGACAAAATACTATGATGAATTCGTTCGTGTAAGTTGTTAAGAATTCTACCGCTTGTCACATTGCTGAAATAAGAGTTACTCTCAATGACGATAGAACAACGAACAAAAGTTGTAATGGTATGCTACACACCGCTACACGGCGCTGTACACCAAATAAAGAATATATCTAGTGTTTATAATGTGTATTGATATATATGTAAAATATATTATATATATATATATATATATATATATATATATATATATTTATATATATATATACGGCTATACATATATCAAATATAGAATTATATATATAGGGTTTATAATGCGCGTATATATATATATATATATATATAATATATATATATATATATATATATATATATTTATATATATATATATATATATATATATATATATATATATATATATATATATATATATATATATATCTCTATCTATATATATATATATATATATATATATATATATATATATATTCTATATATATATTATGTCTTTCTATATCTCTATATATATATATATATTCTATCTATATATATATATATATATATCTCTATATATCTCTATATATATCTCTATATCTATATCTCTCTCTATATATATATCTCTCTCTCTCTGTATACTCTCAATATATATATCTGCTGGTATATATATTATTACTCTATATATATATCTATATTCTCTTTCTGTTACAGTGCAATATTTCTGCTGGTTTATATTGGATTATTACATGCATACTGCTATTCTGATTCCGTAACGAACACCTGGATAAGTGGACCTGCATGAATACTGCTACATTAGATACGGAACACCTGCCCATGACACTCAAGACTCACGGACAAACGATGTGGTAGTTTCAGTTCTTGTTAACGATCTGGTTGAGTGGGGCTTGGTTCCTATGGTTGCGCTTAATTATCCACGGAACGCAGACAATCGTCCTTCCGGGCCATGCTCCTACTGCAAAACACATCCAAAGTGTCGGTTGATATAAAAGTATATATATCTGAGGCATCAGCACCTCCCGCATCTTGGGTGCTGTTGTCAGCACCATTTATCATATGTAGTGGGTATCACATCAGAACATGTCAAAACCAAATATGTCCTTGAAACAACATTCAGACATTTTAATGTCGTTTGATTGTGCCTTTCTGGTCCTTACACATTTTAACCGTACACATACTTTCTGGGGGTGTGATCCACAAAGTTGGTATTCAGTGGACTCATGGTTTGTCATCCACAATTACTCTTGATAATCTAATCACATGCTTACAGTCGCACAGCATTCAATCTAACATTGCGGCGAAGCTTCTTAATATTCCAGGCATTCGGCAAATGTCACTTCTGCAATGACGTCGAGGCAGTAACAGTTAATTATTCACGCTGGTAACCATGTCTTACAGACAGCTGTATGTAGTGGCGAACCCTACTGGGATGTTTTAGACATATATAAAACTGCTTTTTACGTATGGAGGAGAAATGATGATCAATGGCCGCATATCCGCTAACGCCAACTATACAATCTGTGAAATCCCAGATTACTCACGGTAATCTTTCAGTGCTACCCAATATATTATTTCATGTTTTTTGTGCAATTTCGTTTCTCTGTCCTTCATGCTGTTACTAGCGCTGGACGGTCTATTGTTTTGTCATGGCTTGGAAGAAGCAAATAAGTCTGTTGAGTTCTATGCTATTCATGAATGCTTTACGGTCTTATATTAGGATATCAAATAAAGTGTCCTATTGCTAAAACAACCAGCTATCAGAATATGCAGCATCCATTTAATTTAGTGATTCAACGGGTAATATTTGGCTACATTTAGCTCTGATTAAGTATATGTTTTCAGAAACATATAGTTGAATTATTGCCTCAGACAATCACCTCAGTCACATCCGGTGTGTGAGTGACTTTACGTTGAACACATATTGGCGTACTTATTTTACTGTGCATGTTCATCACAATTTATCTAGATACCAATGTCGCACAAATGGAATGCGCTTGTGAAGGAAAGTTGTGTCCGGTTTGGTACTTCTAGATGAAGAATAAGATATATAGATAATGCCTACGATACCAAAGCCATACAGCTACGCCTACGACAGAGAGACAGTAAACCTTCCATCTACTTAACGGGTATTTATCACACAAGATAGGAATATTTTATGATCTTACATTTACAAATTGCCTTTTTATATAGAGAGCAATATTTCGAACAGTCACTCAGCATCTTTATTTTGCTCCGGCGTAAACGCATTTCTCTTTCTTCATGCCAATAATTGTGTTTGCCATATTCTTTCCTTAATTAGGTTTGCATATCGCACATAAAGTGGGCATTACAAACCGTCGATCACGGATTACAAACTTGACGGTTATATGTATGCGTATTTATTCCATCCTGCAGTCAATATGAGCTGCACTCAGCGACAGAAAATGTCTTCAACATTTAACCTTTCCATAAAGCTATGGTGCTATATAAACCTCCAGTAACAGTTATCATGAAATATATTGCAGCAAAAACCGAAAGGCGTGAGCTGTTGTAAAACATACAGTGGGCGACATTAACACCTTAGACTTCTGTTGCATTCGCCATTTTGTTGAAATGTCAAATTATTATTTAAGAGCGCAATATAATACTGGTGACGTTAACCAAATTGGTTCAAAACTTTCGTTGTATGTTGCATTGAAACTTTAAAACGTTATTTTTTATGGAATAGGCTGTCGCTTATATCCCGGAGTAAGCGATCAATCTGCGTCTTGATGTATACTGCAACATATTGTAAAACATATGCAGCGTTGCCGTTCAATCACGTTTGCGTCGATTGACCTTCAAAGAATACGAGCTAAACAGTATATTTAAGCCCACGTTTTAATAGGAACAATATTGAACATCCAATGTACATCCAATGCCAAACGAGATGTCACCATGCTTTACTGCCACCATATGACTTCTTCTGCATTGCGATGTGGCGCGGGAGGAGCTACCACAGAGATTAATACTATGCCTCCTAAATACATATAGTGTCTTGGGAATATGTTCGAGTTAAGTTTTTAGCAGGACTGTATTAAATGCAAATATAACTTTATACACATCAACTGAGAGCGGAAGTAACAAATGGTATTATTCTCTTGTCACCCATCACAGATATGTCCTGGTCGTTGTAAATTAGTTGTTTTTTCCTAACTTTCACAGATTATCAGGCCCCTCATAAATTTTGTCATTCTTATCTCATATATCATCTCCGTGTATTACTTTCTTTGTCTTATTCGTGCACAGATCAATGTCATGTATTTTCATTTGGTAGCTGAGTGGGCTTGTGTAATCACTGTTCAACTTGAAGACCATTTCACTGAGTTATTGCATTATTGAAATAGCAGCATTTTTAACTGTGATTGGATGCCTTGGCTTTGACCTGATATCTATGATGAAGGCAATTCGTATGCCCGGGCAGTAATCTCCGAGAATTATGTCATCATTTATAGCTCTTGGCCATTGTTGCAATGGACGACGCCCGGTCTAAAGCTAACCATTGCAAGTACGATTCCCCGGTTGAGGCTCTGTATATAATCAAGGGCGAGAGAGAAGATATAATAAATAATAAATCAGCGATGATTTACGTTTCCTATACATGACTTGTGTGAGTGTTGATGTCGACGCATGCTTGAAACTGTAACATCTAACGATAAATGTCATTTTTAACATGCAACCTCTTCTGTGTCTGTAACTGATTTACTGTTGTTCTATATTTTGGGATGTGCGTTTTGTTTCGTCACTCAACCCCAGAAAGTCATTTCCAATACCGTACGATTACTTGAAAAACATAGGCTGTGACCGTCGACCTTGAGTTAAAATTGCATTTTGTATATGTATGGAAGTCCTTGCATTACCGTGAGGTTCATTCAGACCATGTGCAATTGTTTCCACGGCTACCATGAGAATATCTTTTGATTATAATAACAGCTCTTCCGATTGATCAAACCTCGAACATGATAGAACTTGCGTCTTGTGCAAGCCCAAGGATATGGAGCTTCAATTCAATACTATCATCTATTTACATCCTCCCCTAATCAGCCGCCGATTATGCGTTTAATAAGCTTTTCACTACGAAGCGACATTCGTTTACAGCAATTTCCCTTGCTTATAAGCTCTCCGGTCACAACCATACAACATGTGAAGTCAGTAAGTTCAATCTATTAGAGCAGAATCCTTTTCATTCGAATCACATGGAAATGTAAAGTAGTTACAAAGTTATATATATATATATATATAATATATATATATATATATATATATATATATATATATATATATATATATATATATATATATATACATATATATATGTTTTTATATATATATATATATATATATATATATATATATATATATATATATATATATATATATATATGTGTGTGTGTGTGTGTGTGTGTGTGTGTGTGTGTGTGTGTGTGTGTGTGTGTGTGTGTGTGTGGGTGGGTGGGTGGGTGGGTGTGTGTCTGTGTGTCTGTGTGTATTTTGCAGTATTGACAACCTCTTAGAATAATGTACATCTTGTTTTGGTCGTAAGGTACACGAGTTTTTTGAAGATGCACCTTATATTGTATAGGAAAGGACCTGAGCACTGTTGTTTATGTTGTATGAAAACGCATACAATACACTGCACGCAATTTCTGTCAACAATCCTGTAAGTTTTTCGTTCGCTTTGAGCTGTTCAAATCTACGTTCGAAAATGTCAAGCACAACCGCTTTCTTTATTATCAATTCATTGAGCACTGCGACTAATGCGGACTTGTTCCACAGCTTCGTAACATTGCAAGTCTACTTACTTTGTCATCTTAAATCAGAGTAATGTATTAATTGGATTTACTGTCATTAAGTTGTTATTTATTAAT
Organism: Urechis unicinctus; assembly: GCA_034190875.2. Lineage (NCBI taxonomy): Eukaryota > Metazoa > Annelida > Polychaeta > Xenopneusta > Urechidae > Urechis > Urechis unicinctus. Next base: position 29,456,734 of record CM067350.1, on the reverse strand, counting down.
GGTTTCCACATATTTTAAGCCAGCTTGAAGAGCTTTCTTAAAACACAAAGTTTGAACAGAAATAATCTCGCTGTTGCCTAAATTACCATTCGAAATCGCACTAATCGATAAATATGCCGTATGATCCTCAGCTCCCTTAAAGGCTGTGTTGGATATAGAAGAATATGCATTATCCTCTATTTGTATATGTGTGCAATAAACAATCCGACAATGAAAACCAGGTTTATACATTAGCCCTTTTAGCCGGCGTTCCTGTGCTTGTGCAATGCAAGACATTCGGAGCCCTAATCATATTCCCTGCGGACTATTGTAGCTTATACGAATCCCATTGCAAAGTTCCAAATATGACCTGGGTTGAGAACGTTTCCCGAACTAGCTACTGACTCTGCGTTTCTTAACTGCTGACGTCAATAACGCTCCATAATGATTACTAACATGCATGTGTTAACACAAAACAGTATTGCTGAGATTGCGTCAGCGTAATTAACAGTAAGGCGCGATTCAGGACTTCGCATTACCAGTATCATTCACTAGGCAATATGTGGAAGAACCACAGCCAACACTGTTACACAATCAGCTACTTATTACGCGCAATTTTTGCTTATGGCTCACATGCGTAACGCTGGCGTGGTTGCAATGTACCATGTAATAGCGATAGAACCACGCGAACCATACAGCTCTTCGGATCCCAGGATATGCTTGATTATTCGGTGTGGCACAACCTCTCACACCACATAGATAACGAGCATAGTAACATGTTCAACAGTTGCATGAGCAGGTTTCGCAGTGTCATGTTAAGCATGAAAAGCTTTGCAACATTTTGATATGCAGCTGCTGGCGCCCAAGGCCAGACCACTGGTTTTGTATGAGATATTGTTTGCATTAGGTAGTACGCACCCTCCACTCCCATGTCAATGGAATTCTGACTATTTATCAGAATTCATGACAATTATGTGTAAAGATCCGCACCCGACCAGGTGGCTCAAATATATTGTACACCTCCCTCACAAGTCTAGGGTTTAGCTTAGTCTTAACAACGGGTTTGTGCCAAGTAGGCGTCAAATTCATCATCATACGTCACCATCACCTCATTGCTAAAAGTGGCGTTCAACATTTTTACCATTGACGAACGAAGATATTTTTTCGCGGGAACTTGTTATATATGTACGATGTGCACCCCGAGTTGTATAAGCTCGTGATAATTTTTATGTGTTGGCCGAGACATCCAAGGACTGCAGTGATGCTGCTGTCTAAGGTGGTCAAACATAACAACATTTCACAAAAGCCTCAATCAAATACCACAAATGTTGTCATGTAATAATTTTTTTTAATGAAATTAATGGAAAGCTCATGCTGATGTTGATCCATTAAAGACTACCATGAAGAACAATTACCAATTACAAAAAAAGTAGTGCATACCTCATGTTGTTCTGAGTCAAGTCTTTTGACTTCAGTGTAAGATGAAAACACTTCTGGGGGGATTTCATGGTTGTGCTCTAGGACAACCTTGCTCAACATAAACAGGCAAGCAACTTTTTCTGTTGATGCATTAATGACAGCACTGCAGTCATTTTTATAGAAGTTGCCAAAACACAACAAGAGTGCCCACATACATGCATTCCAGTCGAATTCTTGGTAAAATTCTTACCAGGTGAACTGTTCTATATGTCAATGTCCCGTGATATTAAGATATCTTAGTTGTGTGCCAATACCTAAGTAACGATTACGTTGGTATTGAAACCAGCTCAATGTATAAACGGCCATCATACTTTGTTGCCACTTGAACATGGTTGAGTGTATTCCTTCGCTAAGAGTGGCTTTGCGGTGATCGCTTCGCTGATTTAAATACACTTTAATCGTTAGGTGGCGCTACCGTGATATAAACCAAAGCACATTGAAATACTGTGGGCTGACGTCTTTGCGATTGATGACAGCGGGGAAAATGCCGTTTACCAGAGCCTTTCCGCTGACAAACATGTCGGACACAAGCTTAGAAATAGTGAAAATAACAACTTCAATGTGAAATAAAAGTCACCTTGATAAATTTCCCGGGTAAACCTATCGATCTTTAATGTCCGTGCTGGATATGGTGATATTAAATTTTTAGAGCGAGGGAACCGGCTTGGGATGGATTTCAATATTTGTTGGCTTGTGAATTTGTTCGATGATAGTCGTTTTTAGCAACATAGGCTATGTACGGGTGGTGGTCACTGCAAGGGAGCACGTCGTCCTCAGAGGATCTTTTTTACATCCCCTTTCAGAGATGGGACCGCCATTTGTACGTGATCATCCGAGTCATGAGTAATCAGTCAGTTTGTCACACCTTGGAGTCGAACCCACAGCCTGTGGGTGGAAAAGGCAAGACAGTAAACCACAACGCCACTGGGACCGGCTTGTGAAAATCTCGAGCATAGAATTTATAGCTTCGCTAAGCTGGGTGGGGATCATGAAATTACATGAAATACAACGCCGTCATCAGACGACGATTCTATGAAATCAACAAAAGCCCATGGGATTGTTAATCCAACGTCTCGGGGTTGGTGTCTATTAAAGACATGGAGTCATCTGATTGGTCTAGGTTTCCACGGCTAAGAATTAATAAGAGAATTCCTCGTGGTTTTAAGGGACGCTATAACAAAGCAACTCACGGGGCCTAACAGGTGGCGTCTTCACAAGGGGTGCCACATTTCTAGAGGAATCACGAAGAGCTTGCAAACAGAGTTATCAAGTTTATTTTCGCATGTGCACCCTCGGATCTCAATATACGGCCATGCCGCCCTTGGAACTACAATGAGTAAAAAACCCAGTCATATACAAGTCAATTAAAGCCTTTATTACAAAACCGCTTACATTTGAACACCGTACTATAAAAAGACTTACCCGAATCGATATATTCCTACGCTATATAATAATGACCTCGTAAAGCCACCCCCGAATTTCATAGAGGGTATCCACGAATCCAGCTGACACCTTTACTATCCTGATGTTTTATGGTTGCTCCCGGGATACACAAATTCTACCTACTCGCTGAAATGTTATTGCCTTCTTGTGTCAGCATCCAAAAACGGAGTGAATATTTTACCACGTGGTCACATAACCCCTGAACACAAACATTTCACGTAACATTTGCATGGGCAAATATGTTCAAATCACATGTATGTTCGTTCTTAGCAATTGGGAATTCGGTCAAACATGCACGCATATATGACATTTTCCATGCAACATGCAAATACGGCTTTTGAGGGATATTGCTATAAATTATGCCTGAGCAAACACTTAATTGCGAATAATGTGAACATCTATAGGTCGGACAAGTCTCGATAGGTCCTGTTTTCTCAACAATTGCATAATTCCTTCCTAATGAGTGAGAAATAAAATGGTGGTCGCCCATAATGCTCGAGTCATGGCAACATTCACATCAAACGTTAACATCACACGATTATGCTCTTCATGTAAACACAATAAATACTGCATGCCTGGTTTACATTGTGTCCTCGACGCGTGCATGCTATCAGCTGTCTGCGAAGTGTCTCTTTGCATTGACAGTGAGTTCTGTAGACGCTGTCTGTTTTTATTAGAGAAAAACCTACTACTTGTACAAAGTATTATTTAAGTGCATGACATGGAGTATCTAATGTAGAAAGTCATTGTAAACAGTCATAATTTGTCTTATAGATGTCTTATAGATGCATTCAAGTCTAGTTGTGCAGCTTTTCATTAGCAATGTTGCATGGTCCAATTTGATGGAATATACCGAAACAATGCCACAATAGCACAAACAAGCGAGTTCAATCCTTATATATATATACATATTTGTGTACATAGATATATATATGTTGGTGTTTTCCACCTACCCGCAGACGGCTGTTGACACGGCTGTTTTGTTGATACCAGTGAAAGCAGTTTTCAGTAAGGTAATATCACACATTATAGCATTTTTGGCGCCAATACAAACAGATAGGAGATAGTCAGATGCCAACGAACTCACGCTTAGATCACACATTTAAAAATAACTTAAAGGACTGCATAGATCATTCCAAAACGACCGTTGCAGTGTGTTATGAGCGACATTTATTTTAAATAAGTATAAGATAAAATATACACAAAATATGTTACCACCTACGAGCCGGTCAATTATCAGCGGGCTGTTTTCAGTCATCGCAATTCTTTTGACTTTCATTCTTATGTATGGAGACGACAGATCTGGCGTCGGTGGTAGCACATTCATACAATCAGGTGCAGGGATTCTACAGTTTTTATTTGCAAAACTTCAACAAGATATTTGACAATGGCAACGGTTGTGGACATGCATCCTGCTTAGTACGGCAAACACCCTGCGTTATAGAACAAAAGGAACGAACATTACAAGGATATTATGTATGAAAGCGGCTTCCGTTATGTTAATAGCGCACATAAACAAAGCCATGTAGTCAGTTATGCATATGTAATCTCGACACGCTCATCGTGCCATTGGCATCGAATTCATACATATACGTATATATATATATATATATATATATATATATAGATATATATATATATATATATATATATATATATAGATATATATATATAGATATATATATATATATATGTATATATATATATATACATATATATACATATATATATATATATATTTAAATAAATATATGTATATACATATATATATATTAATATATATATATATATATGTATATATATGTATATAGATATATATGTGTATATATATATATAATTATATCCTTAGACTTGCACAGCTGCGGGACACAAATGGAATCGCTTCCATGTCAAAGATTGTAACAGTCGGAAAAGCCATAAATATGATAAAGAGATATTTTCAATTTCACGGTGTCCCACCTCTTGGTACTGAAATGTCATGAATAGAGCTATTGCTGTGGCTATGATTAACTCAACATCGGTGGTCACAGCCCATGACGGAAATGACAATTAATGGTCTAGTTGCGTTGATAAAAAATTTGTGATGCACATAACACCTTGGTTATTGCAAACAATATATGTAACCTGCCTTCTGCGGCTGTCCAGATATACTATCAACTGGGTCAGCCTCAAATTCATCATACCAGGATGTCGTCAGAAGGTCTGTAATGCTGCGGCCCACCCCAAGAATATATTCAACTTTCAACCCGATGACTAAAACGGACATATTCAACATGGCTCGTGATCACTGAGATGATAGTCTGTAACTATCTTATTGAACCCTTCATCGTGATTAGCAGAATTAAAAATCGTTTGCGGAGAAGTATTTAGCATGTTATTGCTAGCTAATTTGGACAGGATAAAACGATTTATAATGTGATGGCGACATTCTGTACAGTAACTTAATTTAAAAATGCGATGCATCAATGGTGGTTAAACGTTGATATCTTTCAATAATTATGGGCTGCATAGAATAATTATAACGATTTCGTATGAGATTGATATTGTTCATAACGATGGGTCATTAATAATATGGCGCAGAAAACAAGTTTTAGTACAAGGGGTATACATCTGATACAGCAACAATTCTTAAATTTGAATGGCTGCAGGCAAAGTCTAGCTATAACTGAATACTTCCTATCTCTTTAGCAGAGCAAAATTCTGCGCACTGCCAATGTGCACAAGGCAGGATGTATACGTAATATGGTAAGTGTACAACACACACTGTTCCATTTCAGAATACCATTTTAAGGTATCAAAGTCATCTAATTGGTATAATCTGTTACACGCCAAGAGCAGTTTGCAAATTCGGTATATACATCATGCATTAGGCGCATTAAGGTCACCATTTTAAATATGTGCTGTCACGTACTAGTCATGTATAGGTCACTCATCGCACTGTGCAAGACTGCAGAAGCATTCATCATTTGATCTACGCGCTCGGCCCTGATTATCAAACTGTTTATAAACTGGGTAATGAAAACGCAATGTCAAGCTTTGGACTTCATGTCGTCCGCAGAAATAACGGTCAAGAGCTCTGAAAAACTACAACATTCACAGCAATACTGGGCACATGATTAGCCGTCATCAAGAATATCGGGTCAAAGCCGTGGCATCACTTCTTTTTAGTACATAAGCCACCTCACCCAAACAAGTGAAAAGACATGGCATTTATATGTGAATTAATGAGACGAATGGAGGAATATCCGAAAAGGAGAACAGTTTAAATAATGTGAAAAAATGCTCGGGAGTTGAAATAATCTGCAAATATTACGTCAGATCAAGGGAAACACATTTGCAAAGATTTACACAAAATGCCTCTCAACATCGTGTCGTGATGGGTGGTCAGACCATCAGTCAATGGTTTACAAGAAATAAATACAATATCGATATATTCTTATGCAATGCTGTTTATTTAAAGCATTAACCATATGTTATACCATCCAATCAATTGTATGCACCTGTGTGAAATTCTTTAAGGGATGGCTATTCTAAGAGATGTTAATCATGACAAGTATAGCTTCATCCTTAACTTCAATAAGGCGTACCGAATACGAGCTCTGTAGCGCTCCTTTGAAATCCTTGCATCATAGGACAGAATCGCAATAATAACCAGTGCGTTATAACGCGTTACATCTTTAACACCATTCATTCATGCCAAGGAGTGGTTGGTACATACGACTTAGATTAGTACATGTCTTCAAACAATGAAGCGCTGAATATGTATGTATTGTCGTTCTTACGTGCAATTAGACGTCGTGTCATGTGATTTCCGATTCACATGTTCATGTCTCGAGCAGGGCATTGAACTATACTCTGTCATTACAGTTTTCGTGCAAGATGATTTACTACCGAATATAACTGCGCAGTAATAATTTTAAGTTCGTTGACACCCACACAACGGCATTTGTCTTCGTGGTGTGGGGTGTTTGTCACGCTTCGCTGTACGCACGGTATCGTTAGGAGTAGTATTCAAGAGGTACTTGTGAAGACAAAGCTTGATTACTCCATCATTATTAGTTTTCATTGCTGATATCGAGATCAATGTTGTTAGAGTCATGAAGTTTTTTAAGACCCGGTGTAAAATTAGCTTACATGGTATCAATTTCTGGAGTTGATCATCAGACGCACGGCATCTTGTTGTCACGCCACGTGGGTAACAGTACGTAGACAGACAAGCCGAAGATCACAACCTCACACTTGCCCTCCATTCTGTCCGTTCCTCATTGAAGCTGTCGTGGTGTTCCTCACGGTATAGTATATGAGAGATAAATAATCTAGTGGCGACCATTGTAAACGCAATTATTGACATTAAATAAGATGATGCTGGGGAGAATCTTTAAACATGCTGCTCTATTTAATAAGGAAATCTAAATGCATGGTCATAAAATAAATCCTGCCTGGGAAGGTTATTATCTGTACATTGAATAACTAAAACGGAGAGTTTGCCAGTTGGGGAGCTCAAAGCATTGCATTCATACTGGTGCACAATCGTAATTGCGTGGCCTTTTTGTCTCAGCCATTCCTTATTTATGCGCCTTATTTACATACAGACGTCATCGACCGGTACCAGCAATTCAGTACTTAGTTATGGCATTGGCTGCTTGTGACATGAAAGCAAAACGAAACAAACGTAAACATTATGGACAATAGAAAATTGACTGATCTAATGTAATATGCAGGCTATTGACAATTCAATATTTGATAGACTTGCAGATTGAATTACTCCTCAGTTGCTGTGCAAGGAATGATTATACGACAGCATTGATTCATGTAGAATATGTGACCTGAATTTAATTGTACATAGAAGGTCATAGTATAACGATATAGCCATATCTGATATTCGTTCATTTGTGATGAATGTTGGACGTTTTCGTGCACTCTACTCACACGGCATGATTTTATACAACTCGGCAACGGAGTAAAATGACATCAATTCGACGAATAGATAAGGTTCTTTATCTGTATAGTTGCATCTTTGTAATTCTAGTCACTAACGGCCGCATAATGCATTCTAAATTAAGCCATTTAAAGCATGATATATATTCATACGATCAGATTATTGGACACCAGGGACTTCAAAACAACACAGCTGCTACCTGTTAACTATTGTACTAACAACAGCTAATGTCTCTAATATATATTGCAACTGACGTGTGTTTTTGTTCTGTACGGACCAATCTGGTTTAGTTAACGCCAAATTGATTATTTTCGTATATTGCAGACGTAATGCCTCTACTATGTTTATACATGTCTAGGATCTGATAATATATTCCTCAACTGACAAAGAGATGATCTTTGCACGTGGACGATTTACCTGCAGGGATCTATGGAAGCAGCGCAGATTATTTGTTCGATTAAAAGGTGTGAAAACTTGACAAGCCATTCGTGAATCGGATGATCATGTTTGGCGGTACAATATCTAAAAGAGCCTGCACCCGACCAGGTGGCTTGCATGTATTGCACACAACATACGTCACAGGGCTTGGGTTTCGCAGCCTGGGCAACGGGTTTCTGCCAAGTAAGCGTCACAATCATTACCATACGTCACCATCGCCCCATTGTTAAAAGTGATGTCAAATATAAATATTACCGTTGAGATTACATTTCATTGCTTACCTTAATTCATGCTAAAGTATAATCTCTGTTTGGTAACATTTGTTTTATAGGGAGTGGGTTACAGTTGTGTAGCCAGGGGTCAATCATAGAATGCATCAACACAGTAAAGGTGTCATCCGCTGGTTTTCCGGCATCGCTGTATGTTAGTGGAGGGACGTTCTACGAGCCTGTCCAGCGTGCATTTTGTTGACTTATATTCATGTTATGTGTTCCAAATGTCGTTCGAATATATTGGTTCGCTGGGACTCGCTATATATGTACAATGTTAACACAGAACCGTCTTTCATATTATGTTATTTTACCGAATTGAATATAGCCGTACTATTTCGTTTACAAAATCTACATTGCATTGACGTTTCGTTGTTGCTAAGGAGCAAGGATTCATTATTGCTGACCACAGTGGTCTACACACTATAAGAGGTCGGTACTATTAGGTGTCCTAGTTGAATGGAGCTGAATAACAAGTGTCGTGATCACGTTGTTTTCATTACCCCGGGGGCTACATTCACTAGCATATATTAAGGGATTTGGTAATGCTAAATAACAAAACCTATGAATAAGTTCACCACAATCGGTGAGGCTAAATAGAAAGACCTATGATAAACATTATTTTCTGTTTGGACTGTAATGAACATTTGCTGTTACATTGATTTACGATATGGCTAGCTGCAGACTCATCGGCCATGGTATATGGCTATAGTATATTTATCTCAAAGAATATGATGCGAAATAAGCATAAGAGAATTGCTAACAGTGAGAGAGAGAGGGAGATAAAAGAGAGAGAAAGCGAGAGAGAGAGAGGAAGAGAGATAGAGATAGAAAGAAAGAGACATAGAGAGATTGAGTAAGAGAGAGAGAACGAGCGAGAGGGTGAATATCTGTTTAACATGTTGCCATTCTATGTATTCATGCAGATTAGTGGAGATTGAAATGTCGTTAATGATCCCTTTCTACAGCCGTACATATTACTTCAATTAAACGCTATGGGACTGGTATGATGGAATACCCTTCTTTGCGAACATTTAAATGTATCACAATGCACAGCGGTTGTTCAGATGAATACCATGCCTGAGATACGCAGGTTCTGATTAGATTAGAGGCTTCAGTACCATCATAGGTGGCAGCATTTGAATGTCATCGTCTTTATTGTGTCGTGCGCCCATTAGTTTATGCTGCATAGTTTGTGCTTGAATCAGACATTCATCTGGGCAAATTAAATATATTGCCGATGTCAACCATTGTGTGGTTAGTGGTTAGTTTGTTATTGTCACTCAACATAACTAGAATCTGTCGTCTTGAATGAAGTCTAAATGGATATCAACATGTCCATTATTAACCGGGATATACTGATTCTGGCTTAGTCGACAAGGCCATATGCGTATAAAGTCACCAGGTTGGAATGTCGATTAGATCCACAAATTGAAGCCAGTACTACATCAATGGCTGCGTGACTACAAAAGTCACACATATATAACCACTCCAGTCGCATTCTTGCAATATTCTTACATGGTGAATTGTTATATTCGTGCATCTTGGCAATTGGTTTGAGTAGTGTAGGTTTTCTATAAACATAAATCCAACATTTGGACGCCATCTACGCTGTGGTTGTTCAAACCCCTAGCGTATCAAACAGACAGGTTTTTGAAACTCTACTCCTACGACAGTTTAATGCAAAATTATATTTCATTATGTGCAATTATGTAGTATACACACTGCTGATTCTCTTATATATCTATAAACATAGATATATGCATGAATTCACAGCCGAATGATATTGCATTTCATTAACTATTTCACTAAAGTCTCTGGTGATTAAACCCAAAAACTCGAATCATTTGATATTAGAATGTCTCGTGTGCTTATGCTGTATTGGTTTGTGATCGACAACCTAGATTGACCCTGCGCGTTCACCCAAACAACCTTACAGAAAACCCTTGCTTTATCAACTTTACAACAGTGTGATCTTTCGTCCATGAACATGTTATGGCGATGACCAAACATGATAGATTTTCATAATCGAATGCAGATATGTCAATTCACAGATACTGTTCGTGATTCCAATTTTAACGTCAGCATTTCCCATGATACTTATATGCTTTGGGTTTTGACATAATATCAATGAAAAGAAAAACAATAGTCGCAGAAGGGTTTAGGCAGTCCGCTCCACATTGATTTGATCATCATACGGCATTCATAACGTGGATGCCAATGAAAAGCATCCTTGTTCTGTTTGATGAAATAACTATATGTGCTGGTAGTGAAGTTTTACGAGCATAATAAATATACTCCTTAATTGTGGTGCACAGAACTTTATATTACTCTTTGACACCTGTCGTTCCAGTTCAGTGAGAACACTCACATTGCACCTAATGCCATAAGCTGACCATCTCTCCAGTGTCGCATAACCTCACACTGATACGAGATCACAATCTGAAACATTGCATATAGCGATTTGTCCTACTCATTGAGACAATGCCATGGCCAGCGGAACGATATTCTTAGCCTTTGTTTGTGGGCACCATAATGCAATAACCTTGTTGCGAGTGGTTAGATTCGGTGTTGCATGGGAGGAAGCATACAACGCATCAAGGTAATAAAGGTGTCATCTGCTAGTGACACAGATTCGAGGAAGGCTTAACGAGGTCATCAAACAACCATATCCTGGACCGATATGTATGCTTACATAGATCCGCCTTTGTAATAACGCGGGGGGAATTACATATAGCTGTTAGGCATATTAATATTAGATTTACAAATGCTTCATTGGAGTTGCGTATTCTATGTGCAAGAGTGCTCATCGTCGTTTGAAGCGTGCTACTTTGGTAAACACCCAACACCCGTTTTTGTCGGATAACAGCATCCCCGTTAATTATCAGGGCAGCAATGCTTCACATCACAAGGCCGGACAAATAAACTCTTTGATGATAATGAGACGATACATTTCATATAGCCACTTTTACGCCTGTTATTTCTCTACTCCTCTAGACGTTTGTGTCTCAGTTGGTGAAAGGAAAGGACGGCATGGACACTACAAAACTGTTTTAGCCCGAAGTGCATTATGCCAAGCTGATAACATATTCCGCTATTGTCAAGTGAACTTCGTTAATGCCAGGCTGTTGATATATATGCCGATTTGGCAAGATAACTTAGATTTAGCCATGCTGATGACATATGCCGCTATTGTCAGACGAACTTCCGTTATGCCAGGCTGTTGCCATATATGCCGCTATTGGCAAGAGAACTTAAATCAAGCCATGCTGATGACGTTTTTTGCTATTCCAAGGGAACATCCATTTTCAGTATAGATCGCCAACACAAGCGCTCTTACCCTCACATAGTACATCAACTGAGCGTATAAGTGCTAAAACAGATTAATCTGGTGTCAGACCTTGGCGATCAATCTGAATTGCTGTTGCTGAATCCTATAACTTTCAACCAAGTTTTGAACCGACATTGTGGGACAGATCCCGAGCAAGAAAGTTGATTCAAGCACCCGGACACAAGGGTGCCGGTATTACTCAGTGATGATATTACAGTGCATATCGCATATTCTCACACACCTTAAGCAGCATTCCAACCACTTTCATTAAAAATCCACACGGAGGATGTTGACGCAGGATGATGGAACCACCATATGGATTTGTTACGGCATTCATAACATGGATAACAATAGAAAGTATCCGCATTCTGTTTAATGAAATGGCAATAAACACAGGATGTTGGATTCAGTATGGTTAGAATATCTGTGATGGATGCAATAATCATGTTACAATGGGTTGATATAACTTAAATACATCCCATCTTTGAAAGTTCTTAGATAAAAGGTGATATTTGTGCATCGTCGTACACGGAATGGAAAATAACACAGCCGCATCCTTCGTAACGTTTGAAATAAATCTGATATAAAATTACTTATGCGTTCATTAAAAATCTAATATCAACATCTAACAAAGGACTGATAGTCGCGTCTAGTGGCATATTCTTGCTTAAGTCATCACCCCTCTAAGTGGAAATTTTTGCATAGTGACCTGAATGATGTGGATAAGTTTACTTCTATATAATACTCAAGGTTGTACAATACAAACAGAAAATCACTAAAGAGTTGTTTTCAACACAATCCCATCTTCGTACCACAGAGACCAAACATTGAGGTGTTTATTGGTGGTGAAGGTTTGCATGACACTCATGAATTATATTAATATAAATATTTTACTTTATTTTAAGATATTATTGCCCTGGAAGTTAGTTAAAGGTTTTACTTATTTTTCTTAGCCTTACAAAGTTTCTTAGCATGCACAACTCCCCGTTTTCACTTAACGCGTTGCCTCTGTCAGTATCCATAGAAGTATGCTCTCGTGAATAAAATCCAAGTAATCCAAATTGACATTTGTAAGAAGTGTCCCGATAATAATTGGCCCGCATAGTGCATTCATTTCACCACACTCCTGCGAATGTGTTTAATCTGCGGCCAAAGATAATTCTAAAGCCTATGGGTCTTTGAGAGGAAGGAAAAAATGACTGAATGTATCGCCACCAGCATCAATGCTCAAAAACATAGTGCAGAAAAATCTATACATTTCTGAACTAGGAGATAATATTGAACATTTAGTTTGTAAGGGTAATAATGAAATGCCAAGTCGCCGCATATCATCCTAATAGATAGTTCCAAAGCACGAACATAATAACCTGGTGGAAATGACATGAGCTTCCTTGGTCCATTTGCTTAGGCATGAATAGTGCAAACCTCACATTGCACATTGCTTAGAAGTGGTACTATGTTCCAATAATGCCTCGTATGCATCTGCATAAATCATTTATTGAATCTGTGAAACCAGCAGTTGACACACTGACTATCTTAATATTGTCGTTTGTATTGGTTAAGACACAGGAAATCTAATTGAGTCATTTACCGTCGTCGTTGAATGAGCAATTATTTGCCACTTGTAATGGAAATATTTTCTGACTGTTTTGTAGGCAGCGTGCTCACATGATACAACAGAATCTAGTGGATGTTTGTAGATGAAGGATTTATCCCCAATCGTTCTGTCGTAATGCATCATTCCGAAACACCGTGAGCCAAATAATTCGGGCCATCGGTAATTGCTTGAAGTTAAACTGCATTGCCATCCTTGATTTCTAGAGAATATCCGTGACTAATGGCACCATTATGATAATACTATCAAATTGTGTTTCGATCGTTTATTATGAATGTTTGTGTAAATTATCCTCTCAGTATGTAAGGTGCCCAACTTTAAGCATCACTCACCTTATCATGTGCGTTAATGTGCTATTTTCCTTGGATAGCCATGACGGATCGATAATCACGTTCTACATGGTGTACCGAAAACAGTGTTTGCTGCTTTTGTATCTATATTCGACGAATTTATGAGATACTCCCTACCAAAGCAAGACACCCCCACCCTTAGACCACCTGGGCTCGAGAAGCATCTTTGAATCTTTGCCCTGTAACAATCCTACCGTACGGCTGGTCATACGTAGGCCTACTTCGATACCAGGAGTATAATCTTGTGTTAAAATTACAGCTCTGTAAATCAGGGGACGTTCCTGTGATTTGTGACTGCTAAAAAGGTCTTGCATTGTTGGCACAATTCCTGTACTGTAACTGCTGACCACGTGGCACGATTTCTTTCCCAGAAGCAATATCATCCCATTCGCATCACCTAAGTTATAGCTCTGTCTCACCAACGCCCAGTTTCCAACACGATATACGCATACAATAAATTCTGTAACTGTCTGATCCCTCTTCAAATCGTTCAAGGGCAATAGTAGAACTTCTTTGGATTCCCCGAGGTATAAAGCCTGCTGCGTCCGTCGAGATTGTACATTTCATCGATATCCATCATCGCAACATTTGAACGAAAATCACCCATGACTGATCATCCCGAACAACAATAGCAGAGACACGGTTAAGTAGACACGGTTAAAGAGGATGTAAAGCCCCAAACCGGGAACTCAGGGATCATTTTGTAAATACACAGCTACGTTTAACGCAATGCCATATTTTAATTTGTGTCGCAAATTGAAAATCATGCTGATAAATTTTCAAGATTATTATATGACTGGAAATCTTATTTTTGTTAATTTAGTTGCGTCATTGCATCGATAACGGCACCTCCCGGAAACTATGAACCACACGAAATCAGTTATTCTCGCTATGGATTGTGCTATTCCTATTGGGTGACAAAATATAGATTTCATCAAATCTTCACTTATTAAAGTTGTGGGTATTATTGCGCAAAATATAGACCGACAAGCAGGAAGGGTAATATCCGACAACATCAATGGCGACAGCCCAGGGAAGAATCTATTTTCAGAGACTGCAACTTCAAATGTTTGGTTTCCGAGGTGCGGTAGCCGATGAGCATGCTAGTCAACCTCTTTACAAATATGGGACTGGTCAGTCTATTTAAGCTGAGAGAACATTCAACAGATTACTTCGATGAATGTACGATGATTGTTGTAATATATAAAGCTGATTAATTGATCTCCCTGTTTCAGGAGTGTTGCAACCTCCTCATATCATTATCCCACAATACAATAATACTTACCTGTTGGTCCAATGCTGTAACCATCACTTCAAGTACGTTTTATTTATGAACGGGCGATGGGGGTACCCTTTGTTATGTATAACATAATTACTGTGCATATAACGTTACTGGGTGGTCATATGGAACATCATCCAAGTCAGTTGCGTGGCAACTCCAGTGTTATTAGCAGCATTACAAGTACCAATAACATATTGATGAAGCGCATTTAGCAGCGTGTATATTGTTATTGAATGATCATATTGACCACCATAACTCCAAGGCCCAATACGCTGTTGGATAGGCTATCGGTATGCAACGCCGTAAGAATGTGCGCTTTCTCCGTACATTTTACTTGGTTTTGTAAATGCTGTAATGAAATAAAGGCATGTAGGAAGCTAGCACTAGCACTACGTACAAATGCTCAACACTTGGACCCGTTATACATATGCACAATTATTTAAGGTATGGTGCAGCGTGTCCTTAGCGATATTATGACCCGTAATGTCACATGTAGCAACATGTGTTGGCATAGATCGAAACGTTGATATTCATTTGACGTAGAGATTGTTCGTCGTGAATTTAGGGACAAGTTAAGCACAAGACAGTTCGAAGTTATATGTAAATATATTACCTCGATACCCAACAGTAAGTGTAACAGCTCTTATTTGCTGGAACTATATCACTAGGCAAATGGCAAAAGTATCACTGCAGTTCCGTTCAATAATTGGGCGGACAAGCAGTGTAAGTTTTCTTCGGGCATGTATGACTGAATTAATGTATATATATATATATATATATATATATATATATATATATATATATATATATATATATATATATATATATATATATATATATATATATATATATATATATATATATATATATATATATATATATATATATATATATATATATATATATATATATATATATATATATATATATATATATATATATATATAGTCTAATCTCGTAGCGTTTCACAGGATAATTTGGACCTGCTTGCAAACTGCTGCCTTGGATACGGAACACCTGCCCATGACACTCAAGAATCACGGCGTAGATATTGCTCTTTCTGTACTGACAAACGATGTGGCAATTGCAGCTGTTGTCCGCAATCTGAGGACAGTGGGTCTTGGTTCCTATGTTTGCGCTTAATTATCCACGGAAAGTAGATAGCCGTCCTTCCGGGCCATACTCCTGCAAAACACATCCAAAGTGTCTTTGCTGATAAATAAGTTTACATATCTGATGCATAAGCACCACCAGCATCTACGCTCAGATCATCAGAACATGTCCATACAACAACATTCAGACATTTTAATGACGTTTCATTGTGCCCTTTTTGGTCCTCATTGTGTCCTATACAAATTACTATCTGAAAGTGTGATCCATAAAGTAAGTATTCAGTGCACTCATGGTTGGTCATACACAATTGCTCTTGATAATTTAATCACATGCTTCAAGAACGTAACAGTGGATTCCTCCCGGCGACTAACTCAACTGATTGCTTAGTTAGTAATTGCCGAAGTCTGCAGGCTGTGACAAATGCTGTTTGCTCAATCGCTCATGGTTCGTGGAAAGTACTTAATCTGCGTTGGGTCTCGCATGTGGATGGATGTTCATAGAGGCAATGACATGACCCCTATCATCACATTTATACCCGTACGTTCCACTTGTTTACCCTCTACGTTTTGCCATTTGGCATAAACAGAGAATGTTGATCCTTAACAAACGCGTTTTGGTAACTATCAATGACAATAATATACTCTCACAATGACTATCTATAATGGATGAATCGTGTACATGTAAATATCAACACTGTTGCAGCATGATCATGCATAAAACAACAACAAACTAAGGCAATTGCTATTCATGTACCACACCCAGCCGGTAAGAAAGAAATCATGTGTTATGCACTGGTGATGCTGTGTCACTACATTAAAAGCTACCAGCCCTCTTGTTCCTATAGCCGACGCTATTAGGGTTCATTTAGGTCAGGGAACTCGCATTTAAGTAGAACAGCAAATATCCCCCCTTACAGTCGCACACGCATTCCATCTTACATTGCGGCGAAGATACTTAATATTCAAGGCATTCGGTAAATGTCACTTCTACAATGGCGTCGGGACTGTAAGATTTAATTATTCACAACGCTGGTATCCATGTTTTACAGATAGCTGTCTGGTGTGGCGAACCCTACTTGGATGTTTTAGTCATGTATAAGACTGATTTTTACGTATGAGGGACAAATGATGATCGATGGCCACATATTCACTTTCGCCAACAATAGAATCTGGGAAACCACAGGTTACTCACGGTAATCTTTCAGTTGCTACCCAATATCTTATTTCATGTATTCTGTGTTATTTTGTTTCTCTATTCTTCATGTTGTTACTAGCGATTGACGGTCTATTGTTTTGTCGTGGCTTGGAAGAAGCAAATAAATCTGTTTAGTTCAATGTTGTTCATGAATGCTTTACGGTCTTATATTAGGATAACAAATAAAGTGTCCTATTGCTAAAACAACCAGTTATCAGCGTATGCAGCATCCATATAATTTAGAAGTGATTCAACGGGTAATATTTGGCTACATTTAGCTCTGATTAAGTATATGTTTTCAGCAACATATAATTGAATTATTGCTTCAGACAATTACCTCAGTCACATCCGGTGTGTGAGTGACTTTACGTTGAATACATATGGACGTACTTATTTTACTGTACATGGAGCGATCGGCAATTTTAAGAGATACAAAAACTTGTATTGTGTTCATCACAATTTATCTAGATACCAATGTCTTACAAATGGAATGTGCTTGTGAAGGAAAGTTGTGTTTGGTTTGGTACATCTTCGAACAAGCAGAGGCGATTTCGTCCCTTAATTAGGTTTGCACACAGCACATAAAGTTGGCATTACGAAACCGTAGATCACGGATTACAAACTTGACGGTAATATGTAGGCGTATTTATTCCATCCTGCGTCCTTTATGAGCTGCACTCAGCGACAGTAAATGTCTTCAACATTTGACCTTTCCATAATGCTATGGTGCTATATAAACCTCCAGTTACAGTTATCATGAAATATATTGCAGCAAAAACCGAAAGGCGTGAGCTGTTGTAAAACATACAGTGGGCGAGATTAACACCTAAGACTCCTTCTATAGAATTCGCCATTCTGTTGAAATGTCAAATTATTATTTAAGAGCGCACTATAATACTGGTGACGTTAAACATATTGGTTCAAAACTTGTTGCATTGAAACTTGAAAACGTTATTTTTTATGGAACTAGCTGTCGCTTATATCCCGGAGTTAGCAATCAATCTGTGCTGTGATGTATACTACAGCATATTGTAAAGCATATGCGTTCATTCATGTTTGCATCGATTGACCTGCAAAGAATACAGGCTAAACTGTGTATTTAAGCCTACGTGTTACAAGGAGGAAAATTGCGGAAAGACGAGTCTGTAATAGATGGAACTGTACATCCAATGCAAAACGAGTCACCTTGCTTTACAACCATCATGATGACTTCGTCTGCATTGCGATCGCCATGTGGTTATCAATGCGATGTGGCGCGGGAGGATCTACCACAGAGATTTATACTATGCCACCTAAATACATATGTTGTCTTTCGAATTTGTTTGAGTAATGTTTGTAACCGGACAGTATTAGATACCAATATAACTTCATTCACATCAACTTGGAGCTGAAGTACCGAACGGTATTTTGCTCTTGTGACCCATCGCAGATATGTCCTGGTCGTTGTAAATTTGTTGTTTTTCCCTAACGTTCAGGCCCCTCAAAGAGTTTTTCATACTTATCTCGTATATCATCTCCGGGTATTACTTTCTTTGTCTTATTCGTACGCAGATCAATGTCATGTATTTCCATGTGGTAGCTGAGTGGACTTGTGTAATCGCTGTTCAACTGGAAGACCATTTCACTGAGTTATTGCATTATTGAAATAGCAGCATTTTTAACTGTGATTGGATGCCTCGGCTTTGACCTGATATCTATGATGAAGGCAATTCGTATGCCCGGGCAGTAATCTCCGGGAATTTTGTCATCATTCATAGCTCTTGGCCATTGTTGCAATGGACGACGCCCGGTCTAAAGCTAACCATTGCAAGTACGATTCCCCGGTTGAGACCCTGTATGTAATCAAGGGCGAGAGAGTCGATAAAATTATAATTACCACTGCGGTGTTGGATAGAAACCTCGCTGACAACGATGATTTACGTTTCCTATGCATGACAAGTGTGAGTGATCATGTCGATGCATGCTTGAAACTGTAAAATGTAATGATAAATGTCATATTGAATATGCAACCTCTTCCGGGTATGTAACTGGTTAGCTATTGTTCTAATCTTGTGGTTCTAAGCATTGGGATGTGCGGTTACCCCCGTCACTCAACCCTAGGAAGTCATTTCCAAAGACCGTACAAGCACTTGAAAACATAGGCTGTGACCGTCGACCTTGAGTTTCAATTGCATTTTGTATGTGTATGGATGTCCTTGCATTACAGTGAGGTTCATTCAGACCATGTGGACTAGAACTTGATATAATTTGCGTCTTGCAGCTGTGCAAGCCCAATGATATTGATTTTCAATATAATACTATCATCTATTTATATCCCTTTAAGGGCGAGGATTCAATAAGCAGGTCACTACAAAGCAACATTCGCATACACTATTTTCCCTTGCGTATAAGCTCTCCGGTTGATAACCAAACTGTTAATCTATGTGAGCAGAATCATTCTCATTCGAATCGCATTGTGGGTAACTACGAATCACAGATGTATGCTTTTTTTAAATGGAAATGTTAAGAAATTGGAGACATATGCATGAGGGATATGTGGATGGAAGATATTCAAGTCAAGCAAGACAGTGAATTTACATTGTTCATTGCATGCAATGCTAACTGTCATACAAATACAATGGTCACATTACTTTGATACGCCGTAACATATGCCATCAATTTGTCTGTAATTTGCATTTAGGCAGAATTTAATGCTGCTCAGCTGTATGAATGTCAGCTTACATGAACATTCATATAACCAACGGAACAAAAAGAAAAGAGAAAAGGCAATTGCCAATACACATAACGCACTGTATCAGTTTCACGCTGAGCTAACAAACGCATAATATGCAGATTATAGACAATTCAATATTCGGTGGACTGCAGATTGAATTACATCTCGGTTTGTGTGGAAGGGATGATTATGCAACATCAACGCTTCGTGAAGAATATGTTACCTAAATTCATTGATCACAGTATAATTATGTAGTCAGCACGTGTTGTGCTCTCTACTCGCACAGCATGATTTTACAACTGGGCAACGAAGTAGAATGACATCAATTCGACGAATAGATTAAATAGTCACAGCCATACAACGCAAGCCATACAAAGCAGGACGAACTCTCATCGTTCCTCTCTAGTCTCAAAAGAATACACAGCCAAATCAAAGTTGATTAAGCAGTGTCAACGTTCACTACCACGATTCATATTAATGTCATAACAAAATCATGACTCATTTAGAAAACAATGTGAGTCTCTCTGTATACGGCAACACCTGCCGATGTCACTAAAGTCTGCGTATTTTTGCTCTTAGCTCTTGATTCATATTGAACTACTATATATATATTTTCAATTCCTGACATTTTTGAGCAGATATCCAGATATTGACGTGTTATTGCATTGACTAATGCATTATTTTAGTAGGTATAATTGTTCTGAGTAATATATCGGAATGATAAAAAATATTGCCTCAAGGGTGTGTATAATGCCTCTCCATATAACTCCATATGTTATGCTTTCAGCGTAAGCGTGTCAAGTTTATATATACATGGAGATTAGCACACCACCGCCACTTGTACTTTCATCCTCTGCATATAACCGTAAGGAAATCGATTTGCCGATGAACAACTTCACCACGTATCGTTGAAGGTTGTGCGATTCCTTAGAAACTGTGAATTAGGCCGAGGTAGTGACGAGTAAATTGAATCTACTCCTGCCGCTTTCAATATCTATGCCTAAAACATGACAGCTAAATGGAATACAGGTTGAGCTTGTTGACGCAAACATGGACACAAAAAGAACGTTATATTCTTTTACGCACAACCCCTATTGTGTTCACAGTCGCATTTATAACACAATTGGATGAATGAATATAAGAGTCATCTGCAACAATGTTATTTATCTAGTCAATAAATTCGGTTTTGAGTAGCTGTATTTTATAACCAGGTCTAATAACAACACTGTTTACACGGCGGTACGGATACGGAAGCTGATTATATATGTGCACAATAAACAATCCGACGATGAAAACCAAGTTCATACATTAGCCCCTTTAGCCGGTGTGCACAGCAAGACATTCGAAGCCATAATGATATTCCCTGCGGACTATTGTAGCTTATACGAAGTCCATTGCAAAGTTCTGAATATGGCCTTGGTTGACAACGTTTCCCAAACTAGCTACTGACACTGCGTTCCTCAACTGCTGACGCCAATAACGCTCCATAATGATTACTAACATTCATGTGTTAACACAAAATAGTATTGCTGAGGTTGCGTTAGTGTAATTATTGTTACAATATCAAAAGAAAGGCGCGATTCAGGACTTTGCATTGCTAGTATCACTCACAAGACAATGTGTGGCTGAACCATAGCCAACACTGTTACACAATGAGCTACTTATATAACGAGTAGCTCACATTATTAACACATTTATTTGTTATGTTTGAGTTAGTTAGTACCGTAATAAATCTAACAACGCTGCTGGTGAGATTGCAATGCATCAAGTTATAGCCATAAAAACACGCCAACCATGCAGCTCTTAGGATCCCAGGATATGTTGATTATTCGGTGTGGCACAACCTCGCACACCACATAGATAACGAGTATGATTCGCAAATGTTATAGATTTCATAACCCCGAGTAATGAACGAATCCTAACGAATCCTGAGGAAGTCGCTAGTAACATTCACAACAGCTGCATGAGCAGGTTATGCAGTGTCAAGTAAAGCATGAAAAGCTTTGCAACATTTTAATATGCAGCTGCTGGCGCCCAAGGCCAGACCACTGGTAGGTATGAGATATTGGTTGCACTAGGATGTATGCACCCTCCACTACCATGTCAATGGAATCCTGACTATTTATCAGAATTCATGACAATTATGTGTAGAGATCCGCACCCTACCAGGTGGCTAACAAATATTGTACAGCTCCGTCACTAGGCTTGGGTTTCGCAGCTTAGTCTGAACAACGGATTTGTGCCAAATAAGCGTCACATTCATCATCATACGTCACTATCACCACATTGTTCATAGTGGCGTTCAACAAATATCTCACCATTGCCGAGCTAAGATATGTATTCGAGGGAACTCGTTATATATGTACGACGTGCACTCCGATTTGTATAAGCTCGTGATAATTCTTATTTGCTGGCCGAGATATCCAAGAGCTGCAGTGTTCCTGCTGTCTAGGGTGGCCAAACATAACAAGATTTCATAAAAGCATCAATCAAATACCACAAATGTGTTCACGTCATCTTTTTCCTTAATGAAAAGTTGGCCGCCATTTGTTCTGTGGTTGGTGAAAACAATAGCATATCAAACAGGCAAGTCTATTTCACATAACTCCCACGCCCGTTCATTACGCAATAATACATCATAGTGTGCACTGATATGGTGTACACACAGCTGCACACTCTTGAAACCTGTAAAGATGTACACTACATACCTTATGCGGTCTTTTTCTTTGATATATACTATAATCGTATGTAACAGCATATATTGCATTTCGTGACCAATTTGATCTATTGAGCTGTAGTACCTGATGGTTTATCCCCAAGAACTCGAAACCTTTTACATTATCATGTCTTGTGTGTTTCTACTGCATTGGTTTGTGGTTCACAACCCCGGTTGACCGTGCGCGTGACACGCCTTCACCCTAACAACCTTACAGAAAACCCTTGCTTTATCAACCTGACAGCAATGTGATCTTTTGATCGTGAATATGTAATGGCAATGACCTACCACGATATATCTTGATGATCAAATTCGGTAACATCAACCTACAGAGCAATGTTAGAGTCATCTGATTGGTCGAGGCTTCCACGGCTTAGAAATAAAAAGAAAATTCCACGTGGTTTTAAGGGACGCTATAACAAAGCAACTCACTGCGCCTAACAGGTGGCGACTTCACATTTTTTCTCGGGCTGAGGCTTGAGTGAGCGCTCTAAGCGTAGCTATTAACTCTTTGACCTGGCACGTGGTTGCCGCTGAAGGACCCAATCTAAGCTGAAGGGTGTCTATTTCTAAAAGACTATGAGCTTGCAAACAGAGTAATCAAATTTATTTTCGCCTCTGATCGCAATATACGGCAATGCAGCTCTTGGAACTACAATGAGTCATATACTAGTCGATTTATATCAATGCATGGGGAAATATATTCAAATCACATGTATGTTCGAACTTAGCAATGGGGAGTTCGGTCAAACATACACGCATATATGACGTTTTCCGTACCTAAACAGTCTGTTTAGAACATGCAAACACGCCTTTTGAGGGATATTGCTATAAATTATGCCTAGGCAAACACTTAATTGCGCATAATGAAAACATCTATAGGTCGGACAAGTCTCGACAGATTCTGTTTTCTCAACAATTTCATAATTCCCTCCTACTGAGTGAGAAGGGGCTGGTGGTCTTCCATCATGCTCGAGTCAGGGTAACGTTCACATCAAACGTTGACAACACACGATTATGCTCTTCATGTAAACACAATTAATACTGCATGTCTGGTTCTCATTGTGTCCTCAACGCGTGCAATCTATCAGCTTCCTGCGAAGCGTCTCTTCACATTTGCAGTGAATTCCGTAGATGCTGTGCTTTTTCTTTTAGAAAGACCTACTTCTTGTAGGAAAGGGATTATTCAAGTGCATGACTTGGAGTATCACATCTAGTACATTAAGTCATTGTAAACAGACATCATTTCTTCCTGCGGCTCATATGTTATACGTGGCCTTATGGATGCATTCAAATCTAGCTGCATAGCTTTTCGTTAGCAATGCTGCACAATACAATAAGTTGGAATGTACCGAAACAATGCTACAATAGCACAAACAAGCAATTACAATCCTTGCTTGACCCTGGAGCACTTATAAGTGGATTTATATCGACACTGGTCACTTTGCTCCTGAATTCTTCACCACACATGGTTGATAAAAACCATTACATCATCACCATGACTATTTTTAGACCAAGATGTGCAGACATTTCAAGAATATGTACTAGCTCAAAGATTTGGTGCATAACCTCTTTCGGAATCACGCGCATAATTTGGTTATGTCTGGTTTGCAGCGGTCGCTAATCCAATACGTTCGTTTCCCTATATTACGTGGTGCTCTCCAAGGTGAGGAATTACCGCAATTAACAGTTTTTATGTTACTACCGGACATCAGCCACGTCATAATGTACCATGCATGATAAAGGTGCAATACAACATGATGACATTGGCGAAACAGATGCGATAATGAAGATGATTGTGATGATGCTCCTGCAGTGGGTGAGAAGGACGATAATGATATTGATGATGGTGAAGATGATGATGATTATGTTAATGATGATGCATTTATATATTATATATATATATATATATATATATATATATATATATATAGATATATATATATATATATATATATATATATATATATATATATATATATATATATATATATATATATATATATATATATATATATATATATGTGTGTATATATATATATATTACCTCTACCCGCAGTCGGTCGGCTGTTGACACGTACTCGTTTGTTCTGTCGGTGTCAATGGAGGCAGTTCTCAGTAAGGTGATATCACACGTTATAGCATTATTGGCGCCAATATAAATAGATAAGAGATCGAGCTCAGCGAAAATGTTTTACGAACCAGGAGGATCATCATATTTGTGAACATTACAGGATGAGGAACACAAGCTTAGATCGCACATTAGTTGAATCATAAAAGTAGAAGTATCCATTCTGAAATACTCATATTCATCAATATGACTTTATCAATAACTTTACGTACCAAAACGGCCGTTGCAATTTGTAATGAGCGACATTTCTTTTAATTATGCATAAGATTAAATATACACAAAATATGTTACCACCTAGGAGCCTGTCAATTACTAGCGGGCTGTTTTCAGTCGTCGCCATTTTTTGATTCTCATTTTTATGCATGGGAAGGGTATGACGCACACGACAGAACTGGCGTCTTGGTAGCACATTCATACCATCAGGTTACTGGGATTCCACAGTTTGTATTCGCAAAACTTCAACAAGATATTTGACAATGGCAACGGTTAGGGACATGCATCCTGCTTATAACGGCGAACACCCTGCTTTATAGAACAAAAGGAACGAACATCACAAGGAGATTATGCATGAAGCTGGCTTCCGGTTTGTTTATAGCGCACATAAACAAAGCCATGGAGTCCGTTCTGTTATGTTTAACATCATTAAGCATATAATTATCTAAGGGAGGATAAATTGCACATATAAACGTTCAATAGGTCATGTTGTTGTCAGTCTACTGATTTTGTTTACATGATCAATATAACCGTTGTTCATTTGCTGCAAATAAGTATGCGTTGAGGAACACAATAGGGGCATATATAGCGTAGGTGTGTGCGTCTGATAACAGCGGATTTCACAAGCTAAACATATTAGGCTTATTTTCCTTGTCGATATTTACCTCAGTGGTTTTAGCTAGGATCCGAGTTAGCTGTCTTGATTTAGGCTAGACGCAGGTGTTGATTAAATTTACTCTTAGCTCCTCGACCGAATTCAGTTTGTTTAGAGCACCACACAACCACCATGAATGCGTAATGAAATTGTTCATCGGCAAATCGAATTCCTGGCGCCACTATCAAAGCAGCCGAATGTAATGGAATGGCGTGGGTGAGTCTCCATGCATATGTAATCTCGACACGCTCACAGTGCCGTTGTTCTCGAATTCATCTTAACTCTGTAAATGTTGCAGTTGTCAATGCAATGACGCACCGATATCATGAGTACTCAGATATCTAACAAGGTGTTTCCGAATGCGTAAATAGAGTACAAGTCAAGCTTGTCGTTTTCGAAAATCATTTTGTGGGTGGGGGAGGGGGGGATGTTTAGCTGTGTGTTGATGGTTTATCAGGCCTCATTGTTGCTTTGGTACTCAAACATGGATTAAGGAAGCACGCACATGATCGTATGCGTTGGATTGTGCAAAGGTGATTTCTTAAGGTATATCATATGCATTATTGAAATCGATGTGTCAGTAACGCTTGCGATGTGAACATCCTTAATCATATCCAATTATAGTTCGTCATGTTTACGGATAAAGACCGAGAAATGGAAAGCCAAAGGCCAAACCTGAATGCATTAATATTCATACGTTGACTTTGCATTATCAGTAGCATTACGGCTTGTAATGAGTACTGTCTGTGTTCACTAACGTTTTCCCGTGATTCGTTATCAATTCTGCTTTAAACTAATTACTTGAATTACACGGTTATAACCTTTCCCCAATATAGGAATGCTTAATTATCTGGAATTAGTCGATTTCGACGCTTGATGCTTGCTGGCAACAGGAAGTAATCACCATAGTGTCACATAAATGCAACACGCCGTATTTGAGTGACTCATATAGCGATTCATATCTTACAAATATGTCATAATATTATTGGAACCTAGGTATCCAGAGACTTAATGTATTTCAGTTCAATGCCGTAAACACACTACTTAATCATCTTTTATTTGGCCGCTGTAGGTGCTTATTTACGATGTACTAATGGTTAAAATTAGTACATGGTCTCATTGGGGGCGCGTTATATCGTTAACTCCTTGCTTTAGTGAGATTCATAAGGCACGTGTAAGAAATTTGTACATGAAATGTGCTTTGTTCATCACTTCACATGCTTAGTAGCCCTAACATTCACAGATTTCCTACTCAGCATGTTGTCTAGTGTAAACGACCAACATTGTGCTGGGTCCGATTGCCGTCCAAATCAATATTGTCATCAATTATCACCGTTAAGGTTAACGAAAAAAGATGACGCATATCCCGCTCGATAGCAACAAAAGGATATTGACTCTAGATGTCCTTACCAGTTAAATAATAACTGTTGCAAATTTCGATACATTACTCAGATGACAGATGACAACACAGGTTGTGCAAGTGTGTGTTTTGTGTAGTTCAAATAACAAAGTAATTATTGCTTGATGACGCGAACTGTCATGAAGTGGCTATGATTGCAGGTGCGCACATGGAATGCGGTTACGACTACAAAACGATGACGTTTTGTGCGCTGTTGCCGTCTATAGTCATCGAATATCTGGGATCTTTAGTAGCCTCATCCGCGTCAACATGATGTCATAATATGCCCCATCGCTGGTATACATTTACCTCTTGACTTGACGTTTACGGTTAACTCATGAAGTCTATAGTACGCGAATAGGGTTATGATTCGTGTAAAACATCCACTTTTGCGACGCTGTGGTGGATTAAACCCCATCTGGTGATTCCCCTGCTGACGTAAATTCAGCCGCTTATATATCCTGTAAAGTCCCCGTTAATGCACTAGCCGTTCTGTTGATGTTCACAGCAACAGTAATGCCGGTATGACACAGTGTGCATATCGAACAATAGACCAGATATTAAGGTGATAAAATGTTTGGCGCTTTGATGGACCAGCACCATCAAATATCGATAAACGACTACGAGAAAGCTTATACGGCCATCAAAACCACTCATTCCGACGACCAATTCTACAGAGGGATATTAACTCGTGGTAATTGTATGGCCTCTAAGACCACACACCGAAGAACCCTAGCGTGGCAAGCAGGTTTCGTATCAACGAAAATATGTACATACATAAATGCTTGCAAACACACGCATAGACACACTAATACACATTCATATATATCTAGATATAGAGATATATATATATAGATATATATATATATATATATATATATATATAGATAGAGATATATATATATATATATATATATATATATATATATATATATATATATATATAGAGAGATATATATATCTATATATATATATATATATATATATATATATATATATATATTTATATATATATATATATATATATATATATATATATATATATATATATATATATATATATATATATATATATATATATATATATATATATAAATCATCATCATCATCATCATGTCCATATTAGTATTTAGGGTGCTGCACTTGTCCCATCCAATGGGGTTGGCAACACCAGAAAACGTCGCACGCCAGCTTTCCATGCGCCTCTGTCTTGCGGGTCAAAGCCAGACAGGCCACATTCACTAACATCTTTCTCGACACATTCCAGCCACGTCTTCCTAGGCCTTCCTCGCCCTCTGACGCCGGGGATTGATAAGTCTGTGACAGATTTGATACCGGAGGTGGCACGCTGTACTTGTCCAGACCATCTGAGGTGCGGCTGCGCAAGACTGCTGTGATGTCATCAATGCCAATTTTCTGGAGAAGTGTAGCCGAGTTTCTTCTTGGTCATTGGTGCCACAAATCCAACGAATCATGGAGCGGTCGTTACGGCGGAGCCGCTGAGTTCGGATGCATTCGGCGCCCATGTCTCTCGTGGAGCATAGCTGATCTGACACAGGCTGTGTATACTTTGCCGCGCACCTTAGGCGAGATGTGCCTGGTGGTGTGGATGGGCAGGAGTTTCCAGAACTTTCCCCAGGCCACACAACACCTGGCGGCAATGGCACTATCACAGCCCCCACCGGCACACAACATGTCGCCCAGGTAGCAGAAAGAGGCCTCCACATCGAGCATGGTGCCGTTGACGTCCACCTGGGTCACTGGTCTGCCATCGATGGGGCGAGCCTTACCCTGACATCTCGGACAGACATAGACTGGGTCAGCTGCCAGTGGCCCAGTGGTGCCGCTACACCTCTTGTGAAACTAGATCCTGCACCGTGAGCACATGATGGAGTTCACGCCAACACCACTTCGACAAACAGCACAGGGGAACTTGCCGGAGTTCTTTAGAACGTCAAGACCAACACCAGAGACCAGGAACTTTGTCTTCTTCATATTGACACGAAGACCCTTGCCCTCCATGCCTGTCTTCCAGGCCTTTAGCATGGAAGCACACTCCACCAGTGAGTCCGCAATGACAACCAGATCATCAGCATAGAGGAGCTCTCATGGCACACCAGTGCGAAACTCGCGTGAAAGCGTCTCAAGCACTAGAATGAAGAGCAGCGGGCTGAGGACCGAACCCTAATGCACGCCAACTCTCACACCAAACTCCTCGCTGTACTGGCCATTGACCCGTACACGACTCCGGGCATTGGAGTACATGCCCTGAATGACACGCACAGCCCACTCCTCAAAACCAAGACTCCTCATGGCCCACCAGAAGACCTTCCTAGGCACACGATCGAAAGCCTTCTCCAGATCAACGAAGACGAAGTAGAATAGTTTATTGGCGGCGATGTACTTCTCGGGGAGCTCGTCATCCGGCCACTCAAATTCGATGTTGAGCAACCAAGCATAGTGCTCAACCCATGCCTTCATCTTGTCATTATCACTGAGTGCAAGCTCACCAGCGTCATTGCGCACACAATTTTCACCAATGATGCCCTGATTTGTGCGATCCATCTGTTTGGCGATACGGAAACACCATACCCGTTTGGGGATAAGTTAGCAAATTCCTCTTTCTCCGCCTCAGACTTCGCCAGCCAGACGACACGTTTAGCCATGCGCTTGGCGTCATTGTAGGCAGTTTTTGCCTCCTTGGCCTCAGCTGTCTTTTCTTCCTTCCCCAGGGTGTTGTAGACCTTGAAACAAGCACGCTTCTCCTGCACAGCGTTTTCCACCTGGTCATCCCACCACCAGGTCACAGGTCTCCACTTGTGGTTTTTGGACAAGCCGCAGACTTTGGTGGCAGCATCCAGCAAAGGTCCCTTCAGCTTCAACCACACAGACTCTACTAGACTAGCAGGGGAATCAGCTACACCAGCAGCGGCAGCAGCAGCCATCGCCTTCTCCTTGAAGGCCTCCTGGAACTGGCTGGCAGTGGCCGGGTCCCTAAGCTTCCAGGCACGGATGCGAGGCGTGAACTTGCGTTTCTTCACATGGGGAATGCGAACAGCGAAGTCACACACTACCAAATGATGCTGTTGGACGCACTCCTCATTGGGGATGACTTTCACATCGCTGACGGCGCCGCTGAAACTCCTGCGATAGAGTATGTAATCTAGCAGGGTCAAATGGTTGCGTAGCTGTATGTGACAAGATGAGAGTCCCTCTTCTTCAACCAGGTGTTGCCGATGCGAAGACCATTGGCTATGACGAATTCTAAGACCCTCTCCCCTCCTGCATTACGGGTGCAAAATCCATGCCCGCCATGAGCATCACTGTACACTCCGGCGGCAGCGCCGACGTGACCGTTCCAATCGCCGACCTGGATGAGTATATCAGAGGCTGGAACCTTGGCGACAACGCTTTGCAGCTGGTCATAGAAGTGCTCTTTGACAGATTCAATATTTAATATATAGAAATATATATACTAATATATATATATATATATATATATATATATATATATATATATATATATATATATATATATATATATATATATATATATATATATATATATATATATATATATATATATATATATATATATATTGTAGCATGACTGTTTGCCTAGTTAGAAAGCTAATACACATGACGAAACATAACTCGTTGTTGCTCTACGTTAAAATCACACTGTCTTATATTAAAGTTCAATATCCTTGAACTTGCACAGCTGCGGGACTCAAATGTAATCTCTTCGACGTCCTAGGTTTAACTATGATTAACTCAAAATTGGTGGTCACAGCCCATGACGGAAATGACAATTAATGGTCTAGTAACGGAGAAAAAAAAATTGCGATGTTTATATATATATATATATAAATATATATATATACATATATTTATACATATATGCATATATATATGCATATATATATATATATATATGTATATATATATATATATGCATATATATATATATATATACACACACACACACAATATATATATATATATATATATATATATATATATATATATGTATATATATATATATATATGTATATATATATATATATATATATATATGTGTGTGTGTGTGTGTGTGTGTGTGTGTGTGTGTGTGTGTGTGTGTGTGTGTGTGTGTGTGTGTGTGTGTGTGTGTGTGTGTGTGTGTGTGTGTGTGTGTGTGTGTGTGTGTGTGTGTGTGTGTGTGTGTGTGTGTGTGTGTACTATGCGTGGCGGCTGTTACAGTGCCATAAGCGGCCCTAATGATGCTGTTTTAAAAGTGCATTTTGAGATGGTGAACCAATCACCAGATAATTATACAGCGAGTTCCATCTGCATATGTAATTGTAGCGTAAATGTGCGTTTTAATGTTTGGTAAGGCTCTATGTAGCCAAATAAACCATATGCTCTTATGTCATCCCTAGAAGCCTCCGGTGATTAACCTCGGCCTCCCCGTTTCACACACACTTCTCTCATCTCTTTGCCTCCCCCATTATGTAACCTGCCTTCTGCGGCTGTCCAGATATAATAACAACTGGCTCAGCCTCCAATTCATCATACCAGGATGTCGTCAGAAGGACGCAGCGAGCCGTTTTACAAAACTATTGGTCTGTAATGCTGCGGTCCTACCCCAAGAATGTATTCAACTTTCAACCCGATGACTAAAACGAACATATATGGTCATGGCCCTTGATCTCTGAGATGATAGTCTTTAACTATCTTATAGAACCCTTCATCGTGATTAGCAGAATAACAAATCATTTGCGGTGAAGTATATAGCATGTTCATTGCTAGCTAATATGGCCAGGAAGTAACGGTTTATGATGTGATCGCGACAATCTGTACAGTAACTAAATTTAAAAAATACATCTTTGGTGGTTAAACGTTGATATCTGTCAATAATTATGGGATGCATAGAATCATTATAACAATTTCGTATCAGATTGATATTGTTCATAACGATGGATCATTAATAATATGGCGCAGAAAACAAGTGTTAGTACAAGGGTATACATCAGATACAGCAACAATTCCAAAGATTGAGAGGCTGCAGGCAATGTCTAGCTATTACTGAATACTTCCCACTCTTTAGCAAAGCAAAATTATGTGCACTGTCAATGTGAACAAGGCAGGATGTATACGTAAGATGGCAAGTGTTTAACACACACTGTTCCATTTCAGAATACCATGATCATTGCTATTACGTATCAAAGTCATCTAATTGGTATAATCAGTTACAGACCCGGAGCAGTTTGCAAATTCGGTATACACATCATGCATTAGGCGCATAAAGGTCACCACTTTAAATATGTGCTGTCACGTACTAGTCATGTATAGGTAACGTTACTCAGCGCACTGTGCAAGACTGCAGAAGCATTCATCATTTGATCCACGCGCTCGGCCCTGATTATCAAACTGTATCATAAACTGGGTAATGAAAACGCCATGTCAAGCTTTGGACTTCATGTCGTCCGCAGCAATAACGGTCAAGAGCTCTGAAAAACTACATCATTCACAGCAATACTTGGCACATGATTAGTCATTATCAAGAATATCGGGTAAAAGCCTTGGCATCACTTCTTTTTAGTACATAAGCCACCAAAAACAAGTGGAAAAAAATGGAATTTATATGTGAGTTAATGAGACGAATGGAGAAATATCCGAAAAGGAGAACAGTTTAAAATACTGTGAAGAAATACCTGGGAGTTGAAATAATCTGCAAATATGACGTTAGATCAAGGGAAACACATTTGCAATGACTTACGCAAAATGCCTCTCCACATAGTGTCGTAGTGGGTGATCAAGCCTTCAGTCAATGGTTTACAAGAAATACATACAATATCGATATATTTTTATGCAAATCTGTTTATTTAAAGCATTAACCATATGTTATATCATCCAATCAATTGGATGCACCTATGTGAAATCTTCTAAGGGATGGCTATTCTAAGAGATGTTAGTCCTGACAAGTATAGCTTCATCCTTAACTTCAATACGGCGTAGCGGATACGAGCTCTGTAGCGCTCCTTTGAAATCCTTGCAACATGGGACAAAGACGCAATAATAACCAGTGCGTTATGACGCGTAACATATTTAACACCATTCATGCATGCCAAGGTAGGTTTTTTTAAGGAGTGGGTGGTACATACGACTTAGATTAGTACATGTCTTCAAACAATGAAGCGCTGAATATGTTTTTTTGTCGTTCATACGTGCAATTTGACGTCGTTCATCCTAATGTGATTTCCGATTCACATGTTCATGTCTCGAGCAGGGCATCGAACTATAACCTGTCATTACAGTGCCCGTGCAAGACGATTTTCTGTCGAATATAACTGCACAGTAATTATTTTTAAAGTTCGTTGACACCCACACAAGGGCATTTGTCTTCGTGGTGTGGGGTGTTTATCACCCTTCCCTGTACGCACGGTATCGTTAGGAGCAGTATTCATGAGGTGCTTGTGAAGACAAACCTTGATTACTTCATCAATATTGGTATTATCGCTGAATGTCGAGATCAATGTTGTTAGAGTCATACAGTTTCTATAGACCCGGTTTAAAAATCAGCTTGCATGGTATTAATCTCTGTAGTTGATCCTCAGACGCACGGCATCTTGTTGTCACGCCACGTGGGTAACAGTACGGAGACAGACAAGCCGAAGATTTCACTTGATTGCGATGATCGTACATTAGGTAGCCACGTCATCTGGATCTTAAATAGTGACATTGCTGTTATAAATTTCGTTGCTTGGGGGAAAATTAGCAGTCACCAACTTTCATCAAAATGATCAAACGCTGAAATGTTCACCACAAATATACCCGCCGCTGGTCTTTTGCAACGATTGATATTGCGATAATCTCGACACTAGTTATATATAGCATAACGCATGAGAAATAGGCTCGATGCTGAAGGTATAATCCGTTGCTGAGAGCAGAACATGGCTGCTGAGATGGATTATACAAGCGATGATGACAACCACACACCTGCGTTCCATTCGGTCAATTCCTCATTGTAGCTGTCGTGGTATTCCTCGCGGTATAGGATATGAGAGCTAAATTATCTAGTGGCGACTATGGTAAATGCAATAATTGACATTAAATAAGATTATGCTTGGGAAGAATCTTTAAACATGCTGCTCTATTTAATAAGGTAATCTAAATGCATGGTCATAAAATAAAATCTGCCGGGAAAGGACATTACATGTACATTGCAAAACTGAAACGGAGAGTATGCCAGTTGAGTAGTCAAAGCAATGCATGCATACTGGTACACAATCACATTTGACTTAATTGCTTGGAATTACTGTCTCATGCAGACGTCAACGACCGGCGCCAGCAATTCAGTATTTATTTATGGCATAGGCTGCTTGTGACATGAAAGCAAAACGAAACAAACGTGAACATTATGGACAATAGAAAATTGACTGATCTTATGTGATTGACATTGTAGGATCTAAATTGATAACACTTTTAAGTGCCATGCACATCGCATTGATTGCCTGTGTCCATTATTTGATCTCAAGTTATTACCCAAACCTATTAACCACAAAAAGGATACTTACCGTAAGTGTTCGGTAGCCTAAAAATTGGGTCTTCTTCTTCCGGACGGATGGACAAATTATAACTAAAGAAAGTTATCATAAGATACTTACAGCGTGTATGCTCATCACAAAAATTCGCCCTCAGATATCCTCTGTTACGCACGGGATACGTAAATTGTACATTTGAAGAGTACTTGTGGTTGACCACCCATGAATCAACTCTTCAACCTTCTTGGTTTTGATGCTAAAGATTGTTTCATAACCACTCAGAATGGCACAATCGGAGGTAGCTAGAGTGCTTAATGACTGTTACGGGTATACATTCTCATGTTATGATGTTATTCCTATTCTATTTAGCTATGGATGCTGAAGTTGACACCGATGATGTCACACATAAAGCCGAGACGCTTAAGGAATTAACTCTGCGACATTCATATATGTATATAAATCGACCCTTTGGATGTGTTTCGGAGTGAGGGCATAGCCTGGTAACCACCGTTGTTTGTGTTATATGAGCACTTAGGGACACTCCTGGCTATACGGCCTCATTAGTTTCAGGCTGCTTTCAACAAATACAATTGCCACGTTGTGAGTAACTGCAATTCACGCAGCGCAGAAAGGAGAAATAATCACACCGTATATATTTACTTCCATCGGCACGTGTCACTTTGCCAATAAAGCGGTTATCAGGCCAAATATTCATCGATGTTACATTTCTACTCTGATGGAGACTTTGAAGTGAGCTAAAATAATTGACTTGCCCTACCTGCTATACCCTTTCTATATTGCAATGTACACAACAGTACCAGATAATACATTTAAGTTTTCACGACAACAGGCAGCACTATGAATGCGTTGTCTCCACACTGAACAAAATTTTTAAACAAGGAAGCAATTGAAATAACCTATAAGTCCTTAAAACTTCGTAGTTTGTTCTTTGAATTAGACATATCGAATGCATCGCATTTCATGTAAATATGTTAGTCGGTCTTGCTTGTAATAGTGAATAACAATGGTGTAGAGTTTTTGTGCATGTGTCTTTTTACACAACAAGATCCACAATTTAAGACAAGCGTTTAATACCTTGAGAAACCTGTATCACCTCATGCGTGCAAAGCTTAACTGTTCGTAATACTTACATAGAAAGCAGTTTTTCTGGCACCTGTTCCAGTGTAAAATCCTACTCAAAGATCCTCAAGCAGGCAGTCAATTGTTATAGCACTGACTAAAAAAATGTCTTGAAATTGGATTTTAATGCATCAAGCTTATTCAATCGACACACAGCGATAGGAAGTGCGTTCCACAACGTTGGTGCGGCATTACTTAATGCGCTGGCACTGTATTAAGAAATATGTGGATATTTGGGGACTTGTAGCAGATACTAAACCATAGATCGGAGCAGTAAGTTAGTAGCAGTTAGTAGGTAGCTTGGTGCGGTTCTGTCAACAGCCTAAAAGGTGAGTAGAAAATTAGTAGTATATAATGCGTTTTTCCCCAGGAAGCCAGTGAAGTGTACGCACTTGCTCTGTAGTCAGTATCCGCATATCATTCCATTATGCATTCCATTGATTTCATAATTACTTGGTCACAGCAATAGGTGATGGTGCAGGGCATATCATGGCGTCCTCAGTTTTTTAGCTTGATAACTTAACCCCGATCTGCAGGCAGTGTGCACGTCGCTAGAAGCTTTTGAGTTAATACCACGTTGGATGATTCACCGTCATTAATGACCGTCCCGGATACTCTAGTGATTGTTACACATACCCAAATTGAATATTCAAGCTTTACCAAACAACAGTGAGCAGAATTCACATGTGTAAA
>CM067350.1:29327616-29415116 GCA_034190875.2 Urechis unicinctus | reverse complement strand
ATAAAAAGAACAAAATAATCGCATAGGGGTTGGCGCAGTCCGCTCCAAATTGGTTTGATTTACCACCATATAGATTTGTCACGGCATTTATAGCGTAGATATCAATAGAAAGTATCCGCACTCTGTTTAATAGAATGGCAATATATGCTGGTAGTTACGTTTAATGAGCATAATAAAAATACTCCGTAATTGTGTTGCACCGATCACAATCTGAAGCATTGCATATAGCGGTTTGTCCTACTCGTTTAGGCAATACCGTGACCTGCGCAATGATATTCCTCACGGGCGAATCAAGTAAAGTATTCTATGAATGTGAGACAGATGTAGCTGCTAGGTTGTGATATATATTATGTGTTCCAATACTTTATTCCATTATATTAACGTAGAAATTACGAGATGCAAGTTCAAATATTAGAATGTACACGCCTTTGGTTAAAAAGATAACCCATTGGTGTGGCTATAAAATCACTCCACGGTCCAAGTCGCAATGAGTCTCAGTATGAGCAGGATTTGTCCTGGTTAGCCCTGCTTGACAGGAGCTGTTGTTTGCAACAGGATTTATAATTTAGTGTGCTGCCCTTGTAAAATTAACTGAATGCTCTTTGATGATAAATAAATTCATAAAAAATCCACTCAATTTTGACGCAGGATGTTGGAATAGAAAAGGTTAGAATGTCTGTGATGGATGCAGTAATCACGTTACAATGGGTTGATATAACTTAAATGCGTCCCATCTTTGAAAGTTTCGAGATAAAAGGTGCGCGGAATGGAAAATAACACACACTATCTCATCGCATCCTTCGTAACTTTTGATATAATTCTGATATAAAAGGACTTATGCGTACATTAAAAATCTAAGACCAACATCTAACAAAGGACTGATAGTCGCGTCCATGGGCATGATCATGCTTAAATCATCACCCCAGTAAGCGGAAATTAATGCATAGTTACCTGAATGATATGGATATATTCACTTCTATATAATACCAAACAGAAAATTACGAAAGAGTTGTTTTCAACGCAATCCCATCTTCGTACCACAGAGACCAAACATTGATGAGTTTATCAGTGATGAAGGTTTGCATGACACACATATATTATATTAATATTTATATTTTACCTTGTATTAAGATATTAATGCCCTGGTAGTTGGTTAAAGATTTAACCTATCTTTCTCAGCCTAACAAATTTTCTTAGCATGCACAACTCCCCGTTCTCACTAGCCTCTGAAAGTCACTATTTGGATAACTCGACTTTGACATGCATCAATGAATGAGCGCATCTACATTAGTCCCCGTAACGACTTACTCTGGTAAGCTTTTATTGAGCATTGTAGTTGTGATTCAATTGCCACAATTATTCCGGCAAGCTCACCTGACACTCAACATGATATGCATTTCACTGACAAAGGTTTTAACATAGCTAGATGTCTCTATCGGTGGTAGTCACTGATATAAATATATATGTATACATTTACATTTATATACATACATATCTATACATATATAAATATATATATAGATATATAAAATATATATATATATACATTTATATAGATATAGAAATATATATATATATATATATATTCATATATTTTTATATATGTATATATAGTATATATATATATATATATATATATATATATATATATATATATATATATATATATATATTCATATAATATTCTGAGAATATGTAATACAATCTTGTTCTGGTGCTCAATGATGTATTCAAAAATCCAGTGATACAGATAAGTACCATCCATGTCGCTTCCAGCACCAATGAATTTCATGACAAATAACATAGCTAGATGTCTCTATCGGTGGTGGTCACTATATAAATATATATGTATACATTTACATTTATATATAAATATCTATATATATATATACATATATATCTATCTATATATATATATATATATATATATATATATATATATATATATATATATATATATATATTATATAATATTCTGAGAAGTTGCTACATGTAATACAATCTTGTTCTGGTGCTCAATGATGTCATTCAAATCCAGTGATACAGATAAGTACCATCCATGTCGCCTCCAGCACTAATGCTCGAAAACATCATACAGAAACATCTATAAATTTCCGAGCTGAGCGATAATATTGAACATCTAGTGTGTAAGCGCAATAATGAAATGCCAAGCCGCGGAATTTCATTCTAATAGATCCCAATAGTTCCGAAGCACGTACATAATAACCTGGTCGAAATGACGTGAGCTTCCTTGGTTCTATTTGCTTAGGCATGAATAGTGCAAGCCTCACATTTCACATTGCTTAGAAGTGGTGCTATGTTCCGATAATGCCTCGTTTGCTTCCCTATTAATCATTTATTGAACAACACTACAACGAATCTCTGAAAATAGCAGTTGTCTTAATATTGTCGTTGGTTTTGTTTAGATAGTTTGGGCACAGGGGATCTAATTGAGTTACCGGAGAGGCCGACGCCTTTTACTATCGTCGTTAAATGAGCAGTTATTTGTGACTTGTAATGGAAATATATTCTAACTGTTTTGTTTGTAGCGTGCTCTTATGTTACAGCGTATTTAGCCGATGTTTGCAGATGAAGAAATCATTCCCAGACCTGCTGTCGAAATGCATCAATCCGAAACACCGGCAGCCAAATAATTCGGGCAAGCGGTATTTACTTGAAGTTGCAGTACATTGACATCCTTGATTTCTAGAGCGTATCCGTGACTAATGACACCATCATGATAATACCATCAAACTGTGTGCGTCGATCGTTCATAATGAATGTTTGTGTAAATTATCATCTCAGTATGTAAGGTGCCCAACGTTAAGCATCACTCACCAGGTCATCTGCGTTAATCACGTTGGTGATTCTTGATTCGCCTATTTTGCTTGGATAGTCATGACGAATTGACTCTCCAAGCGAGCAATAATCACATTTTACATGGTGTGTCGAAAAAAGTGTTCGCTGCTTTTAGGTATCTATTCGACTAATTTATGAGGTACTCCCTACAAACGCAAGACAGCCCCCCACCCCTTAGACCACCCGGTCTGGTTAAACATCTTTGGATATTTGCCCTGTAACAATCTTACCGTACGGCTGGTAATGCGTAAGCATAAGCTTACTTTGATACCAGGAGTACAATCTGGTGGTAAAATGAAAGTTCTGTATATCACATTCCAGTGTTTTGTCACTGTTAAAAAGGTCTTGCATTGCTGGCACATTCCCTTTACTATAACTGCTGACCACGTGGCGCGATTTCATTTCCAGAGGCAATATCATCACGTTCGCATCACATAACTTATGGCTCTGTCTCACCAACGCCAAGATTCCAACCCGATATACGCATACAAATAATTCTGTAACTGACTGATCCCTCCGTAGAGCTGGTATTAAATTCGATTTCCTTCTAATGGCATGTAACAATAGACCACATGTGCTTGACGTATCCCTCATTAGAATTATATTCCTGTCATGCGTGTGTTTTTCTGTGTGGGAGTTAGTTAGTAGAGTATACATCAGGTGTCCCTCTCATATAGTTCAAAAGCAACAGTAAAACTTATCTTGATCCCCCGGGGTATATAGTATTTTACCTGCTTCGTCCTTCGAGATTGTATATTTCATCGATATCCATCCTCGCAACATTTGAAAGAAAATCACCTATGACTGATCATCCCGAACAACAATAGCAGAGGCACGGTCAAGAAGAATTGTTTAAAGAGGCTGTTCGTATCGTGTTAATACATAGCTACGTTTAACGCAGACATAAATAATACCATATTTAAATTTGTGCCGCAAATTGGACTTGCTGAGAAATTTTCAAGATTTTTTTATATGACAGGAAATATTATTTTTCCATTTAGTTGCATCATTGTATCGATAACGATGCCTCCTTAAAACTATGAACCACACGAATGTTAGCTGTAAATCATTACGCGCTCCAACATTTCCTCGCTATGAATTGTGCACTTCCTTTTGGATTACAAAGTATAGATTTCATCAAATCTTCACTAATTAAAGTTGTGGGTATTATTGCGCCAAATATAGATCGACAAGCAGGAAGGGTAATATAAGACATTATAAATGTGACAGACGAGGTAAGGATCTATTTTCCGAGACCGCAGTCTGAAAATATCAAATGTTTAGTTTAAAAGGTGCGGTTGCCGAGCAGCTTGCTAGGCAACCTCCATACCAATATGGGGCTGAACAGTCTCTTTAAGCTGACAGAAGATCAATAGATTACTTTGATGAATGCATGATGATTGTTCTAATATAAAAAGCTGATTAATTGATCTCCCTATTCCAGGAGTGTTGCAACCGCCTCGTATCATTACTGGAGGGCCAAATGGAACATCATCCAAGTCAGTTGCGTGGCAGCTACAGTGATATTAGCAGCATTACACGTACCATTAACATGTTGATGAAGCGCATTTAGCAGCGTATATGTTGTTATTGAATGATCATATTGACCACCATGAATCCAAGGCCCATTATAGATGTTACCGCTGTTGGATGGTCCAACGCCGTAAGAATCTGCGCTCTCCCCGTGAATGTTACATGGTTTTTAAACCATTACATGATGCCGTAATGAAATAATTGCTTGTGGTGCGCTAGCACCACTATGTTCAAATGATCAACACTTGAACCCGGAATATATGCACGAATATTTAATTTATGGTGCAGCGTGTTTCCAGCGATATTATGATGTCAGCTTCTCATGTATTGTTTTCAAATCGGTGGTTACGCTTGCTAATATGTGTAGATTTTTGAGTTTTCTCTAACATCACATTGGTGTGACAAAACCAACAAACCAATGCATCATTATTTTGTAAACAAGAGAACATGGTTAAATAAACCACTCGATCGTAAGCTTACACCACCATCCATTTGGTTATACAGTTAAATCTTAAGGATCATAAATACATATGCACGCTCAGATCCTCACCAGATATTCTATAATTTAGTCCATCCACCATGTGTAATCATCTCATAAAGTTCTGAATCTTGGGAGCACACTGTGGTCAAACAGTGGTAGATTACATATAAATATATTACCTCCATACCCAACAGCTCTTATTTGCTGGAACTATCTCAATAGTCAAATGCCAAACATATCACTGCGTTTCTGTTGAATAATTTGATGGACAAGGCGTGTAAGCGTCATTTGGACATGATGACTGAATTAATTCGATATTATGCTCTTGGATGGTCATATGAAAAATCCTCTAGTATAACAAAAATTGCAGATACCTTCGGCATATCGACATTTTTGTCAGAGTTTGCAGTGCTTTTGGCCAATCTCATGAACCATCTTGAGTGACAGGTGCATTTAAAAAATGGAGATATGATAACAATTAATCCGGAAATGTCACAAAAGAAATGTTAATGCTGAAGGAATCTGTATCAATGTTCAGCACTTCAATTGCGCAGCAGCTAGCAACATCGTGGACATGCCAGCGATAATATTATATATATATATATAATATATATATAATATATATATATGTATATATATATATATAATATATATAATAATATAGATATAATATATATACATATATGTTTATACATATATATTTATATATATATATATATATATATATGTATATATATGTATACATACATATATAATATTTATATATATATATATATATATATATATATCTATATATATATAGATATATATACATCTGAGCAATATATTCGGCTGGTTTATGTTAATTATCAACGGCGAGTATTTAACACAATTATGTGGACCTGCATGCATACTGCTACATCAGACAAGACACTCAAGAATCACGGCGTAGTTATTGCTCTTTCTGTACTGACAAACGATGTGGTAATTTCAGTTGTTGTTAGCAATCTGAGTTGAGTTGGGCTTGGTTCCTATGGTTGCCTGAATTATCCACGGAAAGCAGACAGTCGTCCTTCCGGGCCATGCTCCTACAGCAAAACACATCCAAGGTGTCGGTTGATATAAAAGTATATATATATATATATATATGAGGCATAAGCACCTCCCGCATCTAGGCTCAATGTGTAATGTTGTCGGCACAAGTTATTATATGTTGTGGGTATCACATCAGAACATGTCAAAACCAAATATGTCCATGAAACAACATTCAGACATTTTAATGACGTTTGATTGTGGCTTTCTGGTCCTTACACATTGAACCGTACACATTACTTTCTGGGAGTGTGATCAAGAAAATTGGTTTTAAGTGCACTCAGGGTTGGTCATCCACAATTACTCTTGATAATTCAATCACATGCTTTAAGTGTAACAGTTGATTCCTCCCGGCGACTTACTGTGCTGTTTATCAACTGATGATAGGTCAATATTTCTTTAGTTAGTAATTGCCGAAGTCTGCAGGCTTTGACATTTACTGCTTGCTCAATTGCTCATGGTTCGTGGAAAGTACTTAACTTGCGGTGGGTCTCGCACTTAACTTGACATGGCCAATCAAATTAGCTGGCACACAACTTGGCGAAGGATCGTTCGATTTGTGTAACCATCTCACGACATTAGTACGCTTTACAGTTCGTCCGTCGATTTATAGTATACTTCATCGGTCTAATCAACAGCTTCTTTGAATCCACTTGCGAATAGCGTGGCGGTTTGTATATTTCGTAGTTATCACAAGACGATGGACAATAGAAAATGTGTACTAATTCAACGTAAGTTTCAGCAAAATAATGATCAATAATATGTTTGCGATTAGGTTTTCATGTTTATTTGTTACCTCAAAGAGAGTTTAATTTCCATCCGCCCATATTGATTATAATGCAATGATGTCACTGCCAATTAGGCTGTGAATGTAATTTGCTGATTTCATATAAATGCAAAATGTGGATTGATGTTCATAGAGGCAATGACATGGCCCCTATCATTACATTAATACCCGTACGTTCCAACATAGCCCTGCCCGTTTTGCCATTAGGCATAAATAGAGAACGTTGATCATAAACAAACGCGTTACGGCAAATATCAATGCCAGTAATCTACTCTCACAATGACTATCTATAATGGATGAATCTCATTGCCGGAATAATCGTGTAAATGTAAATATCAACACTGTTGCAGCATGACCATGTGTAATACCACGACACACCAAGGCAGTTGCTATTCATGTAAAACACCCAGCTGGTAAGAAATCACG
Source organism: Urechis unicinctus (assembly GCA_034190875.2). Lineage (NCBI taxonomy): Eukaryota > Metazoa > Annelida > Polychaeta > Xenopneusta > Urechidae > Urechis > Urechis unicinctus. The sequence continues at coordinate 29,407,959 of CM067350.1, read as the reverse complement.
TGTCATGCTGTAATGATGGTGTTTCAGTACATTAAAAGCTACCAGTCTAATGTGTTCATTGGTCGACCCCCTCATTCCCATCGCCGACGTCAGGGTTCATTTGGGTAAGGGAACTCGCATTTTAGTAGAACAGGAAATGTCCTCTTATCTCTTACAGTCGCACAGCATTCCATCTTACATTGCGGCGAAGCTTCTTAATATTCAAGGCATTTGGTAAATGTCACTTCTGCAATGGCGTCGAGGCAGTAACATTTAATTATTCACGCTGGTAACCATGTCTTACAGACAGCTGAATGTAGTGGCGAACCCTACTGGAATGTTTTAGACATGTATAAGTTTTTTACGTATGAAGGAGAAATGATGATCAATGACCACATATTTACTTTCGCCAGCAATAGCATCAGGAAAACCACAGGTTACTCACGGTAATCTTTCAGTTGCTACCAAATATCTTATTTCATGTTTTCTGTGTAATTTCTTTTCTCTAACCTTCATGCTGTTACTAGCGCTGGACGGTCTATTGTTTTGTCGTGGCTTGGACGAAGCAAATTAGTCTGTTGAGTTCTATGCTGTTCATGAATGCTTTACGGTCTCATATTAGGATATCAAATAAAGTGTCCTATTGCTAAAACAACCAGCTATCAGCATATGCAGCATCCATTTAATTTAGAAGTAATTGAACAGGTAATATTTGGCTACATTTAGCTCGGATTAAGAATATGTTTTTAGCAACGTATAGTTGAATCATTGCCTCAGACAATCACCTCAGTCATATCCGGTGTGTGAGTGACTTTACGTTGAATACATATGGACGTACTTCTTTCAATGTGCATGTCTTATAACTATATTTCCTCCTATATAGCTATACTCTTGTTATACTTATATTTCTTGGTTATTCGTATTTCTGCGCGCTCCTTCGTATATAGGAATATTGTAGCTGCTTGTAGTTGCTTGAGTGGGGACACTAGCCAGAGAAAACACACGAGTCCAGGAGTTGAGTTGTTGTTGGTTTATTCGAGTTTTAGCTTAATAGCTTTCTCTGGAATCTCGGGTCAGAATCTTGTTCAGATGCTTCGTCTCTTCGCTAGGTATTTCTCCCTGTACTTCCGCGAGGCCAGCTATTTTATGGGGCTTCCGGCATTGGATTACGCTCGGAACCACACCCACAGCTGGCCTTCCATTGGTCCAGGTATAGCCGGTCCCCCTTCACAAAAGTCAACCCCAACTGCTCACATGGGGCGTGGGCTCGAAGGGTCATTGGCCAATGGGAAAAGGTACCAGCCAGGTCTATTATCAGGGTCACACCCCCGTCATAAGGGCGGAAGTATCCCCGGGCTAGTGAAACATGTCGTGCTGAAAATGGAAAAGAGGGGGAGCGTTTCAAAAGTCAAAAGAGCTAGATTAATATCATAACACATGGAGAGATTGGCAATTCTCAGAGATACAAGAACTTGTCTTGTGTTCATCACAATTTATCTAGATACCAATGTCTTACAAATGGAATGTGCTTGTGAAGGAAAGTTGTGTTTGGTTTGGTATTTATCGCACAAGATAGGAATATTTTATGATCTTACATTTACAAATTGCCTTTTTATATAGAGAGCAATATTTCAAACAGTCACTCAGCATCTTCATTTTGCTCCAGCCTAAAACGCATTTCTCTTCCTTCACGCCAATAAATGTGTTTGCCATATTCTTCCCTTAATTAGGTAAGCACACTGCACATTAAGTGGGCATTACGCAACCGTCGATCAAACTTGACGGTAATATGTGTGCGTATTTATTCCATCCTGCCGTCTTTATGAGCTGCACTCAGCAACAGAAAATGTCTTCAACATTTAACCTTTCCATAATGCTATGGTGCTATATAAACCTCCAGTTACAGTTATCATGAAATATATTGCAGCAAAAACCGAAAGGCGTGAGCTGTTGTAAAACATACAGTGGGCGACATTAACACCTTAGACTTCTTCTATTGCATTCGCCATTTTGTTGGAATGTCAAATTATTATTTAAAAGCGCACTATTATACTGGTGACGTTAAACAAATTGGTTCAAAACTTTTGTTGTATGTAGCATTGAAACGTTAAAACGTTAATTTTTATGGAACTAGCTGTCGCTTATATCCCGGAGTTAGCAATCAATCCGTGTCTTGATGTATACTGCAGCATATTGTAAAGCATATCGGATTGGATGCCTCGGCTTTGACCTGATATCTTTGATGAAGGCAATTCGTATGCCCAGTAATCACCGAGAATTATGTCATCATTCATAGCTCTTGGCCATTGTTGCAATGGACGACGCCCGGTCTAAAGCTAACCATTGCAAGTACGATTCTCCGGTTGAGGCTCTGTATATAATCAAGGAAGGAAAACGTGGATAGAATTATAAATACTACTGCGGTGTTAGATAAAAACAGTGACAGCGATGTTTTACGTTTCCTATGCATTACAAGTGTGAGTTTTCATGTCTATGCATGCTTGAAACTGTATCATTTAATGATAAATGTCATATTGAATATGCAACCTCTTCCGGGTTTGTAACTGGTTAACTATTGTTCTAATTTTGTAGTTCTAACCATTGGAATCTGCGTTTACCCCGGTCACTCAACACCAGGAAGTCATAATAAGCAGTGCAAGTGGATAGTTGGTATAGTTTGTTTAAATGACCTCATAGCATTCAATAGTGTAATCATAAATAATGACGGCTCCCATGGACCTAATTTGTGACACACACAAACAGTAGCATCTCGTGTAACGAGTAAGTTGCTGCAGGCAGTGAAAAAAGAATATAAAGGAAAAGTAACCAATGACCATAGTTCGAAAGAAATTGTATGTGTGTGTGTGTGTGTGTGTGTGTGTGTGTGTGTGTGTGTGTGTGTGTGTGTGTGTGTGTGTGTGTGTGTGTGTGTGTGTGTGTGTGTGTGTGTGTGTGTGTGTGTGTGTGTGTGTGTGTGTGCGTGTGTGTGGAAGTATGATGAAGCATCAACAACCTCTTGAATTAATGTTCGTTGTGTTTTGGTCTATAAGTTATGCGAGCTTCTTGCAGATGCACCTTTATTGTCTAGCAAAGGACCTGATCCCTGTTGTTTATGTGGTATGAAAACGCATATCGTTCCCTGGACGCAATTTCTGTCAAGAAACCTTTTTTTCGCACGCTTTGAGCTGTTCAAATCTACTTTCGAAAATGTCAAGCACAATCGGTTTCTTTATCATCAATTCATTGAGCACTGCAAACAATGCTGACTTATTCAGCAGCTTCGTAACATGGCAAATCTACGCGGTTTGCAGACTGTGACACTGACAGCAAATGTAACTCCATGCCATGTATGCAATGTTACCTTGTTTGGCAAAAACTAAGAAACATTGAAATGCGCATAATCCTCGATAATATCTTTATGACATAGCTGATATTAACAACAAATACAATATTGCGACGTGGACATTATATTGCATCTGTGTAAATTGTATAACAAGGTCTATGTCAAACTATCAGGAATAAGCCTTAAAAAGATAATTTCAACATGAAAATAGCCCAAATTGCATGTAGGCAGAATTTAATCAATGCTGCTCAGCTGTATGAATGTCAGCTTGCATGAACATTCATATAACCAAATGAACAAAAAGGAAAGAGGAAAGGCGATTGCCAATGCACATAACGTACTGTATCAGTTTTACGCTGAGCTAAAAGACGCATAATATACAGATTATAGACAATTCAATATTCGGTGGACTGCAGATTGCATTACATCTCAGTTGGTGTGGAAGGGACGATTATGCAACATCAACGCTTCGTGTAGAATATGTTACCTAAATTCATTAGTAAATTAATTGATCACAGTATAACTATATAGTCAGGACTTGTTGTGCTCTCTATTTGCACAGCATGATTTTTACAACTGGGCAACGAAGTCGAATGACATCAATTCGACGAATAGATAGGGTACTTAATCTGTATAGCAGCATCATTGTTATTCTGGTCACTAACGGCCGCATAATTAATTCTGAACCAAGCCTCTATGAGCCTGATATATATTCATACGATCAGGTTATTCGACACTAGGGACTGAAAAACAACATAGGTGCTACCTGTTTATCGTTCGCACTTACAAATATTTGTGTAGGAAGCCTTTTAAGGTCACAAAGTAATCGACGTGATAGAAAACATTTAAATCACGACAAAGGTTACCGTAAATGTATTACAGATGCAATATATATCCCACTCTAGCGAGAACTTAAATAGTAACAGCCATACAAAGCAATCCATACAAAGCAGGACGAACTCTCATCGTTCCTCTCGAGTCTCAAAAGAATACACTGCCAAAGTTGATTAAGCAGTGTAAATGTTCACTACCACGATTCATATTAATATCATAACAAAACGATGACTCATTTAGAAAAATGCGAGTCTCTGTGTTTACGGCAACAGCTGCCGATGGCACTAAAGTCTGCGACTTTTTTCTTTTAGCTCTTGATCCAGGACTTTGCATTACTAGTGTCATTCACAAGGCAATATGTGGATGAACCATAGCCAACACTGTTACACAATCAGCTCCTTATCCAGTACAATTTATTTGTTATGTTTTAGTTAGTAACTTAATATATATTATAGCCATAAAAACACGCCAACCATGCAGCTCTTAGGATCCCAGGATATGTTTGATTATTCGGTGTGGCATAACCTCTCTCGCCACATAGATAACGAGCATGATTTTCAAGTGTTATAGAATCCATAACCCCGAGTAATGAATGAATCCTAACGAATCATTACCGCAACCTCCTGAGGAAGTCGCTAGTAACATGCACAACAGCCACATGAGCAGGTTATGCAGTGTCAAGTAAAGCATGAAAAGCTTTGCAACATTTTAATATGCAGCTGCTGGTGCCCAAGGCCAGACCACTGGTTGGTATGAACTATTGGATGCACTAGGTAGTATGCACCCTCCACTCCCATGTCAATGGAATTCTGAGTATTTATCAGAATTCATGACAATTATGTGTAGAGATCCGCACCCTACCAGGTGGCTAACAAACATTGTACAGCTCCGTCACTAGGCTTGTGTTTTGCAGCTTAGTCTGAACAATGGATTTGTGCCAAATAAGCGTCACATTCATCATCATACGTCACTATCACCACATTGTTCATAGTGGCGTTCAACAAATATCTCACCATTGCCGAGCTAAGATATGTATTCGCGGGAACTCATTATTTATGTACGATGTGCACCCCGAGTTGTATAAGCTCGTGATAATTTTTTGTGTTGGCCGAGATATCCAGGGACTGCAGGGTTGCTGCTGTCTAAGGTGGTCAAACATAACTAGATTTCATAAAAGCCTCAATCAAATACCACAAATGTTGTCACATTATCATTTTTTTAATGAAATTAATGGAAAGCTCCTGCTGATGTTGATCCATTAAAGACTACCATTAAGAACAATCACCAATTACCAAAAAATTATTGCATACATCAAGTTGTTCTGGGTCAAGTCTCCTGACTTCAGTGTAAGATAAAACCACTTCTGGGGTGAATTCATTGTTGTGTTCTAGGACAACCTTGCAACCAGCTTTTTCTGTTGATGGATTATTTACAGCACTGCAGTCATTTTTATAGAAGCTGCCCAAAAAACAACAAGAGGGCACACATACATGCATTCCAGTCGCATTCTTGGCACCAGGTGAACTGTTCTATTCTGCCATCGCGGCAATTGGTCTGAATATTGCAGGTTAACGATAAAAGTAAACCCAAAAGTTGGCCGTCATCTTTTCTATGGTTGGTAAAAACCATAGCATATAAAACAGGCGAGTTTATTTCACATGACTCCCGCACCAGTTCATATGTGCACTGATATGGTGTACACACCGCTGCACTCTCTCGTGCAAGCAGTAAAGATGTAGACTACATACCTTAAGCGGTCTTGTTTTCTTAATGGTTACTTTAATATATTTAATAGCATATATTATCAGCAGCATGATATTGCATTTCATGACCAGTTTGATCTATTAAGCTGTAGTACCTGGAGGTTTATCCCCAAGAACTCGAACCACTTTATATTAGCATGTCTCGTGTGCTTCGGCTGTAGTGGTTTGTGATTCACAACCCAGATTGACCGTGCGCGTGACACGCCTTCACCCAAACAACCTTACAGAAAACCCTTGCTTTATCAACCTGACAACAAAGTGACCTTTTGTCCGTGATTATGTAATGGTAATTGACCTACCACGATATATCTTGATGATCGAATTCGGTAACGTCAACCTACAGAGCAATGTTAGAAATAATGTACGTGATTTATTTGTGATTCATTTGTCAGCATGAGCATTTCCCATGAGATTTACGCTTTTGGTTTTGACATTCCACCAGTGAAAAGCAAAATATTCATCGCTGAAGTGTTTTGCAATACGCTCCACATTGGTTTGATTTATCACCATATGTATGTGCTACGGCATTCATAGCGTGGATGTCAATGGAAAGCATCCTTGTTCTGTTCATTGAAATGGCTACATGTTTTGGCTGTTAAGTTTTACGAGCATCATAACGATACTTCTGAATTCTGTTGCACAGGCCTTCATTTTATTCGTTGACACCTGTCGTCCTAGTTTAATGAGAACACTCACATTGCACCTGATGCCATAAGCTGACTTTTTCTCAGCTGTCGCATAACCTTACACTGATACGAGTGCACAATCTGAAGCATTGGATATAGCGGTTTGTCCTACTCGTTGAGGCAATACCATGACCAGCGGAACGATCATTCTCACGGGCAATTCAAGTAAAGTATTCTATGAATTTGCGACAGATGTAGCTGCTAGGTTGTGATATTTATTATGTGTCTCTATTCCATTTTATTAAAGTAAAAATTACGAGATGATAACATTTGCGATAAAACGAATGAGTTTAAGTTGTAAAATTAGAATGTACACCTTTGGTAAATAACATCCTGCGCATTGATAAACTTTTGGCGTGGCTATAAAATCAATCCACGTACACGCAATGAATCTGATTATGAGCAGGATTCGTCTTGATTAGCTGTGTTTGGCATGAGCTGGTGGTTGCATCATGACGTATGCCATCAACACCTGCCTCGACGGAATACATAATAAATGTCAGACTTCATACATGCTATTTTAGATGACTGAAGACTCAGTTGATGCAATGCTGTATAATCTCTCTGTAACTAAATATGATATCAAATGATCTATCAAGATATGCAATTATCTGGGTATCAAACCCTTAACACATTCCTCTTGCAGTGCCTGCTGCAGTGCCTGCTAGGTACTCATGAAGGGTAATTCTATGTGTTATGTTGATTCTGCACCACTGTTTGGTACACTGCGGTAGTTTGTACCAGACGCAAAGGTATTTAACAGCGTCGTGAGACTCTCCTGATAGCGCAACACGCTTACAGTTAAGCCATGTGTGTCCTCCTCGACGACAATGGGATACGGCACGCAAGCGATGTTTGACCGTGTGTCAATGTTACTTGATGAAACCAGCTCTACAACTGCAACCTATAATATAGGCAAATTAGGATGATATATAATAGTTGTCCCTCATGTTGTTGTTAATATGAATTCCAATTAACTCTTGTCTATGCTACAATCTGGTAGCCCCAAGCTTACCAAACTTGTCATTGCACTCACTGTTATATTTGTTATGACTCACTCGTCAGAGAGTGTATAACAACATGTTACAAATAGCCACAGAGCAACGCCAACGCCAATGTTTACATAATTCATCTCACTATTAATCACAGTTTACCTTAAAAACATCGATTTCTATCACTGCCAATCATTACCAACGTATCAACAATTATTTCTGTTGCTTCAAACTTTTCATTATGACTTTCTTTTGAGGTCAAATTTTGTGGAGTTGCTCATCAGTCAGCAAAGTTTATTGAGTATATTCTCTTCAACAATGATAGCATTCAGCAGGAATAACGTCTTAAAGAACTTTTGAAACTGAAACAAACGTTGAGACTGGGCCTGCTTAAGTGTTCACCTTGCACGGAATACATTTGTGCCTATTTATATTGCAATTGACGAATGTGTATGTTCTGTACAGGCCAATAAGCTATAGATAATATCAGGTTGATAATTGCGTGTACTTCAGAATAAATACATCTATTGCTATGTTCACGCTTGACTATGATCTGAGCAGGTGTTCGTCTATTGATATTGTGATCTTCCTGTTACGTGAAATGTTTTCATCCAGGGCTAATGTTGATCTGCATTAGTGACCATATGGGTGTATAATCTCTTACCCTTTGTTTGTGGACATCATAATGCAATAACCTTCCTGTGAGCGGTTAGATTCGGTGTTGCATGGGAGCAAGCATAAAACGCATCAAGGTAGTAAAGGTGTCATCTGCTAGTAACAAAGAATCGAGGAAGGCTTGCCGAGGTCGTCAAACAACCATTTCCTGGACCGACATACATATCCATGTGAAAAAGTAGACATAAAGAGATTCGGGTAGACTCCCTGTATTAGTACAACATTAACATATAGTCGCTTTTGTAATAACGGAGGGGAATAGAATTACATACAGCCGTTGGGCATATCATTAAAGGATTTACAAATACTTCATTAGAGTTGCGTTTCGCAGCTACTTTTCTGCTAAGAGATCTGCAAGGGTACACGTCGTCGTTTGAAGCGCGCTGCTTCGGTGACTCTCAATACTATTACAATATATACTTTATATCACCTTATTTCGGTGATATATGAGGGGCGTGCATTGACGCATGAGGGTCCAGGTGCATAAATAACTTTGATGGGTTTTTTTGGAAATAATTGAAGTAAATTTTCCCATAGCGAATGTTTGATGCGCACATGTGATGTGTGTTGTCCTGAAGCAGCGTTGGTTCTTCACAATCAGTGTTGTTGCAGTCAAATCTAATTCTGATTGGCCTCACGGTAATGTACCCTTCATGTTGACTAGTACGCAAGGGTCAATGAGTACACTGTTGTACATTCAAGTGGCATCTTCAGGTATTTGCTGTCATGGAGTTCTGCAAGTAAGTGTCATCAAGAGGAATGATGAGATATAACACAATCGTACAAAACCCGCTTGTTTGGATTTCCGCGTCCCAGTTAATTATGAGTGCAGCCAGGCTTCACATCACAAGGCAGGTCAAATCAACTGAGAGCTTTGTGATGGTAGTGAGCCGACGCATTTCATATAGCCACTTTTGCACCTGTTATTTCTCTTCTCCACTTGACCTATGTAATGTGTGAAAGAGTAGGACGGTAGGGATAACTGCATGTCCGTCATTAAACCCGAGGTGCATTGTGTCATGCTGTTGACATATATGCCGCTATTGGCAAGAGAACTTCCAATTTCATTATAGATTTATAGAGCCCTTACACAATCGCACTCACCCTCACCTGGTACATCAAGCGTGATGGAAGGGGGGGGGGTAGTCAACCTGAATCCGTAACAATAGTACCCACAAAGACTTAATTGTAAGCGTGATGCGCTATGCAATTAAATACCTATGCGATTGACCCAATGTAACGCGGTACACCATGCTGTGGTGCAGAACCAAATTGAGAACATAGCGCTGCAAAAAGAATATGTTAAGGGTGCAAGATAAATCATATAATATCATATTTAAGTAACAGAGAGGTTATACAGTATTGCACCAACTGAGTGTTCAATCAGCAATAAATATGTATGAAGTCTGACATATATCATGTATTCCGTCGAGGCAGAGGTTGATGGTTTGCATCATGATCAGACTCATTGCGACTTGTATCGCCAATGCTATATCAATGCGCTAGATGTTATTTTACCAAAGGTGTACATTCTAATATGACAACTTGAACTCATCCGCTTTATTGCAGATGTTTGCATCTCGTAATGTTTACTTTTATATAATGAAATAGAATATTGAGACATCATATCTATAAACAAATAACAGATAAATCTGTCTCACATGCATATAAATCTTTAATTGCCTGTGAGGAATATCGTTCTGCTGGTCCGCTAAGTAGGACAAATCGCTATATACAATGCTTCAGATTGTGAACTCGTATCAGTGTAAGGTTATGCGACAGCTGAGAGAAAGTTTATGGCATTAGGTGCAATGTGAGTGTTCTCATTGAACTGGGTTGAAGCGGTGTCAATGAATGATATGAAGTCCTGTGCAACAAATTTAAGGAGTAACTTTATGATGCTCGTAAAACTTAATCACCAGCACATATTGCCATTTTAATCAACAGAATGAGTATGCTTTCTTTTGATATCTACGATATGAATGCCGTAACACATATATATGGTGGTAAATCAGACCAATGTGTAGCGGACTACACACCCTCTTGTACGATGAATATTTTGCGTGCATTGATGAAATGTCAAAAGAATGCATAAGTCTCATGGGAAATGCTCATGTTAGCATATTAATCACGTACACTATTTCTAACATTGCTCTGTAGATTGACGGTACCGAGTTCGATCATCATGATATGTTGTGGAAGGTCATTGTCATTACTTGTTCATGAACGAAAAGTCACATTGCTGTCAGGTGGATAAATCGAGGGTTGTTTGGGTGAAGACGTGTCGTGCGCACGGTCAATCTATGTTGTGAATCACAAACCAAAACAGCAGAAGCACACGATATATGCTAATGTAAAATGGTTCACGTTCTTAGGGATATATCACGAGGGACTATAGTAACAGATTTAACTGGTCATGAAATGTAATATCATGCTGCTAAGAATGTATGCATTTATATATATGATTATAGTACCTATTCATAAGGGATGCAGTGTACGCCTTTACGGGTTGCAGGAGAGATTGCAGCAGTGTGTACACTATATCAGTGCACCTTATGTTATATGATTACGTAATGGACGGCCGTGGGAGTCATGTAAAACAAGCCTGTCTTTTTTATATGCTAGTGTTTCACCAACCACTGAGCAGATGACGGCCAACTTTTGGATTTACTACTACAGTAAACCTACAATACTTAGACCAATTGCCGCAATGTCAAAATAGAACAATTTACTTTGTATGAATATTGTCAAGAATGCGACTGGAATGCATGTATGTGTGCCTTGAGGGTTTTTTTTGCCAGCTCTAACACTGCAGAGCTAGAATTTATGCATCAGTAGACAAAGCTGCTTGTCTGGTTATCTTAAGCAAGGTTTTTCCGGAACATAACCAAGAAGTATGGAATATGATAGTCTTTAATGTAACAACGTGATGACATGAAAAGCATTTGTGAGTTTTGATTGATGCCCTTATTAAATATTGTTATGTTTGACTTTCTTAAGAAAGCAGCAACACTATTATTCTTGAATGTCTTCGATTATCATGAGCTTAAACAACTCGGGCTGCACAAAGAAAGACCGTCACAATTTAAGACAGCGATTACGTGCACAATCAGGTATGAAATTTATATTATACTAGAAGAATTGAACTATATAGATTTTATATCCTATCCCCAATAGAAAATTGGTCACTTAACGTGGTACAAGTGGTAATTTGGCTCCAGGAAGCTCATTTATTAATTACTCAATCAAATGTATTCTTAACTCGATGTAGTTCTCGCTTCAATTTGTGGATCTAATCTGCTTTCCAACCTGATGGCGTCATACGTATATGGGCTTGTCGTCAAAGCTAGCATCAGGGCATCCCGGTTTCACATAGACATGTTCATTTCTATTAATACTATATTCAAGACGATAGTGTCTAGTTCTTTTACAATAACAAACAAACCTCTGTGCGGGTTGATATCGACAATATTTCTAAGACAATTGTCGTGTTCAAGCTAAATATATGCAGCATATACTAATAGACGCACGAAGCAAAAGAGAAGATTGAACCTCTTGTGCAAATGCTGCCATGTGTTATGGCGCTGAAGCCTCCAATCCAATCAGAACCAGCGTATCTCAGGCATGATCTTCATCTAGACAACCGTTGTGTATTATTATACAGTTAATTGAAGTAATATTTACGCTTTTCGAATGGGATAATAAACAAATTATTCAATCTCCGCTATTAAGTAATTCTGCATGAATACACAGGTTGACAGCATTCTAAATAGATTGCTCTTCCTCTCTATTTCTCTCTCTATCTTTATCTTGCTCGTTCTCCCTCTCTTTCTCTCTCTTTCGTTTGGTCGCACTCTATCTGTCTCCCTCTTTATCTCTTTCGCTCTCTCACTCATTCACACTTTCTCTATTCCTCTCCCCCTCTCTTTCTTTCAACCTCTCTCTCGCTCTCTCTCCTGGCTCTCTCTATCTCTCTCGTTCTCTTGCTCTATCTTTCCATCTCCCTCAACTGTCTCTCTCTTTCTCTATCTCAATCTCTCCATATATCTCTCTCGCTCTTTCTCTCAACCTCTCTCTCTCTCTCTCTCCCTCCTTCTCTCTCGTTCTCTCTCGTTCTCTTGCTCTATCTTTCCATCTCTCTCCATACTGTCTCTCTCTTTCTCTTTCTCTATCTCTCCATATCGCTCTCTCTTTCTCTCAACCTCACTCTCTCGTCTCTCTCTCGTTCTCTTTCGTTCTCTGGCTATCTTTCCATCTCTCTCTGTAATGTCTCTCTCTTTCTCTCTCTCTATCTCTCTCTCTCTCCATCTCTCTCTATCCTTCTCTCTTCCTCTTTCCTTCTCTGTGGAATTCACTTGCTTATTTCGCATCGTATTCTTTGCACCATATAGCATAGCCAATAAATCTGTAGCAAGCCATATCACAAATCAATGAAACAGCAAATGTTCATCACAGTCCTAACAGAAAATGAAGTAAATTTATCGTAGGCCTTTTTATTTAGCATTACCGATTGTTTTAGAACAGTTCAGCTTCCGCGCAAAATATGCTAGTGAATGTAACCCCCAGGGTTATGAAAACAATGACTAGTTGACCAACTTCATTCAATTAGGACAGCTAATGGTTCCGACCTCGTCAACCAGAGGACTCATTACCGCTCTTGATGAATGCCAAACGTTGCTGCTAAAATCAATATTATCATTGCCAAATAGGCTAGTACAGTCGACGCTGTGTAAGGAATAAAGCATAATATCTTATGTGTGGTTTTTTTAGTCATTCACTAATGTTCCCAACTTAATAATAGTGTGCAGACTATTTTGTTTAGCAATAAAGTATCCTTGAATAACATCAGCAACGTATCGTTACTGCAATGTAGAATTTGCAATTCAACTAATGAAAAAGCAAACGGCTATATTCAGTGCGATAAAAATACATTATGAGAAAGAGACGATTTTGTGTTTTCACTGCGAATCCATGTATTCGTTTGCGATTTGGAACATGAGTATGAGTAATGCTGGTCAAGAAAATGTTCTGAAAACGTCCCCCCCCAGTAACATACAGCGAACCCGGGAAACCAGCGGATGAAACCTTTACTGTCTCGGTGCAATGTATGGTTACTGCCTGGCTACACAAATTCGACCCTCTCACTATAAAGCTAATTTCAGCAAACAAAGATTAGGTGTTAACATGGATGAAAGCAACCCATGAAAAGCAATTGCAATGGTAATATTTTTGTTTGACTTCACTTTTAACAATGAAGTGATGGTGACGTATGATGATGATTGTGACGCTAACATGGCACTTACAGACTAGGCTGCGAAACCCAAGCCTGGTGATGAAGGATGTGTACAATATCTGTGAGCCACCTGGTCGGATGCGGACCTTCACAAAGAATTGTAACGAAGTCTGATAGATAATCAGAATTCCCTTGAAATGGGAGTTGAGGGTGCATACATCCTGATGCAACCACTAGCACATACCTAGCAATAGTCTGACCATGGCCACTAGCAGCTGCACATCAAAATGTTGCATGACTTGTCATGCTTCACTTGACACGGTAAAACCTGTTCGTGCGGCTGTTGTGCATGTTGCGGGCTCGGGTAATGATTCGTTAGGATTCATTCATTACTGAGGGTTGTGGATTCTATAACATTTGCAACCACACCAGCAGCGCTGTTAGATTTATAAAAGTTATTATCACAAATAACCCCAAACAATATGTTACGCATGTGCGCTATAATCACAAATTGTACGGGATAAGTAGCTGATTGTGTAACAGTTTTGGCTGGTTCATCCACATATTGCCTTGTGAATGATGAAGTCTTGAATCGGTTCTTCCTTGTAATATTGTAATAATAATTACACTAACGCAACCTCAGCACTGCTAATTCGGGTTAACACATGCATGTTAGTAATCATTATGGGGCGTTATTGGCGTCAGCAGTTAAGAAACGCAGAGTCAGTAGCTAGTTTGGGAAACGTTATCAACCAAGGCAATATCGGTAGATCATAATACGTAAGCCGTTCTCAGTGGTTGTCCATGATATGGCTTCTCCTGGGCACGGCGAGTGATTCGCTTTTGATATGCCCAAGCTTACAAGGTAGATGGTGCAGTTTTATAACACGGAGGTGGGGTTGGCGGTTAAAGTGGTTCACCAGGCCCAAATGTTGTATAGACACTAAAACATGAGCCAAGGATCGGAGCACGCATTTCAGTGCATGTGAGGGGTTGCACCTAGGTGACTTGGAAAAATAACATCCCATTATATTCAGTGATTTAATACGATAATTACAAGCTTGAGACGGCAAAGCAGATGGCACATAAATGGGATCCTTCGAAAGCAATTATTATTGCATCCACAGCGCCAATAGTAATTTCGCTGTGATTAATGCACAATGACATTTGAACTTATGCTACATAATGACGACATAATCTTGGCATAAAAGTGGTGGCGGGACTCTCACTTTATAAGGACAAAACACTGAGGATGACAATCAGTCGGGAAAGATTATCGGCCCCGACCAATGGAAATTAAGTCGATCCGGGATATTACTCTGAGAGTGAATACGTTAGGTAGCTGCATTGGTTAACAAAAAGAGAAAGACCCATATTTTGCTTTGGCATTGCTGAGTTTGGTCGACACAGTCTTTTTTTATGAAGCTGATGACCATACGACTAATATCGACAACTTGGTGCTACTTTGAATGGTGAATGGTAAATGGTAAATTAGGTGGCAGTAAGTTTTATGAATATCACGATGGCTTAAGATATTTATATGCGAACGTTGTGGTTTAAGAGAGCTATTCATGCTGGCTTAAATCGCGTGGAAAGCATTTTAAAACATTTAATGAAAATATATCTAATAAATACATTATTCTGATTCAAGACGGCAACTGGAGTAACTATGATCATTGGGTACTGTTATCTTATATTCTTTTTTCATTGCCTGCAGCAACGTGCTGTGAAATAGTCACAATATCTATTTTAACGTACTGTTTTACATCCATCGCGTTGCGAGATGTTATTGTTGGCATGTTTTACAAATCAGGTCCATGTGGACCGTCGTTATTTATGAGTACACTGTTTAACGCTTTTGAAATCGCTTAAACAAACTATTCAAAACTTTCCACTTGTACCGCTTTATATAAGCACGATATATGTATATCCATGACGATTTCTTTTTAGCTATATATTTCATCTCTGCAATTAATTCTGATAGGCGCTGTACAAACGCGGTCACCTGCTTAGGCACTGAAGTCTCCAATCTCTCCTGAAACCGGTATGTCCTCGTTATGACCTGCATCTGGGC
Source organism: Urechis unicinctus (assembly GCA_034190875.2). NCBI lineage: Eukaryota > Metazoa > Annelida > Polychaeta > Xenopneusta > Urechidae > Urechis > Urechis unicinctus. The sequence continues at coordinate 29,392,380 of CM067350.1, read as the reverse complement.
AACCGCTATGTTTTATGGTGCATATAAAACACCCAAAGTAGGTTATTCTATCATATACATCCATTGCGGCTAATTGGAGTAATATTTATGTCTACCGAATGGGATTGTAAGCAAAAGATTCAATCATCAGTAATACGATATTCTGAATGAATATACATGAATGCAACTTACTAGATTGATTTTCTTGCAGTACTAAAATTGTAAATAAACGGCCGGTATGATATTATTCATAAGAGAAAGATCATTCAGCAATGAGCTGGAATGATAACTAATAAGACTTAAGGGAGGACTTCAGCACGTATTGATGGCTGGAAGGTCTCCATAGTATAATTATCACAACTTATCACCCTACAACAGCTCTCTCTCTCTCTCTCTCTCTCTCTCTCTCTCTCTCTCTCTCTCTCTGTTTATAAATATATATATATATATATACATACATATATATATATATCTATCTATAAATATATATATATATATATATATATATATATATATATCTATCTATATATATATCTATATATATATATATATCTGTTTCATCTCTCCTCTCTGTCTCTCCCTCTCGCCATCTCTTTCTGTCCCTCTATGTCTCTCCCTCTCTCTATCTCTCTCTCTCCTCCCTATGTCTCTTTTTATCTCTTTCTCACTCTGAAAACTTCCTTTGGTTAATATGCTTAAGAATTTTGTGAATTCAGTGACCATGTTGTACACAACTTCCCTGTCTCTAACATTAAGAAGACAATGCCTCTGTCCGCTCAGGGGATTAAATCAAATTCACTCTTTAGCAAAGTGCTCATCGCTAAGTCTACAATATTGGGCGCTACACGAAGGCAAACATATCAGGTTAAGGGCGTTAGAATGGAGGCTGAAAAAGATTAAATGATATTAAGGGATGACAAGTACCATAGCTATCAAGTTAAATGGATGGTATGCGTTCTTAATTTTGATCTATGTAATCAGGGATAAATTGACCAATATTACAGACGAATAGATGACACATGTTACTGCGTATCAAAGTAACGTGACCATTTAATTTGTATGACTGTTAACAATGTATGCAGTGAATAATGTATGCAAAATTCTATGTCTTGCTTGACTTAAATATCTTCACTCCTCATATCCCTCATGCATATGTCTCTAATTTCTTCATATGTCCATTTAAAAGCATACATATGTGATTCGCAGTTACTCACAATGTGATTCGAATAAAAGGATTCTGCTCTCATAGATTTAACTAACTGACGTAAAATGTTGTTTGTTTATTAACCTTGCCGGATAGCTATACATAGGGGAAAATAGTGTATACGAATAATGCTTTGTAGTGACCAGCTTATTGAATCCGCGCCCCTTAACCGCCGAATCGGCGGATGATTAGGGGAGGCTATAAATAGATCATAGTATTGTATTGAAGTTCAACATCATTGGACTTGCACAGCTGCAAGACGCAAATTATATTAAGTTTAATTCCGAGGCCTGATCGACCGGAATAGCTGTTAATATGACCAAAAGATATTCTCATGGTAGCCTTGGAAGCAATTTCACATGGTCTGGATAAACCTCGTGGTAATGAAATGACATCCATACACACACCAAATGCAATTTCAGATATCCATCATCTCAACTCAAGCTCGACGATAACAGCCCATGTTTTCAATGTGCTTGTACGGTGTTGGAAATGACTTCCCGGGGTTGAGTGACGGGGGTAAACGCACATCCCAAAGTTTAGAACAATAGTGATTACATTTTCGTAATGTCATGTTTATCAAGTGTCATATGAGGCCTTATTGACGCGGATTAGTATTCAACTTGTGCAGTGCTTAAAAGCTGAAACCAACACTTGGGTGTCATTCAATGATGTAGTGTAGTCGCATATTACCATGAAATACAGCGACCTCTCAATCAGGCAAATGCCATACGGCCACCACCAAACATTCGCGTAAAGGAAACTATATCCGTGTTCTCTGCGTTGCTCTGGAAAAAACCTATTTGGAACGTGTCTTTACGTAGGGCACAATTGACGGAGATGAGCTATGCAGCTGTTTTGGCATATTGCCCCGATTGTCTCAGCAAAAAAAACATACAACATTGAAGTGCCGTAAGCCTACAACAACCCGTTCCACATGCTTATGGGTTTTTTAATCGTCCGAAAGTTTTTTCGAGTCTTGATATGCGATGGATCATTCGTGAATGGATTCGACTTCCCACCACAACATGGGAATGACTCTTGAATCCTGATATTAATGTCCATTGTCATCAAGGCATAGCATCAGATTGACTGCTCACTCTGGGATATAAGTGACTGCTAAGGCTAAAACACAAGTTCAAATGCAGCATGCAACAAAAGTTTTGAACAAATTTGTTTAACGTCACCAATATAACAGTGTGCTCTTAAAAAGTAATTTGGCATTTCCATTGAATGGAGAATTCTATAGAAGAATAAGTCTCTGATGCTTATCTCGCCCATACCGCATACACGCTTGACTGTGCCACTGTATATTTGACATATGCTCACGCCTGTCGGTTTTTGTTGCAATATATTTCGTGATAACCTTTACTGGAGGATTATTTAGGACTATAACATTATGGAAAGGTTAGATGTTGGATACATATTCTGTCGCTGAGTGCAGCTCATGACTGTAGTATGGAATAAATACGCACACATGTTCCCGTCGCGTTATTAATCCCTCATCGTAATACCTACTTCGTGGGTGGTGTGTAAACCTATTTAAGGGAAGAATATGGCAAACAAGGAGGGAGATGTGTTTTAGGCTGGAGCCAAATGAAGATGCTGGGTGACTGTTTAAAATATTGCTTTCTATATAAGGAGGCAATTTGTACATGCAAGATCATAAACTATTACCTATCTCGTGTGTTAAATACTCGTTAAGTAGTTTTATTTGCATAGATAGTTTGTTTACTGTCTCTCTGTCGTTGGCGTAGCTGTATGGCCTTGTTTCTGTAGGATTTATCTATTTATCCAATTCGTCATCTACTGGTTTTCTAAATTGTATACGTAACAACGATCACTTAATCGCCGCTCATTGTTCGAAGAAGTACCAAATCAAACACTAGCTTCCTTCACAAGCGCAATGCATTTGTAATACATTGGTATTCAGATGAAGCTTTTGATGAACACAAGACAAGTTGTTGTATCTCTGGAAAGAGCCGACCACTCCATGCACAGTGACATAATTACGTCCATATGTATTCCACGTAAAGTCACTCACACACCGGATGTGACTGAGGGGATTGTTTGAGGCAATAGTACCAGTATATGCTGCTCTTGCATCATTAATCACTTCCACATGGAATCGATGCTGAATATCCTGATAGCTGATAGTTTTAGCAATAGGACACTTTATTCGTTATCCGATTATAAAACGATAAAGCATTTATGAACAGCATAGAACACCACAGACTCATAGGCTTGTTCCAAGCCGTAACAAAACAATAGACCGTCGAGCGTAAATAACAGCATAAAAAGTAAAGAAAAGAAGTTACACAGACAGCATGATTAAGATATTGGGTAGCAACTAAAGTATTACCATAGATAACCTGGGATTTCCCAGACTCTATAGTAGGCGTTAGTAGAAAGGTGCTCATCGATCATCATTTCTCTCTCATAAATAAAAATAAAACATCCCAGTAGAGTCCGCCACTACAGACAGCAGTCTGTAAGACAAGGATACAAGCGATGTGAATAATCAAATGTTACTGGCCCCGACGCCATTGCAGCAATGACATTTACCGAATGCCTTGAATGTAACGAAGCTTCACCGCAATGTACGAAGGGATGCTGTGCGGTTGTAAGAGAGAAAGGGAGATTTGCTGCTCTACTAAAATGCGAGTTCCCAACACATCCCCCAAGCAAGTGTTCTGCTGGAACGTACGGGTATTGATGTAATGATAGGGGTCATGTCATTGCCTCTGTAAACATCAATCCACATTTTGCATTTCTATGAAATCAGCCAGCAACATTCACATCCTTATCGGTAGTGACATCATTGCATTGTAATCAATATAGGGTGGGTGGAAATTAAACTCTCGCTTGCGTGATAAATCAACATCAGAACATATCGTTGATCATTCTAGTTCTGAAACTTATACAGTGAATATGCTGAGTAAAAACAACAACGAACAATTCGAACCACCGCGATATTCGGAATTACTTTCAATCGACGAACCCCCTGCAGAGCATACTAATGATATTTACTATTTTGAGTGGCCGTGGCGAGCTAAGTGGGAAACCCACCACTTGCAAGTTAAGAACATTCCGTTATCAATGAGCAATTGAACAAACAGTAGCTATCAAAGCCTGCAGATTTCGGCAAATGATTACTTGAAATGTTGACCTATCAGATGATAACAGCGTGTATTCTCATTATAGTAAGTCGCCTGAGGAATCCACGGTTATGTTCTTGAAGCATGTGATTAAATTATCAAGAGCAATCGCAGATGACCAACCACGAATGCACTGAATACTTACTTGGTTTATCACACTCTCAGAAAGGGATGTTTAATGTTCACAAAGCCGACCAGAAAGACACAATTTGACGTTATAACGTATCAATGTTGTTTTAGGGACGGATTGCTTTTGGCATGATCTGATGTGATTGCGACTATATATATTAGAAACATAGAGCCTATATGCGGGAGGTCCGTATGCCTCAGACAGTCCTACTTTATATATCATTCGACACTTTGGATGTGTTGTGCATTAAGAGCACGGCCCAGAAGAGCCAGCCGTCTGCGGTACGTGGAAACTTAAGCGTTACCATAGCAACCCAGCCCCACTCACTTCAGATTACTGATATCAAATGCAATTACTACATCGTTCGTCAGTACCGAAAGAGCAATAAGTATGCCGCGAGTTCCGTATCCAATGCAGCAGTATTAATTAAGGTTCACATTATTCCGGGAAACGTTACGAGATTTGGACAAACCTCGCCGGTAATAGTTAGCTTAACCCAGCAGAAAAGATTACAATGTTACCAAGATATAGAGATAGATATATAGTTATATATATATATATATATATATATATATATATATATATATATATATATATATATATATATATATATATATATATATATATATATATATATATATATACATATAAATATATATTTATACATACATATATATATATATATATATATATATATATATATATATATATATATATATATATATATATATATATATATATATATATATTTATATATATAAAGCCATAGAGCGTACGTCAAGCGGATAATCTGTGTAGTAATTTCTAATGGCAGTAATACATAATTCTATAAACTCTCCATGGAGATGTGTACCAATGCATACGTCATCACAAGTACAATGCAACGAATGGCTTTAAACCAAGCAAAGTTAATCCACTGATAATGTCCTGATCTATTCTCATCCCAAAATGTTCCGCAAAGGTGAACATATTCTTCTTGACAAATGAATATATTCATTTTATGAAAATGAAATTGTATTGATCATGACCAATTTACAATATTTTCCAAAAATACTACATTTTTACACTTGTCTATCTTTGGTTATCCAGATATCGATATATAATTTTACTTCTGATTCACAGAACTTTAGTTTTAACACTAGCAAGTACACCTGGTATCGACGTATGCCCACACTCACACATGGCCGGACATGCGATGATATTGTTGTACAATTACAATGATGCTTCTCGAGTCCTGATTGTCTGATGGGGTTGTCTTGCGATAACCACCGGCAGCATCAACAATAATCGGACGCCTAAGCTTTACATCACTCACCATTCACCTCAAATGACTAATCATTTACACTGAATTGCTATGTAGCGTCACATAAGGGGTCTTAATCGTGAAACAATGCCAGCGGATTGGGTAGGGAAAATGTCATGAATTCGTCGAATAAGACAATTCATTTAGATACAAAATGCAGTGAACACTATTCCCGGCACACTTTGTTTAATGTAATTGTCGTTAGCTTGGAGTGCCCATTCGTCATGGCCTTGCAAGCAAATTATGCGAACAAAGAATAACTAAAGAGATTAACGCATGGTGAGTGATGCTTAGAGTGGGACCTCTTTCCTACTAATAGGATAATTTAACAGCTTGATTGTATGACACAAAAATACATAATTAACGACCGACAAACACAATTTGATAGCATTATCGTTATGGTGTCCTTAGCCACGCATGCGCTCTCGAAATCAAGGATGACAATGTACTGCAACTTCAAACTATTATCGGTTACCTGAATGTTTTGGCACACGGTGTCTCGGAATGATGCATCACAACAGCAAGTCAAAGAATGATTCCTTCATTTGCAAACATAATCCCAATTACATGTGAGTGCGCTACCAACAAAAAGTCAAAAGATATTTCCATCAAAAATCTCAATTATCATTACGGGCGATCTCTGTTAGTTCCTGTCTGCAAATAATTGTTCATTTAACGACGACAGTAAATAGCGTCGGCCTCTCCGGCAACTCAATTAGATATACTTTACCCAAAATCTCTCGATAAAACCCCGACAATTCAATTACTGCATTGCGGTCACTGAGTTTGGCATCAAACCGCAACTGGAGAGATGACAAGGCTTTATCAAGGGGCAATGCCTCAATTGGTATGCACTTGTACTTTAACGGTAATAAGAATCTTGCAAGAAGGGTATTTATTGTGTAAGTGGTCAATGGCAGAGAAAGAACAGCTGTTGCTCGACTGAGCTGATACGTCGAGGACACAAACGAAGATGGCGGGCGGTATTGCTGCCGATGTAGACTGCAGGTTGGACGAAAATGAAGGTGAGTCCTGTCCCGAGCCACAAAGAGGACCACCATGCTCTCCTTTACCTTGCTATTCACTTAAAATGAAATTGTGTTCATTCATTTGATATGAATAGGCTTGACCTTGTGGTTTTGCAAAACCTTCAGTTTGCTTCAATAAGACGTAAATTAAATCATTGTGAGTGGGTAGTATTCGTTTAGCTTGGATGCAATGATTTATCTCATCAAGATAATAAAGGTGTCAACCGCTGGCTTCACATATTCCTTGCAGTGCAGTTCAATAAATGATTTATGGAGTTATGAACGACGCATTATCAGAGCATAGTACCACTTGTAAGCAGTGCGCAATGTGAGGCTTACACAATTCATGCTAAGTAAATAGAACCGAGGAAGCTTACTATTAGATTATGACATACTCGCTTCGTTTCGACTATCGGGATCTATCGGCTGCTTGGCATTTAACTTTTGCCCTTACACACTAGATGTTCAATAGCTGGTGGCGATACATTCTGTCACTGAGTCAATTTGTCTTTCCTCTCGGAGACCCTTTGGCCTCAGAGTGACCTTTGACACATTGGATTGCTGTGTATCGTTATCGTCCACTATTCCATAATGGTATAAATAATTTTGATAACTTCACATGAGCATGGTTGAAAGAAAGCTGTGAAGTGGTAACACGTTTTTATAAGCATACCTAGGACCAAGAAAGACATGAAGTAATCCTTATCCAAACTTAAGACTCGTAATTTAAACATTGAAATAATTAAAGTGTACTTTCCAAACCTTCAACACCTTCGTCATTACCATCATCATGGGACATCGTTTTCTGTAATTGCCTGATAGAATGAAACGTAACAAAATGCGACTGGTGGTCATAAGCGGTTACAGTACGACGCTTAATGAGAGCATGATTGAAAGTGTTGGATCAAATTAGTCAAGGTCCCCTAGCCTGATGTCTGCGGGCGCTGTTGGCGATAAAAACGCCGATTTGAACTTTTGAGACGCCCCATAATTCCAGAAGATATTCAATGTGTTCTCATTGGACGCAGCAGACCACAACAATGTACATGACGTCCCATAAAACCGAGGGTGCGTATCACAACCCAGTTTCATGAGCCAGACACACGCAACTAAGGTCAATCCGGGTCCCAAGCTTTGCGTTTATTGGTCACGAAGATTAACGAACGTGTCTAATGAATATTCGAACGCGCCAGTTTAAGACCTTGTCTTGTCGTAGACTCTAGGGCGAGAAGCGTAGCGGAACCCCTGGAGTCTGGGACGCAGACTAGGATCAAATGCTTATCATCCACATTATCCGATTATACTAATGAGCAGCAGCTCTACTGCTTAAGAGCTTATGCAGCATATCACGGGGACACCGTCGTACACCTCCAATTTGAAGTCGTGGTAAAAGAATGGAATTGTGTTTGCATCATTTCTTTTGTCGGAGGCGACAATGTTTACAAAGATAGGAACATTTCCGTTGATAAATGGTTCTTATCCTTATCACTGGATTTGAATGACAGCAAGGAGCATCGGAACAGGTGTCATATTATTTCATAAAATAAAAGAAGAAAAATTTGTAGGTCACCATTTGTCATCAACTTGGATTTGTTGATGTGATATTCAGCCTCCTTATATTTGTTTCCCATTAAATACCCCTATGAAACCACAATATGCTATCTCTCACTGATAGGTATAGTCGCACTTATATAACCTAAGGTTTAGATAAGTGATATATGTGACCTGACGATTGGATATTTCATTAATTCAGTTGAGTTAAAATAATGGTGCCGTAGAAAGGCTGGTACAGAAAATGAACAGACACGCACATGAAATGACATACGACCACGAGGGTTTTCTGCACCGCCTACACAACCACATAAAACTCACAAAGGAAACGTAAAAATGCGATTCATATACCATTTTGTATGACAGGTCATACAAGGAAGGATTCGTAGTCATAGAATAAATTTAGAGCGGGCGCATCAGTATTAATCTGCATATTTTTTTAGGCAGTGACGGTGATAACTTCTTACATATACGCAATAAAAACTATCCATATGAACATATATACAGCGCCATTTTTGTTTGTGGTAATGCCCCACAGTGAGCAGCCGGTCGTAAACTAGGACCGCCTGATCGCATATTAAGTGGTCTGCCTTTACTCTTATCCATGCAGCGGGGTTTTCATAAGCAAGGCAAATATATTGCCAAGCTACCCCAGATAATTGCTAATAATTCATCTTGAGCATGATTTACTGGCAGTGGTACTGCGATGGTGGTCGTGCACCAGATTTTCAAGGTCAGGTCAGAACACATTGATCAGCAGCTGGGCTGGATCGCCCGTGCCATGGGGGAGATGTCGCTGTGCGCCGGCTGGATGTTAATTTACAACCAGGTAGATATAACTTAATCACCAGGTGGATGTTACTTTGTCATCAGCTTGATATCGCTTTGACGCTAGCTGGTAACATCATTCGCAATTGCGCCATCATAGAGCTCATAGCTAGGGTCATTGTCAAGCATTACGCCAGAAACAATGCCCTCTGAAGCCCCGCCAGGCATAGCATCCAAGAGACAATAAAATCAGGCAGCGTTCCAAAACGGGGCATTATTCAGTTAGCTTAGCTAGCCGCAAGGTGGCACAAAATAGACTCCTCTAGGATTGGACAGCCAGCAGCAAATCGCTGCATCGAGGTGCTAGTAGTGAGCCTGAGATGAGAGCAGCCTGGGAGCAGACTCTAGACGCCGCTATCGTTATGTCAGCAATGGGCCTCGCAAGTCTAGCTGCTCGGCGCTGGCTTCAAGGCCTCATCATACAGTAACTAGTGGTGATAGAACTACCAACTGAATTCAACTATGACTCCACTTGTATCTCTCATGTGGTTTCTGTGCTTTGGAGTTCTACTTACTTCGTTCGTATACCGCGCGGAAGGTAGGTTATCTTAATGACTGCGATATTTCGGTGTCGCTAATTCTTGTACGCACTTGTTATTCTTGTGTGGGATGAAATCGCTTGAGTTAGCCATGCCTCATACATTAAGAGGATATTATTTTCCATCCAATATGATCAGTGATGATTAATGGCTTAAAATGCAAACAACTTGTCTTCTTTTAGACTTGAATGGTTGTGTTAATTATCGTCGTCACGTGCATTTGACAGGTGAAAAAGAATGTACCACTACACGCCCAAACTGTGCTGGCTTGTCACTGGAGGTCACGGGTCTGCTCACTGACATCACGTGCACCCAACATGGCAACCGCCCCCATCCGATCGTCGACAGCATGTATATTTTCTGTAAAGGCTCGGGTTATAAACCGTGTGAGTGTGTTTGCCTTGATGACCGAGTGTTCAGTTACTCAACACGACATTGTGTTAAAGCTGAACCAGAGCCCAACGCGGCCGCAGGCAACGAAGACCTGTACGTAAATACAAACACAGCCATTGTTTATGACGCCGCCAAAACTACATCAGGATTGAAGAAGATTATCAAAGCAGATGGCATTGATACCAACTTGTTGGAAAACGAGGTGATAAAGCACGTCCATAATGCAAGCATAGATGGTGAAAGAGAAGTGATGAGACAACGACCCACATCGAGATCTGTGATTAGCGCCACGAAGATAGCGGCTGTAGCCCGGGTATCGGTGGTGGAAGACGACTCTATATTTCCCGCCTGGGGTATCGCCGTCCTCGTCTTAACGGTCGTCGTCCTCGGTATGCTCGTTATCCTCATTCTGTATTGACCGAGCAGCGATTCTCTTCTACTTGGTGCGCTCGTTATCCTCATTCTCTATTGACCGAGCAAAGATTCTCTTCAGCTTGGTATACTGACGAATATAGCGCTGATGGATGGGACAAATGGCGGTAGCCTTGACTTGGCGACCAGTAACTCTATTATGGGGTGAAAGTTGACACCGTCTCCTATTCTCCGATGTGAGCCGTCGTTATGACAGAATGCGACGAGGGATTGCCCGGAACCTCGGAGAATTCCCTAAGCGGAATGCAGATTAGTTCGTTGAACTATTTGGTCATTCGACTGTGCTGAGGTTATTGACTCCTGGTGACGTTCTGTACTGATAGTGCATCATTACAAAATGATGTTCACCTCACTAATAGCCGTGTATTTATTGACATGACACAAGCGTTTGCGCCCGAATGTAGCCATGGGGTTATGCAACGTCCGAATGCCGCCATTGATGAAGTGTTAGCAAAAGCAGGGATGATTGCGAATAGAGTTTCGAGTGTGTTTTCTCGACATACAAATCGACGAATGAGGATTTTGAATGATGATTAGGAACCTGTCCTTTGCTGACACTCGCAGGCAGCATCGGGACCCGGACTTGGTCGGGGGCTCCGCGGGCGAAATGGAATGGCATAGATCGGATGTCATTTACACTCTTACATACCTTTCATTCAAATAAAATGGTCGTGTGGAGGTTAGTAAAATGTGATTTCCTCAGAAATATTCCCCAGTAATGACAACATCAACTGCTTAATGATCTCGAAGATGGGATATTTATAGCTCCCTTACTGCAACATTAGTAGGAAATGTGTATACCCCTGAGCGCGACAAGGATAGTAAAGGCGGTTTTATGACATAGAAAGTCACATTCAGAATAACGAGAATAGTTGCCAACGTAACATGGTGTAGACCATTAATAGTTTCGCTGGAGTCTGCTGGGGAATGTCGCAAGGTTAATAAATAAGTGGGTGATGAGGTTGGGAATTCAAGCCACGGGAAGTGAGTAAACTTGGAGACGTAATGTGTTTAAAGAGGCAAGTGTTTACCTGAATCATTGAGTGGGGTTCTGACGATGACGCTTACACTGCATATTTGGAATAATCGCGTAGTTAGCAATTCACAAAATGCACACACATATTAGCTGACACGATTTACGATTATAAGTGTCATCAAGGGATTCTTTGTAAATTATTAAGAATTATATATTTCATTCGCGTTGGATGACAGCAGCATAAATAGCCCATCCGTAATTTGTTTTTGTCACAACGTTACATAGTGATTTTTACAGTATTTGATATAGAATCATTACTCATGAATGACAGATCTAAATTCCTTTACTGATGTGACTATCTTCATTGGCTTTGGTTGAATTCTCACTAACGTTACCATGATTAATTCCTAGGGTGATTTGACGGAGTGGACCGTCAATTCAAGCCAAACTCATGGGGACAAATGCTGATCGGTCATTTACGTCATTTCTACATCAAAGGGTGATGATGAACAACTGATCATGAATATCGCTAAATCGTTTACTACACTGATCAAACTAGTATATATCGCATTAGTGGATTGCTATATCCTGATATTGGGCGCAAGTTTATTGATTCTAACGGATATGTCATTAAGCTTTTTATAATTCGCATTCTGCTTATTTCTACAAATCTAACATTGAAAGGCTCGTTAATTGTTCGCTTAACGTTATATTACAATAAATGGTATCAAGGCATCTACATTATTCACTCATATCAAGTCGATTCTATTGTACATTATGTGCACTTTTCTATATGCATGTATTCTGTAATGTATCAATGGCTACAACTCTAGCATCTCTCATGCCAATATGCAATGCATGCCAATGAGTGTCGTGTCGGAATAAGTCGTCTGAATAAAAACGAATATGACTACATAAATTCCTCGATCGATTTTTTGGCTGCATCACATAATATTTGATTTCTATTTCTACTGCCCCCCTACACCTCAAAATAATACATGGATATATATATATATATATATATATATATATATATATATATATATATATATATATATATATCTATATATATATATATATATATATATATATATATATATATATATCTATATATATATATATATATATATATATATGTGTGTGTCTCTATATATATATATATATATATATATATATATAAATTGATAGATATATATATATTGATATATATATATTCTATATATATATATATATATATACATATATATATGTATATATATATATATATATATCTATATATATATCTATATATATATATATATATATATATATGTGTGTGTGTGTGTGTGTGTGTGTATGTATGTATATGTGTAGATACATACATATAAATGTATGTATATAAATGTACTTCCCCTGACTCTCGCATAAAGATGGTAGGAACGAATCGATGGCGTATTGTGTGTAAAATGGTTCCTCCCTGGTACCCGTTAGGCGAGGAAAATGGTCAACCAAAATACATGATACACGAGTTGAATGGAGTATTTTGATGTTTGTAGCGCCCCTTCAATTGGTAAAATAAATAGACTGGTCCATGACGTTAACCTTCGGGCCGGAGCGAGAGGGTTTAAGAAGAGTTACATAGTTTAGAGTTGCGCAGTCACCTCGCCAGCTCTCATGAGCCTCCCATCTCCCAACGAAGAACTCTCCCGTACCGAACCTACCGATTCCCCACCTCCTGGTGAAGACGACTTATCTGCCCCGGGTAGCTTACCGACCCATGCCCTCTCTCAAAGGGAAGAAGGCTTTACTTCTGATCCGATACCGAAGACGAAAGAAAGAGGAGACAGCTGGTGGCCAATCTTCCTACGCATCGACTTCTATGCAGGCTAGAATTCACATTTCGGTTGCTTACTGGTTGTTTCTTAGGAATATGGCGAGCTGTATTGCTTTCTGATATAACCACATAATTTAACGTCTGTAGTAGCAATTTGGGATCTTTAGGTCGACGAAAGAGCAGTCTGGTTTTCCGAGTGAAAGAGTCAAGACCTATGAAAACGCTGAATAGGTCAGTGGATCTCGTCGGACCGTGACGTTGATCAAATTTCAAATTAAAATTTATTATTTCCTACAGAATTTTTCTTTTCAATCATTATGATTGCTTGATGTTAATTAAATATATCTTTATGTCATTCATTTTACTTTCATTCTACCTTTAAGAACACTTTAAGACTGATATACAGGTGGTGTGGCGCTGTCACACAACTTGGCTTGAGTAAACTCATAGTCGTGGAGGTTATCCCCAAATTTGGTCAATGTTTTAAGCGTAACTTGATGAAAAGTTTGAACTTAATTTCGCTGTGGTTGCAGCTTTTACAGTAAATTCTACTCAAGTCTCAGAACAAGTGCTTCAGGTATCCAATGTGAGTTTCCAGCCCTGCAATGGATTGACAACAGCACACCTGAGTTAGCTCAGTGCTTGGATAAAGGTCAGTCTCAGAGCCCTTAACATGTTATATCATCACATGATGACATCATGCTATATAAGTGTAACTGTATAAACCGTATGTTATGCTTATCAGCTTGTAGTCTCTTTTGCTTACAGGCCTCGTGGGTAGTATTTTATTTGTGTGGCAGATTTAAACATAGTCATATGTGTATACGTACGGTGATTTTCATTGGTTTTATTTGTGGTGACAGTTAACTGTTATTGTTCTGAAAAGGCTAATAGCTCAAGAGGATAAAACATATCATATGCCTTGTACAATCTTATAAGCACTTGTTATTGAAACATTATTCTTCCTCAAATAAATATAAGAGAAAAATTTTTTATGTTAAAGTGAAGCATTGTCCACTGTGGCTACCCATATATATGAATGTGATTCTGTGTTATCTATCATAATTGTAAGTTAGATCGATAAGTTATACGCTATTATTTTCCAGTTGGCTATTGCTTCAACAGAAACATCGACCAACGCTGACGTGCCTGGGTCGTATGCAATCGGTATGCTTCTAAGACCGCAGGATTTCAAGCTGAACTGTTGAAGTAGACGTCTTACTATGTCTGAAAACGACGCTATGTTATAAATTTTGAGATCGATTCAGACAACTACCAAACACCAAACATACCCCAAGTGATGGAGTTTTAGAATGCAATGATGTTCACGGACAATTTTATCCCTTTTTGGCAGCGGATTTCATTCATGGTGATTAGTTATAGTTCGATAAATTTGGAAGCGATAGAAAGTCCGAAACACAGCAACATGTTCAAGACCACGTGCATTGCGCATGCTCAGAATGACGTGACCCATCGATGGCTATTGTTTTCTGTGTCTGAACTCGATTAGATACAGCAGATTGTATTCAAAGTGCGTCAACGTGCTTCGCAAGCTTAGCAGGGAGGCAATGCGGATGAGGCGGCGGGAAATCACGCGACCCAATATTTTCCAAAATGGCGGTCATCGCATCGCAATGATGTATAGATGGCATTTCTAAACGAATAGTATCGATCGGGGGTAAGCTTTTGGAGCACTGTGACTTTTTTTTCCACAGGCTCTTGATATATGTGTTTTCTAGAAGCCAAACCCAGCGCTGTATTCAAACGCATGTTTTAATGTGCGCCAAAAGTATCGGAGCAGAACGGTATATATTCATATAACCGTTCGACCGGAGCTAGATCTGTCAGTGGTGTTGGACCGGACTAGCTTGGAGTCTGTGGTGCCTGATATCCTCCCGTAATCTTCGTTCCATGAACCGGGCGATTTGCCCGATAGAAGCAGAAAACAGTCAATGATTTTTTTATTTCTTACCTCTTTCAATATTCCACTTTGTTTCGTCTCTGGAACTCACTTTGCACCTTTTACTACATTTTATAGAAGATGTCTTAGTCCTGGGCAAGGCTTAATTTCTAATGGGCATGTTGTGCACTTACAGCGTACACGAATATCATGTTCATTGTATTTATATTTAGGGATGCTTTAGAAGTAACTTGTAGCCATGCTATTAAATAATTTGCTTGAGACAAAGAAAGAGTTTGTAACATTGATTTTTATCTTTCTAGTGTCCATTAGATGTCTTTTATCTACCTGGTGGACAGCTTATATATAAAATAAGAAAAATTGGCACAACCATAATAAATAAACGATTGACACTCGCTCGACAGAGGTTCATAATGATCTACTTGATTGTTTCGTTTCTTGCCACAAGATCTGCCCCTAGACTCGGTGCATTAGACAGCTGAATTGAGGCAAAATGTTATTAGGTTATAAACGATTAAGTCTGCGTGAGATTACGCTTTCAAGGTCGCGCTTATATCGCCTTGCACAGATTCTCTCGAATGATCGGCTTAATTTCATGTTGTGCGCAAGATCACCACACTGAGGTTTTGAGACATCAAGTCGTCGCCCATCCGTTCCAAAAGCTGTCCCGTCCCAGGGGTCTCGTCGTCCCTTACCTCTTTCATTTGCCTTTCATTTTTGCGTTTTTCCGAACCAAAGGTCTTCTTCTTTGGCACGAATTGGTATGGCAGATCTTGTCCACCTTCAAACCGCAACATAATGCATACAGATAGTCTGTTCCAAGCCAAATTCTAGCCGCTCGCAAAACGAGTCACAGATCAACAACGCACTGCAAGTAAACAACGCGCCAACTGACAGGCACTGTATCCGCCTATGACGCCACACCCAAAAAACATGGCGACGACGGACAAAGCGTTAGAAAAAAAAGAGGGTAAACCATTTTAACTATAAATCTCGCCGTCTTTTAAAACCCAGCGATAGTCCATGATATTAAAATCTCGTTCAGAGTGAGTATCTCTTAAAGCTATTGGCGGCTGATAAAAGAACAGAAGTGATAACAGGGACCAGGCAGAGAAGAATGGGCAGTCAATAACGCTAACATGGGAACTCGGAAGCAATAAACAGCGCGGTTTAATTTCTTCGTCTATTGAAATACAATGACCACGACCACTTGCTGTAAACACGTTTTCGTTACGCCATAAATGATGTGGTTGATTCGCATGGCCTAACTTATAAAATTCATTTACACTCTGTATTATGCCAAAGCGAACAAAATCGTCCATAGTAAATTTCCACACTTTAATATAACAGTGCGAATGAGAGCAGAATTTTTTCCTCAGTCGAAACCACAACAATCGAAGGTAGCCATAGCAAGAGAGACTGACTCTTCCCATGTGATAGCCATCACAGCAGACGATGCGGATCAATGACCATTGCTGATCACATTCCAGTGATTATCGTAGCTGATCGCTAACATCAGTATACGGCGGTGTTATGGAGAGGGACGTCGTCGCTGGCACAATTCTGCCCTTACGAATTAGGATACAAGACGAAGTTGACACGACTGTGTTCGTTCTTAGAAGCGTTCTGTTGTGACCAACGATCGGACACAACGTTATGATTCACATATTGTTATGCATAGGGATACGTAAATAAAACATTGATTACTGTTTCGTCTCCATGAACGAGCCCTATGGCTAAGTCATTCGCTGAACGAAGGATATTGTGGCTGCAAGGAAGTTTCAAACGAACTATGGAAATCTATGATGGCAGTCAGTTCAAATCTGGTTCGTCGGAATAGATTGCAATCATTTGTATAAGATGCTTTGCTATGGAAAACCAATGCATGGATAGATAGGATAACTTACAAGCAAACAATTTACGTACTATACACGTTGTTATTACGTAGTTGTTTGGTAGTGATTACGTAGTGTTTCTACGTCATGATTTCGCAAAAGTGTGGAAATGCAAAGAAAATACGCAGTGAAGTTATCATTCCACAGCTAGCTCCGGTCGTAACGGTAACATGAATTTATACCGTTACGAGGCGATCTTTATACACGCGTCGCCGTGTTCGCGTTTGGGTTGAAGGGCTACTCTGCGCAACTAGAAAATAACATATATCAAGAGCCTTTACAAAAAATAGACTTTGCGCACCAAAAAACTTAACCCCACTCGCCGGTATTCTTCAATAAATGCCATCGATAGTTCGTTTCCGAGAAAATCGCGATACGATGTCTGCCATTTTGGAAAATATTAATTCCCGCGATTTCCCGCATTGCCTTAGCATCCCAAGTGGGGGGGGGGGGCACTTACCCTAACTCGGATAGGGGTGTCCCGCGGGACCTCGAAAACCCGTTCTCGTTGTACAAGTTGAGAATGGGAAAAAGTATACTCCGTCGTACAAGGTATTATGCGAATGTACAACCCGTCGTACAAGTCGAGAGGCCGAAAAAACATGCCCCTTCGCGCGGCACATTTATACTATATCTATACACTTAAGTGCCCCCCTGGGCTTAGCATTAGTCATCGTCTTTCTGAGCATGCGCAATGCACGTGGTCTTGAACTCGAAAACAAACATGTTGCTGTGTTTCTGACTTTTTACCACTTCCAAAATTGATCGAACTATAAATAATTACCATGGATGAAATCCCCCGCCGAAAAGGGATAAAATTGTCCGTAAAACATCATTGCATTCTATAACTCCATCACTTGTGTATGTTTGGTGTTTGGTAGTTGTCTGAATCGATCTAAAACAATTCGCGTTGCGTCGTTTCCAGAAAGAGTAATACGTCTACTCAGACGTCTTGTAGGGCTATTCCACAGCCTATTGGGGATATTGGGGTACCTGTATGCTACCTTCTCACTATGTTATCAATGACAGCGAAAATGTCATTCAAAACAGAATGAGCATTTGTTTTTTTATTGCATCATACAACCGGTTTATTTAGCTGGGTATCTTCAGAATCCTAGGTATCGATGGCAGGAAGAGAGGGGCGGGTTCTTTTCATCGTTGGTGTAAAAGTTCGTGCCTGTCAACATATAGGATATACGAAATTATGTAATGAGTGGATATATTTTACCGATTTATAAAATAGGATGATGCTGAAAGTCATTTCACAATAATATTTAAAACGAGAAATATTGAAAACTGGTCCTAAACAAGGGGAACAATATGAGTTCCATGTCTTGATAAAAAAAACTCTGCAGCAAGCAACAACCGGATGGTCATTACGTTTATTTTGATCTCGCAGGCTACGCTATGACCAAATACATGGTATCGATAACGTCCGCAATACGCATCTTGAGCTGCGTAGCATAGTGATACTTATATAACACGTATGTATTTATTACGCATAGGCACTACGTAAAAGAGTTGCGTAGTTACAGCGTTTCATTACGTAATGACATGACATTACCAAACCATTACCTACGAACTACGTAGCACTTCGTAGTCTGTACGTGTTTGCTGCGTTATGTTGCAGACTAACCCGGTTGGACTTACAAGACATATGCCGATGTCTAATATAAGTTGGACACGTTCAATCATAGATTTTCTTTCCGTGTGCAATTTATCGAATGCTGATTGATACCATGCGCCAGATATAGTTTATAATTGATTACATGAATGTTCATTAATCACAGCAGATAATTTCAAGATATCCTGATATAAGCAACGAATATTCCGACATATATTGATAGTTACTTTAATTAAATTTCCTAAGTAATTGAAAATAAGACGTGAATACAGAAGCATTTAATTTTGTGGACGCTTGGTGGGGTTCAAAACCAAACTGCTGCCGATACTGTTTTTCGACATCAATTGATGCTGAGGGTACAGCGTGGGAGGAAGGGAGGGAGGGAGGGAGGGGAGAGAGAGAGAGAGATAGTACCAATTTGTGAGATATTACTGCTTTGATGAAATTAAATCATATCCCATTAAAAAGTTGTTGCATGGAAAGTGCTTTGTTACATATTACACATGAATACTTAATTCCCCTTCACCCTAGCCATGACCAGAAAAATTATCAAATGGTTCGGTGAATTTTCTGTCCCCTTACATTACCGCATGAAATATATATACTACGTTACGTATCGCCACATATAAATACGATAACATGGGTAGGCAATTAAGTCCCTTCGCCCATATTGGTTGACAGTCTGATAGTCTAATCCATATAGGGTACGACAAAGTTGGACTAATGCAACCAGTGATTTCAACGAACGGTACTTTTTTGTCGATTGTTTATTTGTACGTTTTTTCATTCGTTAGTAGCGATGCTTCTGACCATCATGTTCATCGTCGGTGGAGGTAAAATCAGGCAATTGACAATCACTGCAAAGAGACAAATCAAATTCTGTGCTGCTGTAACAAAATTTGTCGCGTCTCTCAGTTGCGATGGGAAGAGCGGGTTTTATCATGTCCGCCTTGAACTAGACTTTGTCGGAGTATTAGAGGTGTCTGATTTCATCAGTGTCAACAGTATTCAGCCTATATAGGTAAATGTTGTATCATTTGAATTCCACGATCGCGGTTTATCTATCTCGTGGATATTATCGCCCTCGACTACAGCGATAATCAGGGCTGTTTACTCAGTGACAGTGGTGTACCGTGTAGTCTTCTGCCGATCATTATCATATATACAGAGGACTAGACCACTGAGTAGACAGCCATGATTGTCTTATTTCGAAAGGTTTTGGGACCTAAAGCGATGTAAAAGTTATAAATGTCAGTAAAACAAACGATCAACAGAAAACGAATCGGTAATTCAAGAAAAAGCATATTGGTTAAAGTTGTCACTAGACCTGTTAGTGTTAGCCGCGCACGACTGTAATATAAATATAATAAGACGTCGTGCACGGCTATAGTATAGACATGTAGTCCTCTATGTCTAACAGGTAGTAGTTAGGTCTGTTTACCGGGCTAAGTTGTCACCAGTTTGGTCACATTGTCAGTGGTCTTGTCTTCACCTTCGGCTTCGTTAGCTAGTACTTGCGTAGCAACCCAACAGATCAACATCAGGTTTTATAACTGGTATCGTGTCAAAATGCCCCTCGGGACAAAACGCCCTTGGAGACCTCAATACTTATACTGATATACCAATGCTAGAATCATTAGAACATGCACACCATTCGTCCAGTCAATGAGGGCATTTCGTCCCAGCCATGAGGGCTTTATGAGTGCACTTTGAATACAATACATTTAATTTTGTAGCCATTCAAAATGCATTTGTCATACTTATTTCAACATATATTAGCAGCCTTTACATTTATGTTTTTGATGTGCAGGGCCAGTTTGAACGGTACATTTTGGTGTTTCATTTCAATAACATTACCATGCAAGTACATTTTTCATTTACCCTTTTATGAACAATTATTCACAGATCAGCCATGTCAACAACGGAACGCGCCAAAGGGAGGAGGAAGCGGAGAGAACTGTCAGCTGAGCAGAAACAGGAGATCCATGAAGCGTTTGATCTCTTTGACACGGATAAGGATGGATCAATAGATTACCATGAATTGAAAGTAAGTACAATACCGTGCTGTATAGAATGTATGTTCATATCGTTAATGAGGCCATATTAAGTGACAAATAGAATATTTCAGGTTGCTATGCGTGCTCTCGGGTTCGAAGTTAAGAAAAACGATGTGTTGAAGATACTCAAAGATTATGACAGAGAATCCACAGGGAAAATTACTTCAGAGGATTTCAAGGATGTCTGTGAGTATAATATGCTGCAGTAAATTGGAGTAGCGTAGTTTCATGCACCATCCTCTGTGGTAATTTTGCCTCTTTTGTTTGTGGAAAAGTGACCGGTATGATGCTGGAAAGAGATCCTCGGGAAGAAATGTTAAAAGCTTTCCGGCTGTTTGATGATGATGACACCGGTAAAATTGGTCTACGTAATCTCAGGAGAGTGGCAAGGTAAACAGACTAGTTGTGTTGTTGCTCAACCACATATATTTTAATGCAACATATATGGAATGCAACCATTGGCTTGCTTGTTGAAGGGAACTGGGAGAGACAATGACAGATGATGAACTACGAGCAATGATTGACGAGTTTGACAACGATGGAGATGGTGAAAGTGAGTAATTATACTCTACACACCCGTCCTCTTATTGCTTTTTGGGAAAAAATACCTTTTCGGCATTAAGCTTACCTATTATAAGGTTGATAATGCTTAATGTCAGGTGTTAAATCCTCATTAGTAAATGATATTGACTAGTGGGTGTATCAGCCAATGATTTGTTTTCAGTCAATGAAGAGGAATTTTTGTCACTCATGATGGGCGATACATAGAAGCCCCCGTCATCTAGATATATTTTTTATTTCATGCCTGATGTTATTATTATTATTATTATTATTATTATTGACTTGGTGCATCATTCCCGTTAGTTACACTGTTAGGTAATTAGGTCAGTACAGTTGCAATGCACCATTTCTGTCATGTATTATAGCATACTCGATTCTTTCTATATGTTCTGTAAAATTGTTCTGACAAAAAGAATATTCATGTAAGCACACAACTTGAAGTAAATTTATGGTAATTGATCACCTTTGCAGTATTGAAATCAGGATTAATGCTTTAACATTTAATTGAATTTCATTATGATTATTGACATAGCAAAACATATTTCCCTTAAGCTGGACATGGGTACTTTTTATCATGCTTTTGTTATGGTAGGTTCTAACCAACAAGCTGACCAGGAATGGCAAGGACCAAAGTCAACTCTTTTTTTCAAAAATAAAAACACATTTATTACAGACACTCCAGGAACTAATAATGAACGGGAATTATATGAAACTAATGGCATAACACATTCCGACTTGATATACTCTTTTTCTTTTATCAAAAACGCTTGTAGACGGGTGTATACATAGATGCTTGAAAATAATTTACCATGTAAAACCAAACACCAACAAACAAGCTAGGATAAAATGCTAGGCATTCATACATGATTGTATTACATTTGAGCAGGTGGTGTAATCTCATTAGATGTTGTGAGGGCTTGAAGCTGTTATATCATCCAGTGCAGATGGCACACGAGGATAGAAGCCCCATTGCCTAGGCTCCAAGTGGTCAAATCGAGTAAAGGAAAAGTCGAGTGGTAACTCTGCCACACAAACAAACACACCGATAATATATACAAACCACTGTCCCTATCTGACCTTACACTTCATAACTAGACCACTACTAACATTCCTTGACAATTGTACAATGTTTACCACTAGTGCCCAAGACTTTCTAAAACACACAAGGTGACACAGATGCCAGTCCTATTAGTGCGAAAAGTAAAAATCAGACAGACAGCCACACTAGAAAACATCCAAGGCAAACTAATTCACATTGACATGGTCAGATTGAAATAAAACAAATATTACAGATTTAAGAACTAGGAACATTTAAGGAAATACCTGTTATATGCTCCAATTGGGGCACGGACACATCGGCGTATTTCCGCACTATGTACCCCCATAGTGTGTTCATGTATTTCTTTCCATCGGAGTCATTACCGTGGGGGTCATGGTCATCTGTGAAGATGGAGCCCCACTGGCGAGAGGTTAGGTATTCCTTCTCCAAATCAAGAGGCTCCTTAAACAGTCCATAATTCACATATTCACCTATGTAGGTGCATTAAGAAGACTGCTGGTCGTGATATATAAAAATTTATAAATATATTGTGTGTGTATATATGTTTATATATATATATAGCTATACATATATAGATATATAGTTGTGTGTATATATATGTTTATCTATGTATATATAGCTATATATATATAGATATTTAGTTGTGTATATATATATTTATCTATATATATAGCTATACATATATAGATATATAGTTGTGTGTATATATATTTATCTATATATATATAGATTTATATATATGTATATAAATATCTATATATATAAACTGCTGTGATATACTAGATGTGTGTGCTTCAGTACTGCCAGCATACCATGGTCCTCCTTCGCTTGCGTTTTGGTTGCTGGTCAGGCTCTACAGGCAGAAGGTATTGTTCTGCCTCCATTTCCTCCAGAATGAGGAACGTGTCCCAGTTCACAAACTTTTTAGCTGGATAGACATCTGATCTCAAACTGTCACCAAAAAATAATACCTAAAAAAAAGGGGTATTCCAATTAAAGAACTTCAAAACATTGGCCTCTTTCTGAACAACAACCAAACAGTATGGAAAATCATAGAAAATGATATTAAAATTGGTAAACCATCAGTGTCAAAGGTTGATATGAATGAGTCATATTTCTACTTTAAACAACATGAACATGAGACCAGATTCTACCTTAGGATTTTCTTTACATGTACTTTTTTGAAGGTACTTGTTCAACTGGGTTGCATTGCCTTGGGAAAAGAAGACCCCTTCCACCAGTTCATCGACTGCAGATGATTCTTTGGTCCCCTCTGAAAGGCAAGGGAAATGTTATAAGTTCAAAGAGATACAGTTATAAGTAAAATATCTTGTTGTTAGAATATTATAATACTAGGTTCAGTTTGTACTGACAATATTCTGGGATCTTGGTGAAGACAAAACAAGTAAACAGTAAATGTACAGCTAAAATTAGTTGGTTATCCAGTGCTGATATCTCACCAATTCTTAAAAACGGTCGGTTAGTCTTGAAGAAGCCAGGTTTGCGACCAAATGTAAGAAATAGGTCAAAGTACTTCCCAACATCATCTGTCCTTAAACAGAAATGTTAATAATTTTAAACATCTGATTACAATCTCTTGCCAGTTGACCACGGCAGTTTTCAAACCAGAAAAAACATTTTCATTCATATATCAGGAGGAAAGGAGTGCACTTACTTGAGGATATGCTTGAGACTACAAAGAGCAAAATCATTGTAGGATGATGTCAGAACAAACATTTTCTTGCCACTTTTCTTGAGCCTCAGAAGCCACTCAAGTATCATGGAGCTACACTGTTCCACATATTTGCCAACATCCTTCTTCCAAACATCAAAGAACCCTCCAGCATCCTCTGTCAAGTTACACACATATTATATCTGTATATTGCTCACCCAAAAAGGTCTCATATTTATGTAACACTGCCCACAATTGAGTTAAAATAATCTATGAAAGAGTCTGCCAAGTGAGCAGTTACTATTCCTACTTTGGAATTGGGTGTGAAGGTAGACATTTTGAAATGCATTGAAGACATCTGGCCACAAATACTGGTAATTTTCAATTTTCTTCTCTGTCTGAAAGCAACCAGAAACCAAGAAATTTCACCAACGAGTAATTTAAAAACAGACCAACAAATGAATATAGCAATTTAAAATGTATGCATCATTGGTAATGGATGGATTAGCAGTACCTCTTTATCGACTAAATCTACCAGTCTAGCGATGAGCACTCCTCCGGGCATGTCAAAAAAGTTTTCGAAAATGCGAAACTCATCTGAAAATATATGGAACTGTGAATATATCATAATGGTTTGTCTTCCATCATGCATATATCAAATCATTACACAAGTATTAAGTTGAGTATACTGGCATACCTCCTATGTTGTTGACATTTTCAATAAGTTCCTCAAAATGAGGCCAGTGTCTTGACTCTCCATATTCTGTAGCAATCTCTTCCTCTGACAACATCCTTGTTCCATGACTAGCCCTGTTAGAAGACTTTTATGAAGAATCAATCAGGTAAAAATGGATACATATATCAACCAATAGAAGGAAAATGTTTTGGACCTAGTATGTGTTCAGGCAAATGATATATCACCTTAGAATGGTGCCATCCTCTGCAAGTTTGAAAAAGTGACCCTTTTCTACATCATACACAAGTCCTCTGGTACTGTCAGCAGCACACATCAAAGTTAGTTACATTTAAGTGACCACATATTTTGGAAAAAAAAGAATATTGACACAAGATTATTGGAAAGTGCATCATTGGTAATGCCTAAATAAACCAACCAGAAGTCTCTATCAAATGGTTCCAGCAGACTCTCATTATAACCTTTCTCCTTCACCAGGTAAGTCGCTAAAGCATTGTATATAAGCTGCAACAATGAAGTACACATTGGTAATTTTAATCTATCAACTTTCAGTAATGTGCTTCTGGTACATTTCAATAACAACTTTATATTCATTTTACCAGGACGCTTTTAAAAATGAATAATTTGATAAAACAGTTAAGCAGTTGGAAAAATCAACACAGGATATCGTATGTCCTCGATGTTTGAAATCTAGGGTATCTTGTTTGTCATCAGCATTGCAAAGATATGAATGGTGGCAAAAGCAAACAGTCTGTAAATTTTCCAAATATTCTGAATGAACAACACATTTTCTTTGAGTGTAACTTAACGACTTGACATTCTTGTATTGGTAAAGTAACCAGTTCTTTGACCTGGTAAAAACCTTCATTTTTTGCTAGGGAAAACAAATGCATTTGAGTTTTACTGAATATTTCTTTGAATGCCTGGGATTCAGAATGGGGTTTACCATGAGAAATTGTTGCTACCTAAGTCACATAGGTGCATAGAACTGTTTTTTTTAAATAACATCTATGGCAATCAGAGATAGAGAGTTTTAGTGTATGCTTCATCCTAATTTTATCTCTTTACTTCTTTTGATTCAGATTACAGTAAGGTGCAGTTTTACATTTTTCACTTAAGTTGAAGCTGCTGTCATATTTAAAATAGAATCGGATAAATATAATGCTTCCTTCCATAAATGAATAACAACAGGAACACTTTCCCCACAAAACAGTAAACAAAATCTTCGTGAAGAATTTGTATTGATACATTAAGACTTCAAAAGTATGATAGCACCAACAACCATGAGCTTCAGCATTCTTTTGGCCAGGTGTTATAATGACAATGTCAGCTAGATTTTGTGGGCGTCAAAATCTCATTCAATCTTTGCTACACATAACCTGCACAGGATCAAGCTACAACTGAAAGTTGTCCAGCACATAAACCTTTAAGTCTTAGTTATAATACACAGCCATGTATAAGACCCACCCTCTACTTGGTGTTGAAAATTGGGTAATTATTTTTACTATGGAAAACTACATAGTAGATGACCTTGAAGTGACGTTCACATACTGCAAGTATGCTAATGGTCAGTAACAAGCCTGTGTACCTTTCTCAAGTACTAAACATCAACATATCTATATTTATGTCTCCAAAGTTCGTTTCGAAATCAATTTTGCAATGACAGGTAAGCCCTAGGGGTCGTTGATGCAGAATGTTCATCAAGGTTATAGTTTCATATCCCAATGCATGACTTCACGGAATCAAAGGGGATAACAGAATGCTCCTCTAAATATACACCACTTCCACCATGACATGGTAAACATCGACAAGGCAATAGAACAATGGGATATTTCCATGAAGAAAAGTGGGCTTACAATAGTCAGCAAGCTTTCACCTTCTTTCTACTTGAGGAATTTTGACAAATAGTACATAGACATGATTTTGTGGGTGGGTAAAATCTCATTCATTTCATCATTGGTGCATAAAATAGACTCAGACTTAGCCGTGCACCCAGGGGGGGGGGGCACTTAAGTGTATAGAGGTAGTATATATGTGCCGCGCAACGGGGTATGTTTTTTCGGCCTCTCGATTTGTACGACAGGTTTTTTGGCATCATACTTGTACGACGGGGTATGTTTTTCAGCTTCAATCTGTACGACAGGTTATATATTCGCATAATACCTTGTACGACGGGGTATGCTTTTGGCCATTTTGACCTTGTACGACGGGTACGGGTTTTCGAGGTCCCGCAGCACACCCCTATCCAGAATAAGGTCAAGTGCCCCCCCCACCCGGGGCCGTGCACGACGTCTTATTGTTATATTTATATTACCGTCGTGGGCTGTTAACTCGGACTGAGTGAGTGTTAGTCAAATGTCCCCTAAAATTGGGCTACATAATGAAACATGCATGAGATGTGCACTGGATGGTGAACTGCATTAATTACGAACATTTTGTGTGCATTAATGAGCGCGGGTCAAAGATCAGTCTGCTGTACAATAATGTTGTATCTGCAGTACAGCCGAACAGACCAACAATTTTGACTTATTATCGCTCAATTCGCTACAATGATTCCAAATGTACTTCTTACGTTAAATATATTTGGGAGGTTGTACTTGGCAAGAGTGTGGTCTATATCGAACCCGATAGCGTCATATTCGGATATCGATAATGTCTGAGACATGTTCACAAATAAAAACCACCGACTACTTTAACGTTGAGATTCGGGATTTTAGTCTTGTGAGTGGCACCTATGGCTATGGTCGTGTATATAATCAGTAAGGTTATTCTCACGAACAAATGAAAATGTAGCACGGAATACATCTTCTTTTTCAGCTCGTGGCGTATCCTGCTCACGCCGCATCTGGGGGATATATAAACTTTATATTTGCTGCAAAATAGGATACTGCTGCTTTTGTTCAACCAGTTTTGTTCAAATATCTATTGATCCTCCTTGTTTCAAAGATTGGATGTGCCTTTGAGGACGTACAATATTTACATTGGTAGATTGTCATTATTTAAAAAGACATAAGATAATCACTTTACCTAGTCCTAGTACTGTAGGCCAAAAATTATTATAACTTGGAGCTTAAAAATTGATAAAATCGACTGGTGCTTCCATTCGTTGTTCGGATGTCTTTATCACGTTTGCATTAAATGAATGATAATATCACTATATATCTACATCAATTTCTTTGCTGGAAGAAATTATCTGTCAAAGTTCAACCGACTGAATGAGGAATGTTTTATCAATATTTCGAAAACTCGATGATTTGACTCGCATCGAGTCCAAGTTGTTTTTTTTTTTTGCGTTGTTATAAATCAAGATGAACTTATTTTTCTGAAATTCACGATTCTGATTGGCTGTCGCTGATATTACGAGTTGACAGCTGATAGTCACCTCATTGCATAAAACTGCCGATACTCTTCAATGATCGGTGTGTGCTTATGTAAAAGACTCTTTGTATCATTTGTGTTTTGATAGAATAGTGCAGCATCGAGTTACATTGGTGTGATACGGTGAGTATTGATATGTTTTCAAGCGTTGAGAGAAATTTTGGGTGAAAATATTCGCACAGCAGACTCAGGAGTCAGGGTGTTTGGGGTGGGTGGGGGTGGTTTTTTTTCAATGTATGTATATATGTATGTGTGTATGTATGTAGGGATGTATGTTTGTTTGTATGCATGTAAGTATGTAAGTAAGTGGGGCTGAGTTTACTCTGTTACTAACTTAGCCGGTCGGACTGTGATATGCATATATACAAGTACTACAAGGCTATTACTATTAGTAACTGAGATATTCCCTGCTCATTTCATATTTAGATTCTTTTTTTAATTATGTTTAGTTGCTGATAGCTGATCAATAAACAGCTTTGATGGCGACGCCGACGGAACAGTTGACCGTTAATGGCTGGAGATTGCCTTTAAATCCAGGAGATGGAGGTCCACTTCTCTCTGTGGCTGGTGTCACTTTAGCTTGCATCCTCTTGGCCCTCTACTATTTCTTCACATCAAAGCCTTTGACAAAGGTGAAAAGCCAAGAAATCATCAGTGAATTGATTTTTGTTTTAGTGTAGTGCGATGGACAAACAGCATGCACATCCTAAACATCAATGCTTGACATCAACTTTGGTCATATAAGTTTTAATCTAGTTTGACTCTATTGTCATACAAATTTTACACTTGTTTTACTCAATTGTCAAACAAATTTTATGGTAGTTTTACAATTTGACCATGAACAGCAAATATTATCACTTTCTAATGATATATAGACAATCACAAATGACAATATAATGTAGATTTGTTGATTGTGTAGGAGGATAATTCAAATAGGCTCGGTCAGTCCGGCACGTTACCAACCACAGAAGGTAAATACAGTGAACATCAACCAGAGGTGATAATTGTTGGCTCCGGTATACTGGGCTCAGCAATGGCTGCTGTATTGGGCAGGGATGGGCGCAAGGTCACCATTATTGAACGTGATCTCAAGGAACCAGATCGAATTGTTGGTGAGCTCCTGCAGCCTGGTGGAATAGGAGCTCTAAGCAAGCTGCAGCTGGAAGGTGAGCTGTTTGTGTTATTACTGGGTTTGACTTCACTTTCCGTGAATACTCCTACATTTGTGAGCTGATCTTCAAATCTTCTAGAATAGTAATTTATTTTAGTATATATATTCCAGACCGTTCACTGGCAAGCACTTGCTATAGTCTAGTTGAGTCTACTATGTATGATATCTGCTCACTGGGAATTGGCAATCATATATAGGCAATAGTTGCTTAAAGAGCCCTATTAAAATAACTGCTTGTCTTTATGGACATTAACATCAAATGTTGCAGGGAATCAGCCTCTTTTCTCTCTACATTTTGGAGCTAAGCAATTTGTGCACTTAAGATATATATTGGTGTTGGATTGGGCAGTTGGAATTTGTTCAGGACAGTTGGAGTTAAGGCAAGGTGATTCATATTCAGACAGGATGCCTTTCCCTTGGGGTCATGGCTAGCTGGAGTGCTGCATAAAGCATGCAATTTTAACCTAGTGTGGACTATAGCTATGGCTGTGTACAGATTGTCTGGAAGGCTTTGACGCTCACACAATCAATGGTTATGTGATTCATTACAATGAAACAAAGACTGAAGTGGAGATTCCCTTCCCAAGTGGAGACAGTGGTTTACTGTTTGGTAAAGCATTCCACCATGGTCGCTTTGTGATGGCTCTAAGGAAGGCAGCTATGGCTGAACAAAAGTATGGATACTAGCCATCTATTCTCAATCAAGTGTTGCTGATTTTATAGAAATGTGGTTGTTTTAGCTTTTGTAGCGGTTTAAAGGTATATTCATTTTTATTGTTTCAGTGTGAACTATATTGAAGGAAGTGTCAGCAAATTGCTGGAAGAGAATGGTGTAGTCACAGGTGTGCAATACAGACCTAAAGATACCACTGAATGCAAGGTACAACTCTAGTGAGACCACTTATATTTTGAAGAGTTATTGATATTTTAATAACTAAACATGGGTATTTGTTTCAAGTTAATTACAAATGTTTCTGGTTTTTCATTGCAGACTTTGGCAGCACCTTTGGTGATTGTGGCTGACGGCTGTTTTTCCAGACTACGTAAAGACCTTGTCACAGAAGATGCGACGGTTAAGTCACATTTTGTTGGAATGGTTATGCAGGACTGTCCGCAGTTCAAAGACCATTATGCAGAACTGGTGCTGACTGACCCTAGTCCTATCCTCATATATCAGATTTCCTCCAGGGACACACGTATATTAGTTGATGTTCGAGGTGGTGTGCCTAAGAATGTCAAGTCCTTCTTCAATGAACATATTTACCCTCAGCTTCCTGGTAAGCTATGCTAGTGCTTATTGTACTTTCTGACATTATTATTAGTTGAGATGACCGGGAGGTTTTTAAATTTTGCCCTGTAATCTTCAATTATCATTCTTACACATTTTATAAAGTAATACCGTTAAACAACAGAATCTTATTGAATGTCCAGATCACTTGAGAGATGCTTTCCACGATGCTACTGAAAATTCGCGTATCAAGAGTATGCCTAACAGCTACATGCCTGCCTCTGCTTCCGAGAAGCCTGGCGTCCTCTGCTTGGGAGATGCCTTCAACATGCGCCACCCCCTGACCGGAGGTGGTATGAGTGTTGCTCTTCATGATGTGGCAATCTGTAGAGAGCTCTTCAGAGAAATCCCTGACTTGGCCGACCAGCAGTCTGTTCTCAAATCTGCACGGGTGCTGTACCGGAGGAGACAAAAGAACCACTCGTTTGTGGTCAACGTCCTGTCCATGGCTCTTTATGAATTGTTTGCCGCCAATAACGGTAAGTGTTTGCATGGTGCCCAGTCAGGTCAGATTATCTGGACCTACATGCCTTTAAGATTTGTGTCCTGTTAACAATTGTGAAATGCATTTCTCACAGTAATTAAACCCTCTGATTTCTTTGTAGAATACCTACAGTGCTTAAAGAGGGCATGCTTTGCTTATTTCCGCCTCGGTGGTGAATGTGTTGATGGCCCAGTCAGTCTCCTCTCTGTGTAAGTTTCCCCAATCCATTCACCCTTAACTCCGGGGGGTGAATGTTTGCTCATGGATATAACCTTCATAATTACCATCTTGGTTCCTTTTAGTTCCAATGCATTAATGTAGAATTTAATTGCCTTCTTTCTTGTTCAGACTCAACCCAAGCCCACCAGTTCTGCTGGGACATTTCTTTGCTGTGGCCATGTATGCTGTATACTTCACATTCAAGATGAATCCTTGGTGGGCTCTCCATAAAAGTATCGGAACATCCATCTGTATTTTCTACCATGCGTGCTGTGTGTTGTTCCCACTGGTGTGGTCAGAAGTCAAGACATTTCTTGTGTTCCCCTACATACGCAGACCAACCATGGGGTTCTAATGAACCAATTGAAGCATAGACCAAATCCATATTGATGTCATGAATATGATCAATCACTGCAAGGAAATATATACATAGGTGTTATGGAAACTGTTAAGTCTGCTAGTTCTTATTGAATTGCAGTGCTGCTTCTTCCCTTATGAAGTATTTAGTTGGCGAGTATCATTTTTCATTGAGTATTATTCAGTGATTTTTTTATGCCAATTGTAGTATTGCTTATATGTAAGATAATTTATTACTGACTGTGACCTGATAATGATCTGCTCTATATTGGTCAGCAAAACATTTTTGTTTTGTGATGTCATGACACCGAAGTCTTTCAACTTGTGTGAGTTATACAGTAGCTACTTTTCTTTTGTGTATCAAGGGGAGTCTGTCATAAATCAGTCAATTGTCAGCTACCTTTGATGAACTGATTTATCCAGCATTCATTTATTTAGGAAAAACTAAATTATGCTTTCACGTTCTCAATAAGATTTTATCAATCCCTGCTCATTTTAAAAATAAAACCTAGGTTAATATTGTTATCACTCTAAGGTAAGATTCTCTGTCTGTTTGTCTTATTTTGGATCAGAATTGGCTTTCCAAGTATTTTATACAGTACTTTTCAAGTAATTTATACAGTACTATGGATATATCATATATATATATATATATATATATATATATATATATATATATATATATATATATATATATATATATTATATATATATATATATATATTTATATATATGCATTATATATATATATATATATATATATATATATATATATATATATACATGTATATATACTTATGTATGTAAATTTATATATATTTGTATGTACATATGTATATATAAATATATTGATTGCATATGGACTTGTGCCATCAGCAATTGAATATTAGGCGGAATTTTACATAGTCCCTTGTTTGCTCATTGGTACACAAAGGGCCAAGCAGATATTCATTATATCATAGCATTGTTGTTGTATCACTCGTTTGATTTCACCATTGTAAAATAAAAGTGTTGTCTTGAAGGCACAACTTGCTAATTGGTAATCATTGGTGAGATTAAAACCAGAACATGACCATGCTCGAGTGCTTGTGAAACGTCCTGATTTTACGCCCGTTGGCGTTATGATGATCTGTTTAGTTACCTTTATGATATCTCCATAGGGTGTAAGCTATAAACTCATTAATATCTCTAGAAATAGAAAAAGCGAGGAATGTCCACATCATGGAAAAAATTGTTTCGAAGGACAAGAAAACAATCTATTGGGAAAAAAATACTCGCTATTATGTATGAAAGCCATTTTAACGGTTGGTTGCCGTGGGACAAGCATCGATCGAACGGAAGGTCGTGTTATGTACCACCCCGAGCTTCCAATAGGGCGAGCTGGTGACCAATGTTCGGGTTGAGGCGGGGTGAGGGAAGCATGGTGCACTTAAGTACATAAAGGTTGTGCGGGGTGTGTTTTTTTCGGCCTCTCGGCTGTACGATGGGCATCGTACTTGTACGACGGGGTATATTTTTCAGCTGCAATCTGTACGACGGGATAATTATGGTCTTCGTGTTGTACGACGGGGTATGTTTTTCTCTTCCCATCTGTACAACGTGTTATTTAAATAATCCGTGTATTTAAGACAGATAATCGTGTTTTCTTTCATGACTCTTATTCAATTGTCAAGGGCTCGAGGTCATAGCGTTCCATCATAACGTCAAGCAATTGATCATACGAGATACTTTGTAACGACAGCCATTTCATCATTAGCAGCATCGTTATAGTTGTCGTCTTAATCATATCATAGCCATACATATTGACATTAGTTTACGGTGTATGAGGTTGGGGGTCGTAAACTCAACTAAAATCAAGTAATTACGCCCCGATATGTTAATCCTGACGAAGATGTATGAGGATGACAATGATGTTTTGACAATTTACACCGATTGCCATTGGGCACTTAGCACATTTCCTTCGCCCAAACGGGACAGTGAAACGAACACCTCTGAGACAAAGCGTCCAAGATTATAAGAAAAAAAGGAACATCAATTATTATCAATTTCTTGTTGCATGTATAAACTGACGGATAATGTGTTACATTGTTCAATGATTCAAAATTACATGGCCAAATAAGCAAGTAATGCTATTGTAAACAATATACAAGGACGCACTGATGTGGCGGTTTAAACAATAACACCCGTTCTTATGGCACAATTCAGTCCTACCATCAACAGACCAGCGTCGGGTTACCTTGTTGAAGAGGGTGGTGAAGCAGCAGGTCCCGTACTTGGTTAGCGCTTTTATCACCCCACAGAGAATCACCAGCAACCTGTGCTTGGAACGCGTTAGTCGATTCCTAGCCTATACCCCAGGTATTTCGCATAACCCCTGAAACGCGGAGATGCATACAGTACACTTTAACAAGAGATAACAAGACAAGGGTCGGGAAGTTCAGCAAACTGTATAGGAGTTGAAGCATCATAACGTTCATCTACTGCATCCTGCTCATCTGAGTTTCATGTTTAAAGCGCGAGGTTCTTTCTGCCCTCGGATCGATTCGCATTGTTCAAAGAAAGCGCCCCATTATCAGGTATTACAAATGGGACAAGCATGGCTATGTCGAACGTATGTCACAAAGACGCTGACGTGGGTATTACTATGCGATTTTCCAATTTAGTTTTTCTATAGATAATGGATGTTTTTTCTTTGATATATCTATGACAGGTGCCTCTTTTTGCTAACTGTTTTATGTAGATAACAAATTAACTGGCCGATAACTTATAGCACACTGTCATGGACTCGGATTTCGCATTGGATCCGACCATTGGTTTTCTATTGTGAATGATCTGATCACTGTGTTGTTGAGGCGATCATATGCGACATGGTATTCCAAGGTTCCGAGCGAAATGCGACATGGTATTCCAAGGTTCCGAGCGAAGCGGCCGTTTTACATTAACATTAAGAGGATTAATTGTTTTGCGCAAAGTGTTTTTATCTACTAAGTAGAGTATACATTACTGGAATGTGCGATAAAGCATGTCTTCTTTAATCTATTCTGTTCTTTATTCAATGAACATTGATTTACACCTCATACTTTGTTACTTAGCTTTGTTAAGCTCAGACACATATTCCGTTTGCCCTGAAATGCTTTTACAGAACTGCGTAATGTTGCGTTGATACAGTGTGTTGTGGCGATACTATGCACAGCTGTAGGGTTACCTATTTCCCGCGGGACAGGGGGAGTTTCGGGAATAATTTAAATTTACAGGCGGGAATGGCCGTGTTGTTGCAGTATGATTTTAAGCAGTGAACTAGTCGTTCCTGAATTGTGCAGTAAAGGAAGATGAGCCTGTGCTCCCCAACTGACGTACTGTGTAATGCCCTGGTGATACTGTGACAGGGTATGACGATACTGAGAGTCGTCCAGGCGATACTGTATAACATTGCTGTGATACTGTGTAATGCCCTGGTTATACTGTGTCAGGGTATGACGATACTGTGAGTCGTCCAGGCGATACTGTATAAAATTGTTGTGATACTGCGTATTGGCCTGGTGATACTGTGTCAGGGTATGACGATACTGCCGGTCGTCCAGGCGATACTGTATTATTATCGCATGGCACCCTACTCTCAGCCAATCAGAGCTTGAGAAAAAGCTCGGTCTTTTTCCAATATCACCTCAAACGCACAGTTTGCCATACGATAACTGCAACCGTATCGATATATCACCGAGAAACAACTTCACTTGAGATGGTCCCTCACAGAGCACCGCTGCTCTAGCATGGCAACACTACGGAGGTTCTTAATATCACGCACACTTTACAAGTCTTAAAACGAAGGTTTTCTCAAGAGTCATTTGCTTGCAAACGCTAATCTGGTTGCGTAGCGCTCATCGGGAAGTCACGGTATTATCCCATCTCCTCGGAATCATGCTGAGGCGTGAAATTGTAACACCTGCCGAACCGTGTCTACTGCTCTACAGTGTTGCTAACATCAAACAACGGCGAAGTCGGCGGAGCTCTGATTGCCGAAGTTGGGAAGGTTCTGCAAGTCTCACGCAACAAACTATCGAAGCATATTCCAATCTAATAAACAAACAAGTATAGAAAAAAAGTAGTTATCCAATCATCACTAAAACACACGCAGCTGAGACCGAATGGGGGATTAAGATTTACCTCTCATATTTACAGGTCCCAGGCAGATACCTTACATAACATAGGTTCACGCTAATTATCATTATTAGGAGACAGCGTCGTGCTTGATTATCGAGTGTAGGTGCCATCGCTATAAGCATGTATGAAAGACACTCGGACGTTCCCCATATCACCCACGTGACCATGCGATAACTAACACATATTGCTGTAATACTGAGTAATTCAAACACAGTGTAATATCGCGATGTTATGCTCTGACAAATCTGTGTGATGTTGCGGTGATACTGTGGTTGTTTGTATGCCCATAATATTTGGCCAAGTACACCGTAAATTGCAACTGTTAAACTCCCAGCTCTAGAATCTTAATGTATCGTTCTAAGAATTCCGCCCTTTCAAATTAATCCAAGCTAAATTTTCCATTCTCCACTAGGCGAGGTATTTGGGACAATTTGTATACACTAGGGTAATAGTTTGTCAACCCAGACGGGCAGTCCTTAAGTACTGCATTAAATTATAAGTCGAAACCTTACCACGAGAGAATGTTTATCCACGAGCATTACAATTCATTACAGCAGCGGACATACAATATTGGCTTTATGAGTCATTTCCCTGGTGATATTCAACCGTCCATCCAATACAGGGCTTACGACTCTCTAACTATCCAAGCTCAGCGATTTATTCTCTCCGACGGCTTATGATGGCTCATAAACAACTGGAGCGCTTCCGGCGG
Source organism: Urechis unicinctus (assembly GCA_034190875.2). Classification (NCBI taxonomy): domain Eukaryota; kingdom Metazoa; phylum Annelida; class Polychaeta; order Xenopneusta; family Urechidae; genus Urechis; species Urechis unicinctus. Next base: position 29,355,795 of record CM067350.1, on the reverse strand, counting down.
ATGATGGCTACAAACTGAGTCTGAATTATATATGGTCGTAAGGAGTTGATGATTGCTTGAGGGGTTTTAGGCGGGCATCGCTTCTGATGAAAAGTAACGTGTTCTGGCACAACATATCAAACACATACTCATCAGGGCGGCATCATTCCACGACCTCATAATTCGTTTTCTATCCTTGAATGACGTGAATTCAGGACTATGGTGGCCATATTATTTTAAGTGTCAGTGCTTTTTATGCGATTATATTCAAAATGGAAGTATCGGATGTCAGCGGCGTTCCGTTATCGAACGGTCGAGTCTGATGACGGATCACGGTACGCATGATATCAAATGCTCAGCACTTTGGTTATATGCATGTATGCATTTATGTATATGTTCTCATGTACGTAAAGTAATAGCGTACTATGGCGGTTACAAACGTCGTTCATTGTCCCAGAGAAATTCACTGTGATGCCCGTTTGAGAGAAGTAGATTTACATACATACACTGACACACTTTTTCAAATACATATAAACAGTAATCGATGGTGTAGGTTCCTCCTAAAAATGGAATTCATAGCTGCGTGTTAGAGAAAAGTAAGAATTGAAGCAATTTCTCCTCTGAAATTTTTTCCTGAATTGAATTATAGAACATGTGGTGTCTTTCACCGACATTGGCTTTTGACAATAGTCCTGTGAATTTGGCCCTGCTTAGGTGAGCAAATCTTGCATCATCGCTGAATGTCCACTCTGCTTTCCTTACCATTTGATCAACACCGATTTTAACCTTCAATTATCATAACATTTATCTGTTGGATGAAGCGGTTATACAAATAAATGGACAGGATGTGTTAGTTTTGTAATACTAGTTATTAATCAACCGCTTTCAATTCAATGAACTCAATGTCACTTTGCGCACTTAATTTCAATGTATATCACAACTCGCAGCCAACAATCGGTTGCGGTTTAATTACTGCTGCACTGGGCTTTTTTGGTAACCACTGTCACCTTAATGCTTTGAGTATTGCCTACATTGGTATACGGTATTTATACCGATTGCCAAAATTTGTCATCCACTTGACCATCAGTAATGCGACTCTGTCTTGCAGCTTTACCCTGATGGGAATGATTACTTTGATACATCGCGCTAAACCAGAACGTGGTCGAACATCGATTGCTCTAGGAATGCTCGACCTAGGCCGCCTCAGAATGACTGATGTTTTCCCACGCCGAATCATGTGATACGTATCGATTTAACACCAATATATGTTTGTGATGGTAGCAGACACGTTAATAAGCGTACATACATCAGAAATAAGATGATATTCGCGAACGCAGCAAAATGGCATTTGTACTTTGTGTAAATGAAAGCACTAAAACCCGCCGTTGACGACGTAACGTCTCCACTTATGAAAAGACAACAGGGAGCAGTCAATCCGACCACATTAGAGAAATGTCCAGCCTTTGCGATCAAGTACGTAAAGTAATTGCATATTAGGGAGCGATAAACAACATTCCACTCATTAGCATATGGCAACTGCTAACAAAAAACAAGAAATACTGTGTCTTCCATCACATAATGCTGACAATATGAACGGGGATTTGTGAACACAAATGTGACATGATGACCAACTCTGCTTCTAATAAATGTAACCTACCACTGCGTAGGGAGAGGTAAAAGTGCACTCATGGAATATTTGAGATGCGATGAGTCGGTAAAGTGACACGATTTCTCCATTAACTTGAGTGGACGCAAATACGGATTTTGCAAATGCCACAACTGAATTTCATTGGGCATGTCATATGTACAAACGCATGGAAACATTCCTCATGAGATCATACATCGACTAGGATTGGTCTTGGTGTTCTTCACGCAATGAAGCCCAGTTTTAAACGGGGTTTAATACTTCCCAATACAATGTGATCTTCATGGACTAACACTGACCAATTCCATTTTATATTCATGGTTTAATAATGACAGTCCAATTTGACGCTCATGGTTTAATACTGACCAATTCATTTTGATATTCATGATTCAATACGAAACAATTCAAGTTGATGTTCATGATTTAATGATGACCAATTTCATTTGATGTTTATGGGTTACTATTGACCAATTCCATTTGATGTTCATGATATACTACTAACCAATTCAAGATGAAGTTCACGCTTTAATACTGACCAATTCAATTTGATATTGACGGTTTATTACTTATTGATTGTTTTGCGATGATGTGAAACAAGGCCGATTCATAATCAGTTTGATTGCATTACAATTTAATTCAATCCGTTCAAGGTGCAGATTCTCATTCAATGCTTGGATCCCCATCACCACGAAATAATATGTATCATTAAAATGCTAGTTCAAAGCCTGATACACGAAGAGTGATTTTGACCAGTATTCCAACTGGTATTCGAATATTGGATGTTGATTTTCCCAGTTAACGTGTCAATTTTGAAAAGCTGGATTTTAGCTGATAGACCGCATACGCCGTCTGTACATATTTAAGATACCACAATCAAGTGGGAATAATCTATATATATATATATATATATATATATATATATATATATATATATATATATATATATATATATATATATATATATATATATATATATATATATATATGTATATATATATATGTATGTATGTATGTATATATATGTATGTATGTATGTATGTATGTATGTATGTATGTATGTATGTATGTATGTATGTATGTATGTATGTATGTATGTATGTATGTATGTATGTATGTATGTATGTATGTATGTATGTATGTATGTATGTATGTATGTGTATGTATGTATGTATGTATGTATGTATGTATGTATGTACGTATGTACTTACGTATGTATGTATGTATGTATATACGTATGTATGTATGTACGTATGTATGCATATATGCATATGTATGTATGCATTTGTGTATGTATGTATGTACGTATATATGTATGAACGGGTGTATGTGTTTATTCGTGTTTCATAAATAAATGCCACAAAACGTTTCATTGATTTTAATTGCTTTTCTTATGTGACACGAAGTCTATCAGAACATGTTAATGACTATGGAAGGCTAGTAGTTACGCACCATCGATGCAATGGTTCAGAACCCTTCTCTTATAATCAGTTATCATGAATTGTTCCTCCTATTCCGCGCCTTCATAGCATATAGTGCACTTCAATGGTATTTATGTGATTCAAATGGACATTCGAAAACTGGTATTTGATTATTGCATTTTTCAATTTCAAAACGGGCTAGTTTTCCTATAGATTGATACATAAAAGATGAAAAGCTCAAAAAGAAGAACTGCAAGTTTCTAAAGCGTTCCTATCTACTCCATAAGGATGATGGGATACATAATAGATTCCAGCATAATAGCTTGCAGTATTTCATAAATGTGAGGGCCTTTTCATGGAAGATGCTCATTAGCTATTATCATTATCCTGCTCGCGGAACTGACATATATTATTGGCCTTATGTCACGGCTCAGTGGTGATATCCAGATGTTTTTCCAATATATGACAGACGACATTGTTACTACGCAAGCTCAGCAGTTTATTATCTTTGGCCGCTTTTGATGGCTCATAAACAATCAGAGGAACTCCGTTTGTTGTGGGAAAACAACCTTATCCTGAATTAGGTACGGCTATAACGATCGAAACAGCACGGCGAATGCTCCGACACACCTTATGATTGGTTTTGTTCAAGTGCATGGCGTGAATGAATTGCATATTTGGTTTTATATATCACGGATGAGCGTATTTTAGTTAAATAAAATTAAATGCCTTGGAATTAAAATATATCGTGTTGTCATTACAAATAAAGCAAACGCTTATTGGTGAAATGTATCGTGACATCAACTGGAAGTTGATAAAATGATCTCTACGATAGGCGGGTCATAGCCGGCAGTTCTATTGCAGATTATTCACCTGCTGTAGTGAGAGTTTTCAGGATGTATTTATTAACCTTATTGCATTTAGCTTCAATGTTACTCACAATAGCATTATTGATAAATTGTTTGCTTCTAATGAAACGTGGATGCAAGGCAAGTGACTAAGATAATGACGATTTCGTGCGTCGTTGGTTGTTGAGGTCATACTTATTCAATCAAATTTCTTGAGAGACCGTATTCGATTTGCATAAGTTGCTTCACGAGCTGTTGTTACTTCTCTGTCCCTATTGCTGACGTGACAATCTCGCCTCACGACTTGTGGAGCACCCGTTCAATAATCGCAACTCAACTCTCGTGCACTTCCAAACCACACTAATAGGCGACGCCTTACATGGGGTTATGATGGGCATGGGGGAGGGAGGTGGGGTAAACGTAGTATTACGAAAATGCAATAATAGTTGGCTAGCTATCATACGAATGGAAGGGTCACAGAAAACTGCACGCAGCAGTTCTCAGACTTCATATGCGTTATTGTAAGTTTACAATTAAACATTAACAAATCAGTTTTTGTTTAATGACACAAAACTTTCAACTTTTGTTGAATAATATAGAAACAATTTCTTCAATTAAACTTAAAACAGGTGCCATGATTGTATTTGATGATGTCATTGCAACTGTTGTTGTTATCGCACTGTAGAGCTCGTCAACGATCCATGACAAATATCGTCCGGGCAAAGGTTTATCATCTAGAAGACTATGTGATATAGCTAAGGTTATGTGATTTTGACGCAGTTACAATAAACATCACTTTTTCTGTCGCATTGCTAAATTAAAGGGATTTGAATAGCACGTTATTCATAGCATCTCCCACAGTTAATTATGATGATATAATATATGGCCAATCACTGTTACACATTGAAACATATATGGCTCGGATATTACAGCAGTTGATAACTAGTCCCTCAATCCCCGCTATGACACAACCTTAATCCGCGCCGTGATCCCACATAAATCTTCGACGTGACCCCACCTCGATCTCAGCATGACCCTTCCTAATACCTGCCGTTGCTCAGCCCTAATCTCGGAAAGGATCGAAATGAAATGGTCTTCCGATACTTTCATATCAGTCCGGTGTCTAATGCGTCCAAGAAGGAAGACTTTGCATAGACGGCGACGACTGCGGAGAGTCAATGGTGAAAAGTCGCATATATGCATCCATGTTTAGCCGGCTAGGTGCAGCCGTTTGAGGCAAGTTTTTGACCTCGAAGACGAGCAAGCTATATCGCAACCTATGATATATAATAGCAAATTCATGGTAGATGTGTTTGTTTGGACGAGTGTGAAAGTGGGAGAATCTATTATGGAGAAGTTGATGGATATACATACATATATACATACATACATACATACATACATACATACATACATACATACATACATACATACATACATACATACATACATACATACATACATACATACATACGTACGCATGCATGCACGTACATACATACATACATACATACATACACATACATACATACATACATACATACATACATACATACATACATACATACATACATACATACATACATACATACATACATACATACATACATACATACATACATACATACATACACATACATACATACATGCATACATGCATGCATGCATACACATACATGCATGCATACAGCATACACGCACGCACGCACATACGACATACATACATACATACATACATACATACATACATACATACATACATACGTACAAGCTTACATACATACATTCATACCTACGTACCTACATACATACATACAGACATACATGCTTCCATACATACCTACATACGTACATACATACATACATACATACAGACATACAGACATACATACATACATACATACATACATACATACATACATACATACATACATACATACATACATACATACATACATACATACATACATACATACATACATACATACATACATACATACATACATACATACATACATACATACATACATACATACATACATACATACATACATACATACATACATACATACATACATACATACATACATACATACATACATACATACATACATACATACATACATACATACATACATACATACATACATACATACACTTTCTCAATTAGATATGCGACGGATTTAAATGCAGTGGATGGGAATATTTTTTTGTACAGATTTGTCAGATTTTCCTCCTAAACATGGATTTCATAGCAGCGTGTCATACATAATCATGTATTGAAGCAATGTTTACTCTTGAAATATTTAATTATGGACTATGTGGTGTTGTTCACAACATACATACATTATACATTTTGACAATATGTCAGTTAATTGGTCCACATCGCCGAAAAACATGATATCAAAGGAACTCAAATGGGTTGCAAAATTCCCGCTATTATGTTAGATTAAATTAAACGTTGGTTGCCCGACGATAACCTCCAATCCGAAGGTGGTGGTTTGTATTGCACAAAGCCGTCCTGCTCCGGGCGAGCTATAGGGTTCTTCAGGCCAATCTAATTTGTAATGCAAATTTAATCCAAACCCCTGTAAACGTCATTTTACAAGCCGTGAAACGACCTTACAATCTAAGGGTAAACAACATCAAGATTTCCTTCGTTCAATGCAATTTCAGGGAATGATAAATGATTGAAATGAATTTACCAGATGGACGCATTATACTGGGCGCGGTATATTCACTAAATCGTAAAAAAACCCCAGATTAACGTTCCCGCTGAATATTGAAGTAAGAATTACTCTGCAGCTTTGATCAAACTGATGTCTGATTCCGGAAAATGTATGTACTTTGAATAACTTTAAAGTAGAGCTATTGTGAACAAAATGCGCTGAGGTTCGCGATGATCAGCAGATTGTGCAAGAGAAAATACACCATAACTTCCACCTTTTGCATCACGCCAAATCATAGTTTCAGCCCCGTCTTGCTTCCTCTACGCGATTACATTATACGACTACAGCGTCTATCTATCCAGCATTATGAATGAAACAGGCATGACCATGACAAACTTACGTAATAAAGACGGTGACCTGGTTATTACTACCTCTGTAGATTATGGCTTTCTTTAGGAAATATATATGACATGTTCCTATATGTACTAACTGTGTTATGTAGATGACAAATTAACTAGCAGAAAACTTATAGAACATTGTCATTGGCTCGGAGTTCTCATTGGTGTCGACAATAGGTGAATTATTGTGAATGATTACCTTGCTGTTGAGAGGATTAAATGCGACATGATATTCCGATGTTCAGACCGAAGCTGTGGGGTGTGCGACTGCTGAAACTTTACATTTACATCAGGAGGAATCATCCAATTGTGAATATTGTTTTTATCTGCTGAGTATAGTATGGAGTTAATGCTTTGTTACTTTGCGCACATGTTAAAGTCAGACTCAGATTCCAGTTGCTGTATACCGCTTTAGCTGAACTGTGAAAACCTTACGTTGCTGCAGTATATTGTGGCGATGCTGTGCAAAACTGTAGGAACTGCCTCCACTCAGTGGTGATAATAAGCCTTCTGTCCCATGCATGGCTTGCGACTCTTTTACAGCGGAGTTCAGCGATTTATCCTTTCCGACTGCTTATGATGGCTCATACACAATCAGAGCGCTTCCGGTGGATGATGGCTACAAACTGAGTCTGAATTATATATGGTCACAACGAGATGATAGTTGCTTGTGGTGTTTCATGCGGTCTTCGGTTCGGGTGAAAAGTAACGTGATCTGGCTTAATAAAACAATGAATCAAACACGCATTCAGTGCGACGGTATCATACTGCCTGGCGCAAAGTTCGTTTTCTACCCTTGCATGACGTGAAATCAGAACTACGGTGGCCATATCACAGCAATCGTCAGTGGCATTAATGTGCAAAATAGAAGTCTTGGATGGCAGAGACGTTCCGTTATCGAACGGACATGGTCTGTATGTACGTAATTATGTAAGTATGCATGTATGCGTGTATCTATGTATGTATGTATGTGTGTGTGTATGTATGTATGTATGTATGTATGTATGTATGTATGTATGTATGTATGTATGTATGTATGTATGTATGTATGTATGTATGTATGTATGTATGTATGTGTGTGTGTGTAGGTATGTAGGTGTGTAGGTATTCATGAATGTATATATAGGCCTGCACATAAAGCAATAGCGTTCTCTTTTGGTTACAAATGTTATTCATTGTCCGAAAGGAATTAATTGTGATGCACTAACACAACAGTTTTGATAACTTGCATATGCATCTGCTGTCCAACGCAGCATGCAAACTTCTTTTGTATGATTGTTGCCAGTGAAAAAATGCAATGTAAAATTCCCGGTTCATCAATTTTGGCAACCAAATACTGCTCTCAACATTTCTTAATATGATTCGGTTATACCATTTTGGAGAGCATTGCTATAAAGTTATTAGATTGTCAATTTCATTACAAATTGCAAATACGATCAACTTCTAAACCTCAACTACACAAGCAGACACATTAACAGAATTATTGACAATCGGAGGCTTGACACATTTATCCGTTACTCAATTAGACGCCACAGACAACATTCTGGGCCCGAGATGATTAACTACAAGAAGTTGACAAATGAGAGATGACAATATCATATTTTGTCAACATTTGAGCTATGGTGTGTTGGCCAGGAGCAACTCATAATCATGTTTAAATATAAGAATAATATCTCGTAAATTTGCGCGCCTGATATATCTGCTCATTTTAATTTCTGGCGTTGTGTCTTAAAGAAATGTCACTACGCACCATCATTGGTTATTATATGTCTTACTAAATCGTTCTTTCTCGCCGTGAATTTAGTGTGGACAATTAATTTTGCATTATCATCCTTATTTAGAATCCAATAAATGTCTATTCGTCTTGCTAGCGGGTGTATGCAAGTGTTGTTATCCCAGAATAATACTGAGATGCTTTTTTTTGCCGAAAACCATCCGTTCTTCCAATTTGTCAATGGAATCACCACATATATTACACGTGCGACACAGTTTTATGCAGAAGCTGGAAATTCTATTTTCTTATCGATTTAGCTTTCCTAGAAATGGAATCCATAGATTCGTTGTGGGCAGAAGTAAGTTTTGAAGCAATTTCCACCCTTAAAATAATTGACTTAATAAAATATCACTGATATTGGCATCTGAAAATACTCCAGTAAATTGGTCACTGTCTTTTTATAATTTGCATCAATCCAGTAGATCCACTCGGCCTTTGTCCCCATTTCGTCATCACCGATTTCAGATATCAATGTTCGCATGATCATTACATTTGTCTGTTGGATGATGTAGTCATACAGATAAGCGGACACGATTTGTAATGTTTGCAATGCAATATTAATCGGCCCCGAGTGTTATAGAAGTTTATATCAAATTTAATCAACTCAACGCCACAGATATTCGTTGATTGCAATTTGTATCATAGCTTCCAACCAATAATCTATTCAGTTTTAATTACAGCCACAATGGGCGTTTGGTTACCACTGTCATTAAAATGCTCGAGTATTGCTACATCGGTACATGGCATTAATAACAATTGCCACCCACGCCACTGGTGAACCGGGGATGGATATTCAAGACTTGAATGCTTATGATACGTTATGATTTTTAACCCATCGGCGTTATGATGATCGTTCGTGTCATTTTTATGACATCTCTCGAGGGATATCATAGAAATACTCCATATCGAAGGAATGGAAAACACATCTGTCACAAAATACAATTTTTTATGCAATATTGAACGGAAGGGTGCCCTTTGATAACCCTAGTGGTGTTATGTGGCACTCACAGACGCCCTGCCCAGGGTGTCTGATATGGCTAGCCAGTGATCATTGTTACCAGCAAACACAACAGCATGTGATTTTAGTGCATCACGTATTAAATCATTCGAGGCATTGCTTAAATATTCCTTATTTAATGAATTTTGGTGGATGACATTTATGTTTAATACTCATCAGAATAACACAGTGGGAATTTATGCTCCGGGTATTTTGCACATTTAAATGCTGGCGTTGGCGTAGTGGTTCCCAAAGCATGGTGGATGACAAGTTTTGCATTGAAAACACGGATAATCGTTAAATGAATAGTGGGCGTGTTTAAGACCTTGATTTGTCTACTCGGTGTTATGTATCAGGTCGAGAGAAGATGGCATTGTGAGACAGAAGTTTGATGTTATTGTCGTACTGAGCTTACGTATAATTCGTTGATATATCGCAAGGTTAGAATCAATCGCCCTTAAAGTTATATGGCTAAGATTACGCGATGTTACGATAAACATCCCTTTGTCTGGTGCATATGTTAATAAAGGGGCCGTGAATAGCACGTCATTCATAGCATCTTTCACTAGATGACCACATGTAATTATGATGAGATAAAAGATTGCACGGAATGGGCTGAAAAGTTGCAAATGACATTTGCACTATACCCGCTCGTTGACGACGAAACGGTTCCACGCACTAAAAGGCCACCGAGGGGCAAGCAAATCCATCCACGTAAGAAAGCCTTAGCGATCAAGTACATAAAGTAATTGCATATTAGAGAGAGATAAACAACATTCCTCTCGTTAACATATTGCAGCAACTAACAAGAACCCTAGATAAATTGTCTTCCATCACATAATGCTAACGATATCAACGGGGATTTGTGAAGGCAAACGTGACATGATGACCGACTCTGCTTCCCATAAACGCAACATACTGCCTGGGGAGCAGTAAAGGTGCACATTTAAGATGCGATTAGCTGGTAAAGTGACACTATTTCGCCATTAACTGGTGAGGACGCAAATAAGGATCTTGTAAATGCCACAACTGAATTTCCACGCGCTCGGATTGGTCTTAGTGTTGTTCAAACAATTCAATTTGATACCCATGGTTTAATACCGACCAATTCATTTGGATGTTCAGGGGTTAATACGGATCAATTCAAGTTTATGTTCATGACTTAATGCTGAAAAATTCGTTTTGATGTTCATGGTTAACTACTGACCAATTCGATTTGATGTTCATGGTTTACTGCTGACCAATTCAATTTGATGCTCATGGCTTAATACTGACCAATTAAATTCGATACCCATGGTTTAATACTGACCAAATTCATTGTGATGTTCATGGGTTAATATGGATCACTTTAAGTTAATGTTCATGACTTAATACTGACCAATTCGATTTGATGTTCAAGGTTTACTGCTGACCAAATCAATTTGATGTTCATGGCTTTATACTGACCAATTCATTTTGATCCTCATGGCTTAATACTGACCAATTAAATTCGATACCCATTGTTCTGCAATGATCTGAAACAAGGCCGATTTGTTATCATTTTCATTGTATTACCGATTAATTCAAGCAGTTCATGGTGAAAGTCCCCGTGCAATGCTCGGAACCAGATCATGCAAAGTAGGTTCACGAACGGATATACATTCACAAAATGCTAGGAGAGTTTGAAGCCTGTTACTCGATCAACCAATATGATTTTGTCCAGTAATCCTTCTTCAGACAATTACGCTCTTATGAACAGAATTGGATCTGTTGTACCTGAATGGTATGACAATACACCTCGACAAGCAAAATCAAAATTACCAATGGATATAAACAATAAAGATACTCAATTCTTGGGTGCAAATTATCGTCTTATTTGCGAAGCTCCTCTGCAAATCTGCTGCTGGTATGGTAATGGGACGTATCGTTTGCACAGCACAGAGGTTTTTTGGAATGTCCATATATTGTTTTGGTATTGATCGCTAGAAAACATACTGCAATGATTTCAATTATCATATAAAGTTAGTATTTCAATGAACAGTTCGAACATCAGCAGACAAAATGACATGTCATATATATTACCATGTACAGCACAGTAAGCGTGATTGCGTGACATATGAGAACTGAATATCAGACCGAGCATAAATATGCTCAGCAGAATACTTTTGTGTGGTCTGGAATACCCAAAATAACAATCACCGAGTGATTGATTATTAAGTATTTGTCAATGGTAATCGACTATTGGCAATGAAGTTGATTGCGCATGCATACAAATATGTATGTATGCATGCATGGATGTATGTATGTATGTATGTATGTATGTATGTATGTATGTATGTATGTATGTATGTATGTATGTATGTATGTATGTATGTATGTATGTATGTATGTATGTATGTATGTATGTATGTATGTATGTATGTATGTATGTATGTATGTATGTATGTCTGTATGTATGTATGTATGTATGTATGTATGTATGTATGTATGTATGTATGTATGTATGTATGTATGTATGTATGTATGTATGTATGTGTATGTATGTATGTATGTATGTATGTATGTATGTATGTATGTATGTATGTATGTATGTATGTATGTATGTATGTATGTATGTATGTATGTATGTATGTATGTATGTATGTATGTATGTATGTATGTATGTATGTATGTATGTATGTATGTATGTATGCACGGTAACACAACGTGAAATACAACACGTTGTCAATCTAGCTTCATTTTGTCGATGAATGTATTGAGGTCAATCAGTATGGGTAATATTTGTCTGTTCACCTCTAGTGATTCCATTCTCAGCGGGTTAAGTGGTGATGCACTTCTGACGCGACAGATGCCATCAAGGGAAACACGCACATGCTGTCTAACATGATTATCGCACGCTATTACCGGAAACGTACAGAAAAGCAGGGGTGTTATGAAAGCAAATGTATCTTTCCCATAAGGAAGTTTCATATTTTTCTGTAAAATATCTTTGCTTGCAAAATATGCCTTATTCAGTCATAGAGATAGCGTAGCATGACAATATATTGCGTCTTTAACCCACAATTGTTTTTGTTTGTGGACTCATACTCCCTTCTGATTTACAATTCATGCTTTGCTTCTGCTTAACGATTCATACGCTGCTTCTCTCGATATATGTGTAACGCTTTTGCAATAGTATGGAATTCTTTACCTGTGGATATATCGATGTTCGGTTCAAAACCCTTCTTTTACAATCAATTAGAATGAATTCATCTCCCAATTCAGCACCTTCATAGCATATCATATTGCACCTCTCTGACTTTAATGTGGTTCAAATTGACAATCAACAATAGGTGTATGATTATATAGATTTTCAATCGCCACATCGACTAGTATTTATATAAATTGATTAATAAAACCTGAAATGCTCAAAAGGAAAGTATCCAACATTGTATTGAATACCAATCTTCATTCTACTCGACAATGATAATAGGCCAAATTGTAGCTTCCAGTATGATAGGTTGCATTCGTCTAAGTATTTCATCAACGACAAAGTCAATGCCCTCCACGATAGGTGGGTCAAGGCCGTCATATCTTACTCTAATGAGAGTCTTAAGGACGTGGGATGAGTTACCAAGGGCACACCCCCAATAAATGAGTCATCATCATCGGTGTAACTCACTCTCAAACAAGAGCAATATTCATCACTTGTTGTACTTACAGATGCTTCTAATGGAACGTGGATGATGGCCACGATATTTGAGACTGCGTGCGTCATGTGCTGTTGATGTAACACCGATGACTATCCTCAAACACCCGTCTAATAATCGTAAATCAACATTCGTGCCCATCCCAAACATACTAACAGGTGAAGCCTTACATGGTTGCCTCGGGCTTGCTGGTGTGCGTGGGGAGTGGGGGCGAGGCTCAACGTAATTTATTAAAAATCCAGACTTTATACAATCTACTGGACTGTCTGCCGTGTAATTCGTATGTGACGGACAGTACATGTCATTGCAAGACAGAGACGTGATGGTGTTGACACCCTGGGCTCACGTGGAACTTGTTGATGTTCCATGACAAATATCGTCTGGGGATAGGTCCAGAGAACCACGCAATATAGCTAAGATTAAGCGATCTTGATGCAGCTGCGATGACCATCCATCAGTTTGTGGCATTGGTTAATTAAAGGGTTGTTTGGATGGCTCTAGTTGGCCACATAGCATATATGATATACGAGACTGCGAGCCTGGAATGACAAGTAGCAGTAGATAGTCAAGCACTGTTCCACATTAAAGCATATTCAGCCCTTGTGCATTGCAGCAGTTCATTACGGGATCCTCTAATCACTGCTAGCTAAGATTAGGCGATCTTGATATCGGCTTTGGACAATGTTGCAGTAAATTTGTCCCTAAAGGTACCTGATAACAATTACACAACGATGGAAATTTAACTTACATTCGTCACCATTTTCTTTAAAATGACAAGTACAGTAGATAGTCAAGATTTACACCCATTAAGATTATTCAGCCCTTGTCATTGCAGCAGTCTTCATTACGGGATCCTCTAATCTCTCTATGACACAATCTTCCCCTTCTGATATCGGCTTTGGACAATGTTGCAGTAAATTTGTCCCTACTTACCTGAGAACAACTTACATCAACGTAGAATGTTCACTCTACATTCGTCACCATTTACTTAACGGTAAGTTGCCTTTATGCAATCACCCCATTAAGATTATGAGGGTGCTTTCAGCAGCATTAAACTTACGTCCTGCCCCTGGCGTCCTTCAGGGCTATCCTGTTATCAATGTCATAAGCAATGTCATAAGCAATTGTATTATTTGAGGCCGTGATTGCACATTCCTTTTCAAACGCAATGTATTAAGGCCTCGATTTTTTTCCAGCCAAATGTTTGTTTTAGCTACATGATCAATGATTCAAAGATAATCCCATTATATCAAATGCAAATGGAATCTAAACTTCCATACAAGTCATTTCATATGACAAGGGTCGCAATGATCATCAGACCGAAGCATCATAACGTTTATCTATTGAACTGCGACTATCCTCTCTCCATATTGTTATAGCAGTGAAGTGCTTTCTCTCCAATTTGAAATATTCAAAGAACGGATCCGTATAATCCGGCAATATGAATGGAATAGGCAGGGTTATGTTAAGAGTACATCAAAAGACGCACACTAGGGTATTAGTATGCGACTTTCCAATTTAGTTGATAGCATATGGTTGCTTTCTCTTGGGATGGGTGCAATGCAACTGTGTGGACTGATTATTGCACATTTATAAAGTTCAAAATTTGCTATTAAGCGTTGGTAATGTCAATCTCATATTTCGCTTGCGGAACTGTGTAATAATGCGTTGATGCCGTGCATTGTTGCGATATTGCGCAAGGCTTTTGTGGCTGTCTATTATCCACTGGACTGGTAGGGTTACGACGATACTGTGTACCGCCTTGGCGATGTAGTGTAATATGACGAATGTGTGCAATGGTACGTTGATACTGTGCAATGCCCTGGCGATGTAGTGTAATATGACGAATGTGTGTGATGGTACGTTGATACTGTGCAATGCCCTGGCGATGTAGTGTAATATGACGAATGTGTGTGATGGTACGTTGATACTGTGCAATGCCCTGGAGATGCCCTATAAAGTTGCGGCGATTCTGTGGTTGTTTGGCTCGATTATATGTGCCACGATGTTTAGTCAAGTGCACAGTAAAATGCCACTAGTAAACTCCCCGCTATAGCATCTTAAAAGATCCTTCAGAATCTTCACATTAGTCAACATTCAATTATTCACCCTCCACTAGGCGAGATATTTGGGACAATCTTTATATACTTTCTTAAACAGTTGGTCAATACCGATGGACATTCCTGATTAAAAGTATAGGTCGAAACCTTACCACGAGATATTCACAATCATTACCATTCAGTATGGGAGCTGACATACATTATTGGCAACCGACTATCTAAAACGTCGCCTACGGCACTCAACCGCGCGAGCTCAGCAATTTATTCTCCCAAACTGCTTATGATGGCTCATAAACAAAGAGAGCCCTTCCGCCGGAAGAGAACAACAAACTGAGTCGGGATAATATATGGTAGCAACCAGCTGATGATTGCTTGTGGGGTTTTAGGCGGGCATCGCTTCTGATGAAAAGTAACGTGATCTGGCTTAATAAAACAGCATATCAAACACACGCACAGCCCTGCGGTATCAAACCACATAACTCATAATTCGTTTTCTACCCACGAGTGACGCGAATTCAGGACTATTGTGGTCATTATATTGCGAGCGTTAGTGTATATATATATATATATATATATATATATATATATATATATATATAGATATATATATATATATATATATATATATATATATATATATATATATATATAGATATATATATATAGAGAGAGATAGATATATATATATATATATATATATATATATATATATATATATATATATATAGATATATATATATAAAATCTATATATATATCTCTGTATATATATACATCATCGCTATATATATGTCTCTCTCTATATATACTCTGATATATATATATAGATAGATATCTCTATATATCTATATATATCTATCTCTATATATATATCTATATATATATATATATATATATATATATATATATAATATTACATAAGATAATAGCGTACTCTGGTGGTTGCAGATGTCATCTATATTGTCCTGGAGAACATTGTGATGCCCTTTCACATCAGTTGCTTCAACTGCTTTCCATCATAGCCTGCAAGTTTTCTTTGCTTGATTGTTGTCAGTATAACATTTGCAGTGTCTGAATCCCAGTTGATTTCGCCAACCGAATACTGCCCTCGCAGTTTATTAATATGAATGGCTGTAAAGTATGCGAGTTTCTAGATTGCAACCATGTTATGTTTTGATGAATGTTTTCGTAAAGTGACGATCGACAATTCGCAAGGATAAGCAACGTTTTCCATGTAATTTCCCCGATTTGATGAGGCGTAATGGATCGTAGAGTGAAAACTACTTCATTGCTATCTTCATTGCTGCACAAATAGCACATCAGACGAGATAGTGCCCAACCATTAATCAAGAAAACTCTGTGTAATGGTGCGATGAATACTTGGGGTAACTAGCTTATGTGCGACGACCTATTGGAAGTTGGTGCATGTTACCAGGTCCTGATGCAGCATCCATGCATTATTAACTTTGCTACTCTGTTAAAATTAGACATTTTAGAGGCACAAATACTGACTGCACGCAACAAGAATAAATTATCAATATATGTCCGAATAAATCAAGGAAATATTGTTAATCACACATTCAACGGGCTACAATATTAACGATAAGCTAGTTTGCATATATGTGTGTACGCATTTATTGCTGTGCGGGCAAAGTTAGTGCTCATGTGCTCCTTTATGCTTCCGGAAGTAGTTCAAAACCATGTATTGCAAATACAATAAACTTCTAAACCTCAGCTACACACACAGCTTTATTAACAGAATAATCGAGGTCCAGAGGCTTGACACAGACATCCGATATGCTATAACACGTCCGACTAAATGTTTTGGCCGAAGATGACTTACCACAAGAGGTTGACAATTGAGAGATGGCACTATCGTACTTGCTTGCACCTTTTTCATAGCATCGTTCCCTGGATGATCTTATTTAATTATGATGGGATTATTAATTGCCCGGACTGGGCAGGAAAATAGCAATATAACTGTTGCACATAAAAGCATATTCGTTACGGGTACTCAGCGCATAGCAGGAATTAATAACGGGATCCCCTTATCGCCATGACACAACCCCAATCTCCAATATACATGCACTTACTGATACTTTTTCAAATAAATATAAGACATGCAACGGATTTTGAAGAAGTCTCCAGATATTAGTTTTAAACATCATTCTTTCACTGATATTGACTTTTGACAATATTCCAGTAAATTGGTCCTTGCTTTTCGCCAGAATAACTCGCATTTATGCTGGAAGTCCTCTGTGCTTTCGTCACTATTTCTTCATCCAAATATCACAGCTTGCCTAATCATTACATTTGTCTGTTGGATGATGCAGTCATACAAATAAACGGGAAGGAGTTTTTGGGTTTGCAATGCTAGAAGTGTTTTAGGGCTTTATATTAGATTCAACCCAATGCTAGTGGGCGTAAATGATTTCAATATATATCATAACTCGCAGCCAGCAATTGATTGCGGTTTCATTACAGCCGCAATTGGCTGTTGGTAACTGTCACTAAAGTGCTCGAGTATTGGTGCATTGGTATATGGCATTAATACGGACTGCCACCCAAGCCGTGAATGATCCAATCGGTAATAAAAAAAATCTTCATTCGACAAAATTGGACATCTGCTTTACGATCAGTAATGCCACTTTGGGGTGGATCGGGTGGGGGGAGATGTGTGTCTAGCAAAACCTGAATAACAATCAATGTTTGTGTATGTGTATGTGTATGCGTTTGTGTATGTGTATGTGTATGTGTATGTATGTATGTATGTATGTATGTATGTATGTATGTATGTATGTATGTATGTATGTATGTATGTATGTATGTATGTATGTATGTATGTATGTATGTATGTATGTATGTATGTATGTATGTATGTATGTATGTATGTATGT
The DNA here is from genome assembly GCA_034190875.2 of Urechis unicinctus. NCBI lineage: Eukaryota > Metazoa > Annelida > Polychaeta > Xenopneusta > Urechidae > Urechis > Urechis unicinctus. The sequence continues at coordinate 29,337,443 of CM067350.1, read as the reverse complement.
ATGTATGTATGTATGTATGTGTGTATGTGTATGTGTATCTGTGTGTGTATGCATGTATATATGTATGTGTGTATTTGTGTGTTCGTGTTTCTAAAATAAATACTCGGCTCCACGATCTTTTCCAATGATTTTGCGTAGTTTTTCTTTTCTGATGAGAAGCCGGTCAGAACTGACTACGCGCGGAACGCAAGCAAAATGGTATAAAATAGAACACATTGTCAATCTACGGCCGTAATTGCTTTTTATCACTTAATTCGCCGATGACAATAAGTATGGGGAACACATGCTGCTCATTTCGTGTAATTCCGTATTCATTGGAGAAGTGGTGATGCGGGTTTGATGCAGTAGGAGCCATTGAGAGAAAACGTGCGCATGCAGTTACACAATGCTTCAAGGTTTGGCTTTATTCCTCTAACGCAACAAAGCAGGGATGTTATGCGTCTGCATAAATATTGCTCTTTCATTGGGAGGTTTCATCCTTTTGTGTCAAACGTTCTACTCGCACAATATGCCTGATTAAGTCAATGAGGTAGCACAGCATGACAGTGAGTTGCGTCTTTAATCCATTGTATTAATTGTTTGCAGACCCATGTTTTGCAGCTGATTAACAATACATGCTTCTGATTTAAAATTCTTAAGTTAGTTCAGTCAAACCAGCCCTGGATTCGAGGCATGCAGTCCTGATCAAGAGGTTTGCATACGATATAAAGTTTGCAGTGGTTGTTGTGGTTATGAGTATACTACCGCTGCAGAGTTAACAATATAAATACAAAAGCAAATCGCTATAATGCTATAATGTGGGTTATGAGTATAAATGATAATTGTTTTAGTTGATTTATAACCATCCCTACCATCAAACTGACCTTGTCTAACCTAACGCATACTATCCAGTAATTCTGCAATCAAATCTATTGAGAGACCATATTGCAGTCTTCTATCTTTCCATTTCGTTGCTCATTTCTGATGTGACCCTTGTGCACTCGTCTAATAATCTTAACTCATCTCTCTTGCACTACCCACCCAAACTAAAAGGTGACGCCATTTATGATAACATCTGGTTTGTTGGTTGGCGTTGGGTGGGTACCACCTTATAAAACATATATGCAATTATAGCTATTTTGTGAATGGTAAGGAATAGTAAACACAACACAGCACAGCCTACATACAATTTCAATAACGTCGCCTTAAGATTCACTACGCACTACATTTTTATGATCATCTATTTCTGGCATATTACAAGCAATTGGTTCCAAAGTAACATATGTTTCAATGTTCAATATCTTATCTCAAATTAATGGCAATATAGGCAGCTCAACCCGTATATTTAGTTTGGCACACACTGCCTGCATCCGCGTAGCACGTTAGCAAAAGCCAAATATGTTTATGCTACGTATGTCTATAGCCAAATACGACATACTGAGCAATACCATGTTTATGCTATATATGTCAAGCACAATACCACAAATGCATTAGGCGGTTGTTGTTTGTGACACTCAAATGTCCCCTTCTAATTTGGTATTGATATTAGTTTATACATTAGGTAACAGAGGCGCCAAATAAAGGTATATAAGTAACCCGACACTCTGTGTACATGATTGACTGAGAATTGATATCGTGGTATCTCATAATATTACCTTACTTCTGTTGTCTATCGTGTTATATTAACCATATATTTACCACTGCCGCACTCATCAACCGTGCACTCTTTGAACCAGTTCAATCGCGCATTCATCCGTATGCCTTTATCACAAATGTCATTCACTTGTGACTTCACTTTTTCGCTTGATAACTCTTGACTTGATCTCCCTATAGCTTCATTTACCTCGAAATAATGCCATTCACCTTTGGGTCAACCATTAATCAATTTACTAAGCATTAGCTCATAATTCACTAAGCATCCTCTCAGGAAGCGGTCTAAAAATGCATCATGTTAACTACGCATCGTAAACGCCCTTGAGCGTCGTTTGAAGGACATATTGATACTACCCACTCTATCTAATTATAGAAAATGGCATGGGACGTTTCCAAGGCTTCATTGCATTACGTTCTTTGTCATCCTTGAATCTTTTTCGAGAACCTTCTTTCTTTGTAAGTATTCATCTGTCAAATATATGTCAGCATGTCACGAAGTCACTTCTATCCATTGCGTTGTTCAGTCATTACATGCTTAATTCAATCTTCTATTGATATCGTTTACGTTAATAGTGACATCATAGCAATTAGTGTTATCTGATTTCGAAATATTGGTGATGGATTCAAGTTGTTTCAATTGTGAACGACAAAAGGTAAAACGCTTCAAGTGTAGAGTTGTCTACTCAATGTTCATTCTATCTGGTCGATAGAAGAGGGCATTGCAAGCCAGAAAAATTTGTCGTCGCACTGTGCCGATGCATGACAGACATTATCTGGGTATTGGTTAGAATCAATCGTCTAGAAGACTACGTTATGTGACTAACATTATGTGATCTTGACGCAGTGACGATAAACATATTTTTTTCCGTTGCATTGGTTAATTAGCGGACTGTAAATAGCACGTTATTCATTACATCGCCCACTAGATGGCCACATTCAATTATGATGAGATAAGAGATTGCCCGACGTGGGCTGCACAGTAACAATTTGCGGACAAGTACTGGTAAACAGGAAAACAGCATAACGGGATTCCCTTATCCCTGCCATGACATAACCCCAATTAGCACCGTGACCACACATAAAACCTCGCCGTGACCCCACCCTTATCTCAGCTGTGACCCCAGCTAATGCCTGTCGTTGCTCAAGCCTAATCTCGGCCGAGACCGAAATGAAATGGCTTCCAATACGTTCATATCAGATACGCGGCATTAAAACTCATTTGATCAGGAGGAAAGACGTGGCATTGAGGGCGACGACGATGGAGAATCGATGCACAACATCAGATTCCAAGTCGTATATGTGCATCCACTTACAGCCGGCTTTATGCAGCCGTTTAAGGCAACATTTGGTGCGGTTTTCCCTTTGGAGACGAGCAAGCTATATTGCAACCTATGATACAAAATAGCAAATTCCTGGTAGAGGTGTTAGTGTGGACGAATGTGAATGTAGCTAAATGACACCGTTTAGAAGAGGTAGATAGACATACATACAGACATTAATTGACACAAATTCTCAAATACATATAAGGTAAGCGTCGGATTGAAATGCAGTGTGTGTAAATTGTAGTTCAATTCATAGCCGCGTGTTAGAGAAAAGTAATAAGTGAAGCAATATCCGATCTGGAAATATTTGACTGAATTTGAATATTGTTTATCTGGTGTGGTCTTTTGTCATTGGTATTGTCTTTTCACAATATTCCAGTAAATTGGCCCCTGCCTTATGCGAACATAACTTGCACCACCACTAGATGTGATATCTACCCTTGTTTATATCGGCTCGCATGATCATTACATTTGTCTGTTGGACGATGTAGCCAAACAAATAAACGGACAGGAATGTGTTAGGTTTGCAGTGCTACTTATTAATCAGCCCTGAGGGTATTATGACTATATATAAATATTATTTAATCAACACCCTGACACTAGGAGCACATGATCGCAATGTAAGAATATCATAGCGCGCAACCAACAATCAGTTAGGGTTTAATTGTAGCCATTATGAAATGTAAGTAACCGCCGCCAATAACATGCATGAGAATTGCTTCAATGGTATATGGGATTAATAATGCTTGCCATCTACTCCGTAAATGAGCCCATCTGATATGAAACAGCGTCATTTGACACAATTGGACATCCGCATGACCATGAGAGAAGGGGCGAGTTAGACTCGAGTGCCTCTGAAACGTTATGATTGCAGCACATTAGCGTTGCGACAATCAATTTATCATATTTCTACGAGGAAAATAACAATAGAATTCTTATCGATGGAATAGAACACAAAATTGTTGCAAAATACCCGCCATTGTGAAAGAGCCATTCCTGTGATTACCGCAAGGGGTATTATCTGCTACGCGCAGACGTCCTGCTCTGGGCGTCCTTTTTGGCCAGCTGTTGCTCAAGGTTACAAGCAACCACAATAGGAAGCGACTATAGAGCATCACGTTTTATATTATTCGAGTTCGAGGCATGATTAAAGTTTAAAAGAAATGCTTAAATGAATCAACATTGCTCAGTAAGCACTTACCGATTTCGCCAGGCAAATCAATATAATATAAAATGCAAATAAAATCCAAACGCCCGTACAACGTCAGTGGATCAACACTGAAGCGCACTAGACACGGCTCGGCAGGCGTTAGAATTTCGCGCCTCAGCTAGATTCCGGGGAGATGGGAAAATACCATGTCTTCAGATGAGCGATACGCAACCAGATTAGCGGTTTGCAAGCAAATGACTCTTGAGAAAACATTCGTTTTAAGACTTGCAAGGTGTGCGTGATATTAAGAACCTCCGTAGTGTTGGCATGTTAGAGCAGTTGTGCTCTGTGAGGGACCTTCGAAAACGAAGTTGTTTCTTGGTGATATATCGACACGGCTGCAGTTATCGCACGGCAAGCTGTGCGTTTGAGGCGGTATGGGAAACAAGGACCGAGCTTTTTCTCGAGCTATGATTGGCTGAGAATAGGGTGCCATGCGATAAGTAGCTATATTAACTCCGAATGTCATATCGAGAGCTTGTCACAATGACCGGATATTTTAGGAATAATCCATAAGCATAAGTGTTTGGTATTTGCTGTTCAAATCTCGGGACAGCTTTCCAGCCAATCATATTGACTCGTTCGATTGGTTAACCGTTGTGTGGAAACTTATGGCTACGTCATGATTACTTGGCGGTGGTGGTGCCGTCTTGAGATGGCTAAATGCAGCATAGTTTACGTATTCACAAAGCCCTCGATCTCGTACGCATTTCAAACTTTATACGCACCACTACAGCGTACAAACAATTGGTATCCACATCCACAGCTGCGTATATTAACACATGATGGTTGTGTATGCCCAACACGTGCCAAGTTAATGAATACCGGCGTTGGTTTATGGAAGCGCACTCTAGCTACAACAACATCATTATGAAACCCTCAATCTCATATTGTGACCAATAAAATGCATAATGGGAGTTTATAAAAGTCATTCACAGAGGTAATAAGCCGTACTTACCGCCAGGGGTGGTCTAAACTGAGAGAGGGACTATGGAATACCAGTCGTGGTTGTTGTTATTGGGACTGCTTGTATGGCTGTTTGCTGACTTGTTTCACGGAGGCAGACTAAATAACAGGATATGCTCAATTTTGTTCTTTTCATACCTGGATTGTAACATTGAATCGGAACAGTAAGCTGATTAAAGGAAGTTCGGTTGAATCTATACGGCATATATCATATATGCAATATCATCACGTCAAATCAAAAGAGTTTCAATGAGATAGGAATACAACCAGTTTTGAACGTCAAACAAACAGAATTTTAGCGGTATGTCACAAAAACCTAATATCAATCCATTCGCCTCGCAGCTTTGGCTCACACTTGATAGTATATTGTGTCAGGGGAGCAGATGTGAACATCGATACGCAATGACTAATAACGACGGTGATAAACTGTGTTAGTGATTGGTTCCCAGATACGATTAATTGCTTTTGGTCATTGAAGTGCTTTAACAAGATACGTGCGTGGCGTAATAATATGCCATGATACAAAAATTAACGGCGTTGGATGTACGTAAATGTGAAATATATCAGCCATACACAGACTACACAGCAGGTCTGTGGGGTCAGATATGAATAGCGAGGTAAGAGGATCCAAATGACACTCATGGTCGAAAACCAATCAAGGTTCAGCCGTGTGTTACTGAAACTTCAATTCACATTCGATACGCCATACCTTATGCACTATACAATCATAAGAAGATGCAATTCCTGGCCATCCTTTTTTTATTAACATTGAGACTGATCGCCTAGCTTGGCATTGGCCAGGGACAATTCGATGGAGAGGAGGGTACGGCGTCGCAGAAGCCCGCGAAGCTGCTGAAGCAAGGACTTCCAGATCAATATTTAGGAGCTAGTCATTCACCGTAACAAATACTCACACAGTGGATGTTAAATACTCAAACAGTTATATTGGAACGCATGCTTATATTTAACTGTGCTGCCTGTCGTAAACATACTGTAAGTGGAACCTGAGAGGTAATTGACAGAGAGCGGTATCATGGTTTAACAGTGAATTCATCAGCCGTTTAACGCGCGTCAATATGACAAGTATCCGTGATGCAACCACCATGAACCCGAAATCTGCTTACAATCTAAGCTTTGTAACGGCTTTATGAGGTCACACAGATGATGCTGCCTTTAAGATGCGTTTAAAAGAGCTAGTTCGATGGTACCAAACTGCTATTTAGGGACAACATCGAGAAGTTAACAATATACGTAATGGAATGAAGCGTTCGGCTACGGTCTCTATTCTGATGTGTGTTGTTGAACAGCATAGCGTGATTGCATTTCGTAAATGCCGTCTTGACAACTCGGCGTCGTTAGTTTTTCCTATTACCTGAGTATATTTCGGAGTACAGCGTTATCATGTCAAGCAGCATGATCATGGATTCTGGTAATGGCCTCTGCCACACCAACTGCGCATTACCGGTCTCCCGCGGTGGATCACGAGAAATAAATTACAGGACATTGGCGCGTTATTTCAGGAGCTGAAACGTGAGACATTGACTGTTGACGTTTGACTGCATGTCACATTTCCATAGCAGACAATCCACGGCAAATTCTAATGGGCTTTCACTTTGCCGCAAAAATATTTGAAATCGATAATTTGTGGTAATTTCATTAGCTGTATCGGAAATACGATTTCGTGTTCTAAGCGTAGCCTATATACCAGCACTTTAACAAATGAGTCACTACGATATATGTTAACTACATTACACAAAGCGAAGTTCCAAAGGGTAATTCACGATGTTACAAACCTATTCAATGCACAGGACAGTAAATATAGTTTAAAAAACCAAATTGCTACAGAACGTATTATTTCTCTATGCGTTTTGACCATGCCTTATGCGTTACATATTTGAAGTCTACTAAAATCTACCCATGAGACATATAGTACATATAGTTGTTTTTCTGTAAGGGTTATGGGTAAGGTGATTCACAACATATGCTATTACAAAATATCTTTCCATTCCAACCAACAAACCCAGTGAATGTATTTAAGCCAAGTACGGTTTTCCTGCGATCTGTGCAGTGCCGAATAAGATACAAAATAAGCGCTATTCGTAGGCAAAATATCTTTTAAAAGTCACAATTTGTTGTTATATTACCTTGCAAATTATAATATGTCTTGGCCTGGATATATCATCATATTTTTCTATATTATTCTTAATTTTACAACAGAGTCCAACTACATTTTTAAATTTTCACTGATCAGTGTCTATTGCCACGTCAAAATATGATTAAATATCCACATTAAGGCAACATTAGTTGGTGCGCGCTCTCCACAGAGATTGGCCGCAGGCGAAAGAGCAGTAAAGGCCAGGCTTGCGACACAAACACTGGTCATGGCTAGAGTATGTTTGGCAGCTGCATCAGACCAATTTATTGATATATTCAGGAGCAGTAGACATCTTGCTCATTATTGGTTACATAAAGCCATGTTTCACTTTCCAATCCCAAGCGGCATATATTATGCCACTGTTACTTAACAGTACCTGTACCTGGTAGCATATCCGATGTTAGGGCAGTGAATGATATGTTGAATATGTGCGATATATTTGCCGATGAATATAATGTTAAATACTAAATGTACCTAATTTGGTGTGGCAGCCATTCAAATTAAAAAGGTGGTATTTTAAGGTTTACCGATTAAGTGGGCAAACAGTATTAACCACTTAGGCAACAATATTGACATCAATTGACCGATGATTGCGCCTGTGTATTTAAATGTGGGAAATTTCGCAAGCTGAAATAAGACACCTTATGCTAACTTGTTTGCGTCTATTGTTGCGGTTTTTATGGTGCCCAGTTATGAACAATTAATTGTGCTGGATTTAACAAACTATGAACTCATTGGAATAAGGCTGTTAGGAGATTACTCGATCAGAAGTGCCAGAGTAAAATGGCAGTGCTATGTTCCATTGTAAAGCATGCAATGCCCAATCACCACTGGGACGAAATGTTGCTTTCCTTAGATATATATACAGCATTGATATTAAAATTGCGGTGAAGTGCTATGTCGTAAAAATAATTCAAAATGAGTCATTAACATATGAATAAGAGGCATTGACACATACTACTTTGAATTGTTTCATATCGATGGATTCGACAACGATATGGATGATTTTATGATTAAAACTACCTTGATATCGTAGCAGTTCGTTCATTGTGGCACGTTCCTTCTCTTGTTGGTTCCCTGAGTACGACACACACACATATATATGCGTTCTATTTTCTTAGATTTTGCACGGCGAACGGCTTGCATGGCATTGAATGGCAATCATATCAAGCGTGAAATTCTGAGGTATCACCTAGAATCCGTAGGCTTTGAGGTTCCCAAGCAAATTGTTGATACATGTTATTTCGAGAACCTCGTGAAACTGCGTTACAATCATGAGGTTCCTGGCATCCTATCAGTTATGCAATCAAAATTATAATAAACAGGTCTGGTTTCAAATCATCACGGTAAAAAACCCATCAACATCTATTTGAATTGGTCAGTTATGAACCATGAACATTAAATTGAACTTGTCAGTATTACAAGTCATTTGAAAGACCCGTTTTTGTGTCCTCCACAGTTAATGGAGAAATCGTGTCACTCTACTGACTCATCGCATCTTGTATGAGCCACGGGTACACTTTTACCTCTCCCCGGGCAGTAGTAGATTGCGCTTATGGTGTTCACAAGTCCTCGTTGATATCCGCAGCATTATTTTATGGAAGACGCTAAGTATCTTTGTACTGTAAGGGGCTGCCATATGTTAACGAGTGCAAAGTTGTTTATCGCTCCCTAATAATATACAATTACTTAACGTTTCCTTTCAGTGAGTGGAACCGTTCTGTCGTCAGCGACGGGGTATAGAGCTTTCGTTTGCACCATGTACGGATGACATTTTGCTGCGGTCGAGATTACCATCTTATTTAAGATCACTCTGCGTTTATTTACTTGTCAGCTACTGTCACAAAGCTTTAGAGGTTTATCATCAATGCGTATCACACAATGCGGCGTGGAAAATCATCACTCTCTCTGAGACGAACCTGACAAGTGTAAGCATTCGTAAAGTATTCGATATTAGAGTTCTGGTATAGCTTTGTGTATCAACGAATTCATTTCCATCACACTAAAGCATAAATGCATACTTTCGGACGTATCGTTTTGTTTGAGTCCAGGAATAAGACCAAGTCGCATTACTGATAGTCAAGTGAGTGTCCGATTTTGTCAAATAGCGCTATTCACTACAAATGATATGTTCCGCGGCTATTTGTGACACGTTAATGGACAGGAGCAGAAAAAGGTTTCTATTGCAATATTTGCTGGTTGATTAACTGGGTGTATAATGGGTCTTTTAAAGCATCCCATATAACGTGATCCTGAAAATGAAGCAGACCGTCAGGGATTCAACTACAAGTTATGAGGTCAACTAGTCAATCGACGTGTTTACTCAGCTGAACGCATTTTACATGGGTACTCCATAAATCTCTACCCTTTGATGTGCGTATGAACAGGCGCGCTCGTGTCACGTTGCGCGACGCTGCAGAGACACATCTGTGACACCGCATATGGGCCCCTAAAGAACGATAGGGTGTAGGTGATACAAATTATATGACACCGAACTTAACTTCTCAGCACTGGTCATAAACTTTGGAAGAGGATGATATTT
>CM067350.1:29315116-29325116 GCA_034190875.2 Urechis unicinctus | reverse complement strand
GTGTGTGTGTGCGTAAGTGTGTGTGTATGTGTTTGCGTGTGTGTGTTTGTGTGTGTGTGTGTGTTTGTGTTAATACCTGTAGGTAGCGCTATAGACTGTGAGGTTATAGGCATGCACTGGTGATGATTATTTAATGGAATATGATAGTCGCCATTAAAACGACCATTTCCGCTAATTTGTGACAGGGTAAGAGGACGATCAGCATAGAAAGGTTTATACGTGGCCTTGACATATCCGTTAACACAGTGATTATACGCCGTTTATGTGCGTTGTATATGAAGCTTTGGGGGAGGGATTAAGTGACCTCTTTATCTAACTTATGCTGTGCTCGTGTGCTCTCACCTGATAAATCAGCATACCACATTGCCTTAATGACCTTGTCATCAACGATGTGAATTTATGCAGAATGAAATGAAACTGAGACTTGCACAGCTAGTGCAAGAATTTACGGTGCGTCTGTAGGACGTTCACTTCTACATGTCGTGTGGTTCGGTGGCGTGGATATGACACCGTAAAAACATATATTCAATCAAACATTACTTAAAATTTTGTAATACCCTTCGGTGTAATGAAACCTCTGATATGTGTAAACAAAAGGTGGCGCGGAATAGGAAAATGAATGCATTGTACTATCGAAATTATTTGTATGTGACGTATTTTTGTCAGCACAATAATCGAAAGTAATGGCTGCATGAAGGCTTATTCGGTGTTTTTTGTTTAAAAAAATGTATCATCTGTTCCTACCAGAAAACCTGTCGCGGATGCTAACATCCTCGTCAGTAACATGCGCTCAAAATGCATCAGACTATTATTCTGATCAAGACAATAGTATATTGCATTCTCGTGTGTCATCAGCAAATCTTCATTCCGTGTGGGTGTTTTAATGGCATCCATATATTAATTACACGAAGCATTGATGATCAGAGCTGGTTATTCAGCTGCCACCCCTATGCTGATTTGTTAATGCGACGAGACAGTGACAGACATGTCACCAATGCGCTTTTTGCTTTGCTTGTTACTCTAATGGTGTAGCATTGAGTGATTGCACTTTTTCTATGCTGCGTCACCTGCTCGATCTTGACAAGCGCTATTTTTATAAACGGTCCATATTTTTTAGAATATCGTAATCATCTCAGGCACCGCCTGAGTAGTATGCCGTGCTTGTTTGGTTCACAACCAATATGAATCACAACCAATATGGTTTCCCGCTGTGGTGAAATGTCATGATATGGGCTGTTAGACCCAGACAGAGTACACAACGTATTACTTGGATTTGGTACTGCATTAATGTTATCTATAAATGTAGCACACACAAGACCTATCCAACATTAGCCTTTCCTACGTAAGGAAGGGTGAGGTATGTTGATATTGTTCTCATATGTGACAGCAAAGCAAACCAGTGACCAATAGAGAAAATTTGCGCAATGTTCATATTGTCAACAGCTCTGTTACCTTGAGCTTGGAGGTAGTGCCTAATAAAATGAAGCGTGGTTGCATGAAATTAATCGTTAACCGTGGTATGCGATCAGTGATGGGTCTGGGTATATTATGTGGACGAACGCAGAATTTTATACTATGAAGACTATAACTATATGAAGGAATGTTGCGGTAGTAGCAATTTCCACAGGACCGCGCTTAGCAAGGTGTTGTTGCTCATATAGGCATTTTCCTTTAAGCTTATTGTTTTCACGCCATTTTAGCACATACTTATAATCATGCCAATACTTTAAATGTCGTATTATCTACCTTGAAGCATCACATAATCTCGTTTGTTAATATAGTTTTCATTCCGCAAAGACTACAGGGAAAAATTAGAATCGATACCTTCGTAGTTGAGCATCTATCGCATTTTGCGATATCACTCTATTCGGCTCTTTTAAAAACCAAGTAAAAATATAATGTTTTGTTAAGAAATTATAACAGTTTGCTAACCCTAATATGAAGCTGCTAATTTTTGAACACGCTTAAGTAATCGCTATTTCTCCGTATGAATGGTTTCTGAAAATGTAATCATTGCCCTTTTCAAATTCTGTGGAATGGAGTGGTAGCTGCTAAAACTCCATTTCCCTAAAATAATTGTAATCCGATGGACTCATTAACGAAAAATGATCTATCCATGTTATTGGGACTACTTGCTTATCATCAACGTATGAGCAGCCCGACCGATGGCCTCAATTGTATATTGTTGGCCAATGTAGTTTTTAGGCTGTGTCTAAACACCAAGATATTCCTCTTTAATCATCGTGGTGGTGTCACTTTGTTATTAGAATTGATGATAAACTCAATTTAAACCACCGATACTATCAACGCTCATGACGATATGAATCTGAGTGCACACAATATATACGATCAGCGGCAGTTCTCAACCTCTCAGCTATGGTCTGAAATGCACCAATTGTATTCTAGGCGAGTACAGGAGGGCGGTGGTTACGAGTTGTACGTCCAATGTTTGGTCAGCAAATATACAAATTATAAACATATTGGCGTAATATTTGGGCTGAAGCATTATTTCCGCTCATTAATCACTCGTGTGGTGTGGTTGTTTGTGCATCATATGTTTTGAATATACTCGTCAAAAGCAGCCAGCAGACAGAGCTTGGAACAGTTAGATTTTTGACTGCTATACCTGTTACGAAATCTGCCCGAGAACAAAGGGCTTAGGGATCATTGTATGGAGTTCATTCAGTGACACGCGGGTGTTTGAGGTGCCATAGTGTTGAATAGGCAACATTGATGAACAGAAGTGTTATCTATCAACGCACAACACTTTTGCTTTCTCTTTGTGTTTATTGAGTTGTACAATAACTCATATCAAATCATAACGACGCCTTATGTCGGCTTATTGGTTCTGGATACTGAACAACCTGGTTGCATATGGGCGATGTTGATATCACTTTTCCTGCGGACGAGATGTGCAAACATTACTGCCTTTAGTGTAACATAATTTGCTATGCAAGTATGTAACCCTGTACAATATAATTCGCTCACCAATTGCACCAAATATATAATTGACGATACATGTGCTGTGCTATGACCGACAAGATATATACTATGCCAGTCATGTTCGTAGCTAAGTCAGTCAATCAATTTAGCTACCTTTCAACTAGTTACAGCGCCCATGTTAATCAAATAAGAAGCATATAACTGAGGCAGCTGGAAGTGCATTGGTGCTAATCACAAATCAATATTCATATTCCATATGCTACAACACAATAAGGTTGCTGGCAGCTGATGGCACCACGATACCCACTTGTCTCCTAGCGTCTTTATAATTTCACAGTCGGCTATATTTATTTAGCGTACGGTTATATTTGGCTTCAGTCTCTGAAAATCCACCATTCTATTGACCGACGTGTTCAGCTGACAAAGAAAACCTTTCCTGCTGTGCGTCGTAACTTGGCATAACTTCTAGCGCAGTACCACGTGCGTCATTATTTTTGTCGCCTAACAGCATAAAAACACATAACACATAGTGCATCGTAATTCGTATTCTGGGATATATAGGCACATTAGCCACACGCATGACTGTCTTTGTAGATTCGATTAAGTCTAGTTTACATGCCTACGATTGAGTTAGCAATCAATGATTTCGTGTTTATGGTCATTAATTATCAGTATCATTGCATTCTTATGTGCATATTGCAATTGTTGAACAGCATTATATTGGATGAATAATCTTACCTATTGTTCACAAATGATATGTATTCACGGTGGAACCTATTCTTTGATTTGTGTAGCGCACGGAATGGATCGGTAAAAAAATGCAATGATTTGCACCACGGACCTTTATTGGAATGCAGACTGAGACAGGTTACCCGTACACAACCAGACAATATCTCCTACGTCATTACCCGGAGAACGATTTTGCCATTTTTTCCAGCTTCTTAACTATCATAATTTCCCCTGCCCGCGTGACTTCTGCCACAAATAGGCTTAGCAGCTCTTATCCAATGGCAGCCAACCATTTTAATACCAACGTCAAACAACCATGACCTACGCTTATTTCACGCTTCCACAAGACATGGCCTGCGTCACTTCTTTAGATACTTTCGTGGCTTCGCAAAACATCCCTTCGATTATTCATCACCAGTAAACACGCAACAAGATCAATACATAAAACCCGTACAATATCACAAGGTCAGATAGATTCAATTCTGAATGCCTCTTTGATTTACTCACAAATCATTGCCACTGCCCTAATATCCGACGGAATGCTTTCTATAGCGTTGTTAATAGCGCCGGATGAATCGTTTTTAAGCATTCGCTGCGACTTAGATAATTCAAATCGCTACTGAAAAGCGCTCAGCCGAGCCGAAATACACCCTTCATGAAGCCAGATTTATGTTTCATAATTAGTTTTGTTTTAGTTGTGAATAAAACATGCTGCGCCAAATTGCATAGACCTGAACGCCTTTCTAACACATATGTATATATGTAGGCATGATACATCTATCTGAATATGATTCGATGATGATCGATAATTGTCATGGTCCCAGCGTATATATCAGGCTTAATTTCATATACCATAACATTGCCATTTGTTAATTGCAGGGATGAGTAATGACCCTAACATAAATACATGTATTACAATGGTTGCAAATGCATATGCACTCCTCGTGCTGCAAGCTTACTGTACATCAATATACCGTAGGGAATGTATAATATTTGGGTTATTGCACTCATGATGAATCGGTCCTTAACGCTGTCGTAGACGTACTGTGATTCATCAACAGCAGGCATTTGTCGGTCTGTAAATGAGGCTAAACATTCACTGTGATCCCTCTCAATCTCTCCAATGTTCACATCGATCATTAATATATCTGTCTTCCGGACATCAGAATGTGGTATACTGAAATACAAAGAAAAAGATTCAAAACTATTGGAGGGAGAACCTTTGCTGCTAACGCACCCAGCCTCTGGAATACTGTGCCCACAGAGCCAGGAGCCCACATACATCCGGATGCAGACGCTCTATAAGTGTATTAAATTATTTAATTGTATGTAAAGCGGAGCGGCTCTTAATCCCAGGAAACTAAATACTTCGTAGAATGTAATTGTACCGGACATCACTTTGTTGTATCAAAATATAAAGGTTTCCTAGATAAATATCATCATAGGACGATACGTACACTGCATTATGTTAAGCAGCTTGCAGGTGTTCCACAATGGCACCTATGGCTCATGTATAACAGGTGCTATTTGTCCTGCACTAGCGTTTTGTGCCGATTCTTGCTTTGCCTGATTGCATGCTTCTCAGTGCCACTTCGGATAATGAGAACGTGTGATATTACTATCATAAATGCGCACCATTACTCATGGTAAGTCATGCATTATTAATTTGTAATGGCAAAATTTCTATTGTAAGTCAAATAACAACTTAATGTGATTAGCAAAAGCGAATGTTCTACTTTTATCGTTAATATTCAGCATATACACAAAATGCACCTCTCAAACAAACTAATGGTTGAGATATTCCTACGATAAGCCATATCATACTCCAAAACCAATTATCCCGTTTTCCACCGCTTCAGCCACAAATTCAGGTAAAGGAATGCATATGAAACAGAGCACTTGCGTTGGGTTATACTTTGGTCAAGGCAACAGGTTTAATCAAGCAAATAGTGACTTATGATTTTGACGTTACTCAATAGTCTATCATTAACTGTAACATGATACTACATAAATTACTGTATCAGCATGCCGGACCTTAGTTTGGGTCGGGCAAATTTCAGAAATAAGTTTCTTGACCACCAGTGAAATCATATATACCTTAACGACCGACTTTGAAAACATACTCGGATACATTGCAGCTACGACAACTGTGAACGGCAATATCACAATATTATTCAGGTATTTCAAAATAATTAATGGGTCAATTAGTAATTGCGGCAAGAATGCATTTTGCGGTTAGACTCAATAGGGATGATATATCTAATAACAATAAATGAAAATATTTGCCCAGATGCCCGAAGCGATGCCATTGCATGCTGCTAATATAATCAGTTTTGTCGTTAAGCTCCAACCCGATGACTAGGATAAAAACGTCCCATGCGCTGGCCACAGATCTTACGGAGTGAAAGACTTCAAATAATAAGGCAAATCACCCAACCAGCACAATCTGAACTAAAGTGCATTTGCTCAGTTTTCCCATAGCCAAACAAATATAGACATCTTACCCCTAGCGACCACAAGTAGTTCAGTCCTAGGTTTAGCAAAGGCGAATTACTAAGTGCCGTAACTTTATGGATTCCGTCACCTTAAGTGGTCTCAGAGGTATTTGTGATGGTGTGCGTATTAAGTACCGTAAATGAGCATAATTTATCAGCGATTGGGTTACATCCTGCACAAATGCATTCATGGCCTTCTAAATGGAATGTCCAAACGCAATTATCGTTCAAAGGCTTACTCTCTGAAGTATCCTGTAATCTAATCGTTTTTTCATGGGCAATATTGCCACTATGCGGAGGATGGAGAAATAAATTATTAACAGGCATACCATATCAAAATCCGTTACTCTGTGATTGTGGAAACGTCATACGCATCCGTCATGTTAAGTATTTATTCCCGAACAATAGCTAAAACCCACGGTTAGTACTGTCTAATGCGTAAATATACAAATAGTTTGCGTGTGGTGTCGACATTAAGTTCATGTGTCTCTGCATTTCGCGACTGAACTACAATATTTGTTATCACTCCGCTTCTGGCCCTGAGATCAATATGGGCGACTTTTTTGGGCTTCAATCAATAATCGGCCTCACGCCAGTGGTGTCAACCATGAATCCACAACAGAACGGAGGGAAAACGCTTTGCCAATATCAAACGGTACAGCCTTCCATAATGGCTATGCGCATCATATATCAATATGCGCATCATACATCAAATCAGGATTAAGCTCAATTTGAATCTGCATTACGAATGTGTCATGATATTGTGGACATTGCTTTCATCTTCAATGGTAAAATATCCATTATTGTTTGATAAAGCTGATTAAAACTCAAAACCGCCAGGATTGCACCAATAGCCAGTTTGTAACAAAAATCTTTACCACATACAAGCGCCCGAATTGATGGGCGGAGTTTATAATAGTCCGAAACACAATGCTGCATAAGACGGTAGACATTTCTGCCAATGTAGATATATTTGCATATATATATATACATTTGTATATATATATATATATATATATATATATATATATATATATATATATATATATATATATATATATATATATATATATATATATATATATATATATATTATATATGTATATATATATATATTATATATATATAATCATATGCATATATATTTATGTATATATCTATACATATACATATGTCTACGAACACTGATATATATATATATATATATATATAAATAAACATATATATACATACATATACATACATATATATATACATATATGTATACATATATAAATATACATATACACGCATATATCTATATATATGCATTATAAATATGTATTTATATATGCTTATATATATATTTATATACATATATGTAAATGTGTGAATATGTACACATACATATATATAATATATATATATATATATATATATACATATATATATATATATATATATATATATATATATATACCTTTATATATATATATATATAAATAAATGTATATATATATATATTGTGTGTGTATATGTTTATCCCTCTATATATATATATATATATTTATATATATATCATATATATCTATGTCTATATATATATTAATATATATATATGTATATATATACATATATATATATATATATATATATATATCTCCGTATATATATATATATATATATATATATATAAATATATATATATATTTATATAAACATGCACACACAGTTGCGATGCAAATCATAAGGCTTGTACGGCCTATTTCTCTCATTCTGCAGATGATGAAAAGCTTGAGAGCAATCGTTCAATGTTATCCCTTCTTGTTCATCTTGTACTCTTGTAGACCTCAACACACCAGTGTTGGTGCGCTGTTAAACACTCTACTTACTGAATCGTATCAACTACAGCCATGCTCCTGTGCCGTTAATGGCTTCTCAACATCTAAGCGGTAAACTGAATTAATATATCTCGCCCCCAGCTTCATGAATAGATGTTCCTTTGAACTTCCATCCAATTACAAAAGCGATTACGATAACTCTTTCACAATCAATATGGACGAAACACTTGCATTGCATCCTGGGATGTGAAAACTATTTGAAATGCACAATTCACCCGCCGTTCGTGCATCATGATAGGCGTTATGGCAAGTAGTAATTTACAGTCATTGTCCATTCAATCACATGTTGGCGGTATTATATTCCAATTATTTCGTCAGATTGGCACTTGTCGCTTCGTTTGTCTTCAGACAAGCGCACGATACAACAAGCCTACACGAAAACATCTATGGCCATGTTGAACGTTGCATCGACCAGTTGATATACTTAATAATCTGGTTCACATCGCACACTATGTATTTGACTACATTATATACACAATCCCAACTCGGATCAATCTGAAGCTTTACCTAAATGTCATTTTGCATATTCTCCAGCATAGTCTCCACATGGTCAGACGCAAACGCCTACTGTGTTCAAATGCTGCCTACTTGAGCTGTTACATACGCTTATAAAGTTGTTTTTGATTTTATAAAACTACAACGGACTTAGCCAACTGTGAAGTGTATTAACTAGTTGGTCACTAGAACTGCAATTTCTAGCAAATCGTAACAAATGATCTCAGGAGACCGACAGCATAATTTGGCGTTACATTGGTAGAGTGCCCAAGATACCGGTGAAAACGACCAAGCAATTACATGCGGCTTTCAGCTAATTCTAAACGGTAATTGGCATTTTGTCATCATGTATCTATCAGGTGTTATCTGGCAAGATGCTATGATGATTTGACTTCTCAAATGCAGCTACGCGAGGATGTACGCCATTATTGCATGCATGCAATTCGCCCTGTAGGAGTCGCGAGGGAGGTAATATCTGTATTGCAGTATGGGTCAAGCTAAGGGGGGTGGGGTAGATATATGCGAGAAGGGCATGAACATATGATGTGGATAAAGTAAGATGGCTGTGACGGTAAACAATCACGGTGGATCAAATAAGCCCCCTTAAAACTTGAATATGAACAGGCACTTTCAGTCGTCGTCGTGACGACCTCTGCAGAATACGGTAGTCTGGTATTTACACACGTTTTTTATAATTATGCGATATGAATCGGCGCTTTTAGATCTCTAAGTAACGTGACAATTATTAGATGTGGATGTCATACATTATTACAGCATCTTGATATCTAAAAAAACCATGCTTGTCGCGTTAAGAGAGGGTCGTTAAGGCAACGCAGCTGCGCCCTCAGTTGATAGAATTATTTGTGGAAAATTATGCCATGTAGTTTGCTTCATCCTACCGGATGTTCCTAATGGAAGCGTTCCCCTCTATGGGCCCCAGACCAGTGACTCACCTAGCAGCACTCCCGTAAAATAACAACTTATCATAACACAAGCTGCGCGTTTAAATTGACGCGGACTCGTAAGATATCCGCTGCATTTGGAATGTAATAGCAATAATCGCTTTTAGCTGGCTAACAATCATAATTATTCCGGCGAGTGTGTCGCGAAGAAGAAATTCGGCAAGGCGCAGAATGCGTTATGGTTTGTTTATAAAATACTACAAGCAACACATTTTTCGTCGCATACCTAAGTTAATGCAACGAGCTGAAACATTGTATTCACAATGAACGTGCACAATGCTTGCAACATTCAGCCCATCTCTCCTCTTATAGCTGTTTGCGTGTCACATATTCACTATAATGTCAATGACATGAGGCAAGTGGAACAAAAATGATAAATCGTGTCGCGCTGGTCAATCATTACAACAAAAAGAACATTTATTTTCATAATTCGTTTTGTGTTACTGCTGATGACAATGTTTTATGTAGTAATTTATAAAGACTTTGGCTAAATAGC
>CM067350.1:29300116-29310116 GCA_034190875.2 Urechis unicinctus | reverse complement strand
CTGTAAGAAGAAAAGAGCAATGCCTGTAATAACTCCCTTTTAACAGAGGCAACGTTTGCACACTCGGGTGAGTAAGGCCGACCACGGGAATATGCCATGGACGTGATTCACATAGAATCTTATGTGCAAGCTAATGGGTGCAAATGCTGTATCACTCTAACGTTTGCATCTGAATAGAGCATCGATTAACACGGAAAGACCCTAAATTCACTATCCTAACCCGGCCTAAATTTTCTACTGGCCGTACTTGTGTATCAAACCACAACAACAACAGGTAGCTTTTTTGAAATCCGGTGAAAAGAAAAATCGAAATCAATTTTACACCATAAGCCACATTACACAGATTGATGGTGACTAGAAATTTAGATTTCAATAAACCTTAAGGAATTAGAATATGAAGCGCGCTTAAATAACAGGTGATAAAATTGGTATATATGGTATATACAAGCAACAGGCCGTCGGTACACATGATCTCATCACACAAAGGCTATTTCTTACGTCGGGAGCATTCTTTGGGGGAACAGTATAGCGTATATGTAATATATGTTTGCTGGATTTTGTTTCTCCCACAAAGAACAATTACGCAACGCGGCTTCACAACCTCTTGAATACAGCTTGACGAGCAATTTCATTTAGATTGTCACCATGATCGACCGCTATCCGTGCTGCTTTAGAATTTCTCGTGACGGATATTTGCAATAATGGTAAAGGTGATCGACATCTTTGATGTCCTTTAATGCTATTTGTAGACGTACGTCGCCGGGAAAGGCTATTTACGTGTCATTCATGAACGGTTATTGAGTGTGAGCAATCATGGCAAGGATAACAAGTACTGTCACCAATGAAGGGTCACAACATGGTAGATATATGTAAACGTCATAATCGTATCGCTTCTGGCCACCAGACCAACTAAGCACTCTTTAACACATATATCGCTACCACAGGCGAACAAAGAGAAATAGGCTTCATTGAGTTAACCTCATCACAATGAAGTAGTGTAGGGTACAGTTTTTATACTATCATCGGTATTTTGGCATGTCGTCCGATTATTTCAAATAGATTTTTAATGGGATTCGTGCAGCCGAAACATTTAAAGTGGTCTTGTTAAAGTGCCTCTCGCACGGTTATGGGTACTTCGCTGAAATCGATTAATAACGTGATCAATAAACTCAAATCGGTTCAATAACAGTCGCATCTGATCAGTTTAGGCCAAAATTTAAAAGCATATCAATACAAATTAGCTACGCTACGGTAGCCATGATCTGGGTCAGACCCAGGCGTGTGACGTCAGCAAAAGGAGCCCCCCCCCCCCCCCCGTTCACAATGACGCAGGGAGTTCCACGGTGTTTACATGTACTTTGTCGGATTTCGTCTCTAATTTTTGGATATTTGATCGTTTTCAGCCATCATGTCACATGTGACCGATCGAACACGATGGTGAGTCGTTGTTGTGTTGGGGGTGTCTCGCATACCAATCTGAACGGCGTGAGCTTGTTAAAGTTTCCTGATAAAGACGATTTAAAGAAACAATGGACTTGCCAAGTACTTCCATCGCGAGACAAGACAGAAGCACATTCTCCAATGTGTGCCGGTCCAATGGTTCACACAGATTGATAAGAAGCCAGGATGCTAGGTTATGCAACCAATTGGAATCAGGCTGTTTCTATGGTGGTCATGACTCAAGGAATCTCCACACAGCATTCAAATTCTTCCACCTCGACCATTTGTAGGATTCCAACAGCTTTGGATTGTTTGCATTAAAACACATAACAAGTGTTAGAAAACATGTTCAGGAAAAGAGGGTGCAAACTTTGTTGTAAAATTTATGGATGCACTTCTTTCGTTATATACCAACACGTATACGATGAACTGGTGCATAAATACGATCAGACATTACCAAGCTTTGTTCGGCAGCCACCCTATGTCCTTGACAGGGTGACTCGCGAGAGTAAGACCCTGAGACGCAGCAGTGTCATCGCGGGCGTCTTTATGCGCTTCATCAAAGACGTCTAAATCGCTCATTTCTGGTACGAATCTATCCGAACAAAATTGCCCTGCCGAAGCAACGATGGTCTGCAAATGATCTGTGCCATCGTATGTCACTTCGTCGCTCTCCAGAAGTGATGAGATAGCGAAACTACCAGTAGCTATTTTGCGAGAATCGTAACGCAGATCGCGCTTCGCAATCATAACATTGCCGGGTTTAAATATTCATGAGCTCGTCGTTTCGATGTGCCGGGCACATCTTTAAAGTCGAATTTCGATCCGAAAAAGCGCACTTCACGGCTGACACATAGAATGAATAGGTACTTATGGGTTATATTTCCGCAATCTGGCGAAACAAATGACATGATTTTTCGTGCGATAGGCACTTTAAGGGTGCTTTTGTGGCACAAACCACCATATTTGCAATCCGTTACGTTATAATGTGATGGCCACATATCCAAGAACAGCGCTATCATGCTAAGCGTATTATCGTTCACTCGGGGGAGCTAATCTGTAAAGCGGGATATTGATTGGAAGATAATGCCACAGCTGAACAAAGTAAATTGACCTGAATAGATGCCAAAATCAAATCAGACTACTTTGAATGGCCCGTATATCATAATCATGATACTTAGTCAAGGTCACTCGAGGCTACTTGATAATCGATTCTGTCTTTTCACGACGCTGGGATGCTGTCAAGCAAGGTAAATCTTCAAGCCAGGTACATGTTGAAATTGCTTCCTACACCTATTACTTCCAAACCACTTCAGCAGCAGTTATCTTTATGTGAGATGTTATATGCGGTGTAGTCTGGAAGAATGAGAATGAGGCAAATACCAATGGCGTCAAAGCGAGAGAGCGTGTAAGGATGGAATTTGAGTTGTATTGTTCACATAGCGGTATCGTTCCGTGTTGATGTAATCTACAGGCAACCTTACAAAATTATTCGACCCACATTGGTGAAACCGCCATACGAATCATTGGACTAAGGCAGGGCTTTGTTGACGGCAAATTATGGCTGACTTGGCATCAAAACGCATATGTATCTTTTTGAGTAGATGCCAAATGATGTCTATAGTAATGTATCGTCGTCCGCGTAGTACTATCTGTGGCGTATGTGTGGAGTGGGGATGCTTGGTGGATGGATTGAGGGCGAGGATGACATGGTTTGTGGCGGGGAGTGTTGCTAGGGTTGGGAATTCGATCTGCTTCACTACATATTAAATTGAACAAAAACATGAACACATTTTCAACAATGACTACAATGTCAAGTGCCTGATGCAGTTGCCCCAAGCTCTGTCGCTTTTACAGTGTTTCATTGCTTACTCACCAGAGGTGAAATCTGCCATTTATAGCACCATTAACATGATTTTATGAAACGGGGCAAATATTTCAGTATACATATACAAATACAAAATGCAAATAAGAGCCGGAATATGGTCAGTTCTACCTCGTGGTTACTCTAGATATTAACGCGCACATTCGGTGAAATAGCTCGAGATAATTGCTCTGCATTATGCTGCACATGCTCATTTTAAATCGATTCAAATGGATCTTATCCACAATCGAAATACATATTAATGCTGCAGTCGCTAGTACACGTTAAGCAATACTTGCACAGCTAGGTTAGTCGTGAAAAGCTTCCACCTGCCAACATATTGGATTCATCCATTTACATCGTGGGTACGCCCACCGTATGTATGTTATTGGCTTTATCAGAAATCACTCGGTCGCAACATAAGCAACGAGGTGCAAATGTATTGCCGAACGCAGATTTTATTGCAAATCTATACGATCCGCTGGCTTTCCGTCGTCATGATCGTTATTTGGGTACTAGCAGTACACAGCAAATGTATGAAAGCCAGGGTTATTGGAGCTAAACTTGGCAAAACTTCTGTATGTTATACGATGCATCGGTTGAGATAGTAGAACCTACGCCGTTAAAAATTATGCATCAGATTTGCCACAGAGACGTGCGTAAGAACAGATTTGCGTGAGAATAATTGTGTGCTAAAATGCCCCCTGTTTCACTATTCAGGTGAGGTGTTTTTGCCGTCAATTTACAGCTAGCGTCTACATCGAAAATACTGAGTAAGCATGCACCGCTGTAGAAGTGAAATGAAACCGCAAAGCAAATACCGAGGCTCATATTTCTACAATTAAACTTATGAGCAAAAATTCTGTTTGAAATTGTAGAAATATGAGCCTTGGTTTTTGCTTTTCATTTTCAGTTTACTATAATATATCTATGGGGCACAAAGAAAATCGCAACGCATCGCCCGTCATTTGATCGGAATGCACTAACAGACAATCAGTTCTACAGAAGTAATAAAAATGCGATTAACTGAATGGACCATAGATGTATACAAAACCATAATTCTTCTGCGCTACACGAGAAACCTTTATGTGTCTGACAATCGTGTTTAAATCATGTATCATGACTCACCCACAATAAAGTGTAAATATGATTGCAGTTGCATCCCGAACTGCGGTGCGTATATCATCTTCTACACGTGCTGCCAAATTATCTCCGAGGTTATGCTAATTAAACGGGGGTAGGTTTAACGCACATTAAATCGTTATAAGCTACAAATTTGGGATCTTTTAAATTTTAAGATCTGTTGATATAATATGATTGTCCTATTATTTAACTGCTGATTTTATTCACAGTATATTGTGCGGTCTGCGATGCGAAGAGTATTTTCTCATTCAATGTAATAGCCAATATGTAACATCGTAATAACCATAACCATGCATCGGAATTTATCGTTTTATAAAATGTACAGTTATAAAGATATCGCTGCTAATTGTGGCCAAATGTTATTAATAATAGTGGCCGCAGTTACGGTGGTTACCATGATTCCTAAACAGTCAGACGTCCTTTAAAAAAAGCAACAGAATCACTTTGCCATTTACATGATATCAGTTTTTAAAGGCTTCAATGCACCGTTATCGAAACAATGAAGCAACATGTGTGGAATTCACAGCACAGTCCAACATGCGTACTCAACACAAGTATGAAACCCACAATGTATTCATGTCATTCTCGCCGGATGCCACCGCACGTGGCCACCAAATTGACTTCCAATTGGACAACGCTGAAGTCGGGTACTGGGACCACAACACACACGTTAAGGGCAATAACATGACACGACTGCAGAAGGCACAGGGACAAAGATAATCTAAATATATCATGCGTCCCAAAATTTAGCTGATGCATGCATCGTGCAAACATATGATATGGTTTGAAACGGTGTTGATAAGCTTCCGAATGCATAAAAACACTCACACACACACATACATGCATACATGCATTACATACATACATACATACATACATACATACATACATACATACATACATACATACATACATACATATTTACATACATACATACATACATACATACATACATACAGACATACATACATACATACACATACATACATACAGACATACATACATACAGACATACAGACAGACATACATACAGACAGACATACATACATACAGACAGACACACATACATACAGACAGACATACATACATACATACATACATACATACAGACATACATACATACATACAGACAGACATACATACAGACATACATACATACATACATACATACATACATACATACATACATACATACATACAGACATACATACATACATACATACATACATACATACATACATACACATACATACATACATACATACATACATACATACATACATACATACATACACATACATACATACATACATACATACATACATACATACATACATACATACATACATACATACATACATACATACATACATACATACATACATACATACATACATACATACATACATACATACATACATACATACATACATACATACATACATACATACATACATACATACATACATACATACATACATACATACATACATACATACATACATACGTTTCAGTGCTCCTAATACTATAATACAATACATACGTATTGTGTAGTAGCTGACATACATGATACCAAGCCGGTTTAATATGCACATACATACATACACATACGTACATACCGATAGGACAACGTTTCTACGTGTCCTAATGTATATTAAAATGTCACACTTCCCACGTGTCTCTCGTATATTGTGTGAAGTAGCTGAATCTGATACCAAGCCGGTTTAATATGCACCAGCCAGCATCAACATCTACAGAGACAACAATTTGTGGGTCATGCTGGTATACTCGTACGGCGTTTCTGAAGTATTTTTGTACAGTTATTTCCTGCTACACATCAGCCATCTGAATATTACATTAGCTCCTGCTACACATCAGCCATCACGATTACAGTAGTATGAAATATAAGAGTCCCATCTTATTATGACAAAAAAACTGTATATATTCATCTACAGCCAAACACGATCACCCGCAAGCTATACCTTTAAAACATTTTGTTAATGATTGGCCAGAAGATTTTATTATTGGACAGAAAGAAGAATGCATCAGACATGATGACGCAGCCTCATTTACGCCATGGCCCTGGATGTATTCCCAGCATTGATGTGCTTCTGGTGGTATCTGTTCTGATCGAACGTTTGGGGCCTGGGCTTCTGCGAATTTTAATTTTCTCAGGTGCCGTTATTGAGAAGTGTTGAATCGTACTAATGGTGCGAAGGTTTTAAGCGATCGAGTGGTGGATACTGAGAAGATCTGATTGTGTCAACAGTGAAGATTTATTTGTTATCAATATACCCGTCATCACAAATTGCGCCTGCATAATGGTGATAATTCAATATTGTATTTATATGATAGATGAAACCGAATGACATTGTATGATGGATGTACAGGAATAACCCATCAGTATATTTGTTTCATATTTGCATTTCGAATCCCGGGGCAGCTCTCCTGCCAATCATATTCGCTCGTTTGATTGGTTAACCGTTGTGTGGATGCTTATTGCTACGTCATGATTATTTAGAAGTGGCGGTACCGCAATAAGATGACTAAATACAGCGGATTTTCACGTATTCAGAAGGCACACGATCTCATACGCATTTCACACCGCGCCACTACAGGGTACAAACTCTTAATATCCACATCCTCAGCTGCGTATATTGACACATGACGGTTGTGTATGCCCAACACGAGCTCAGTTAATGAATATCGGCGTTGGGTTATTGGGGCACATTCTAACATCAATGTGAAGCTCTAAATCTCATATTTTGACCAATAAGATGCATAAAGGGTGTTAATAAGAGCCATCCACTTAGTTAATAATCCTGACTAACCACCATGGGTGGTTTAAACTGAGTGGGAACTGTCGAGATTAGTAGTCGCCATAGTTGTTATGGGGGCAGATTCTATGACTTGCTCTCATGGAGAGAACTGATTACCGGCAGTTCGGTTGAATCCATAAGGCATATATTATTAAAGCAGCATCATCAGAGCAAATAAAACGAGTTTCCATGATGTAGAAATAAAACCAGTATTGAACGTCTATCAAACAGACACTTACACTTGGAAGCCAACTGTCTTGTAAATGGTGTATCATTCAAACCTGATGTCCAATCATACAATTGCATTCGCCTCGCTGTTTTGGTCCACATATAATTGCATCGTTTTTGTCAGGGTAGTAGTGAAAATGAGAATAGCGATACGCAATGTCGAATGACGACGGTGATACACTGATGTATTGGGTGCTTTTCCGATGTGATTCATTGCTATTGGTCACAGTGATGCATATCAACAAGATACTTGCGTGGTGCAATAATATGACGTGGTGCATATCAGAATGCCGTTGGATCTACGTAACTGTGGCATATATCAGCCATACACTGACAACACAGGGTCGGATATGAATAGTGACGTAAGAGGATTTAAATAACACTTATGACGAAAATCAACCAATGTTTACCATGTGCTACTGACATATTGATTCATATTTGTTCAGCTGTAGCATATCTAATATACAGCCATAATATGAAGCAGTATTAGGGGCAATACGTAGTATTGAGCGCACATAAGTTTTTGTGATCGCTCTCATATTCATTTTGTTCGCTATCTAATTAATGTTGGTCGTAATGCATAGCGCAATTAGGGTTAACGGCAATGGTACAATTCTCTTCGTCACATTCAGCAATGGAATAGAACCTGTAATTCAAGGACATTCCAAATTATATGACAACATGACAGAGCGCCTAGCTGATATTGGTGGAGATATATGTGGCTTCACAGATGTCGAGGATGTGGCTGGGGGGGGGGACCAGTATCTAGGGCTAGTACCTATTATTTTTTTCAGGCAGCTTACAAGAAGCCATAAAATAATTCCTCGACGAGGATAATTTTCACTCCATGCATTAAGCACGTTAGCAGCAAATGCCTGGTAATGCAAAACTTCTCTCGCCATAGCTGATGAACGTGTTGTAATAATCCATATTGATAACGCTGTAATAAGAGCTGCTCGTATTTCATTTATGGCTTTATTCAACCACATGAACTATATCTAACGCGCGTCACCCAATGCAACGCATATCTTCTGTGTTATCAACGGCTCATTCAATGAGTGTAAAAGCTCTTTCTACTTTTCAGCTTAGCCATGATGGGTCAATTCTTTATTTCGGTCGCTGTCCTAATAAACACAGGAGTTGTTAAGGACCTTGGTGTTGAGGCGACCGCTTATTTCAATTCCATACGAATTAAAAAAATTTCGATCGTGATCAATACCGTCATCACCATTCGGTCCCAATCATTTGATATACTAATTATATCGCAATAAAATCAGAAAGTGGGTGTTGTATTGCAATCGAGATTTCATGGATTTATGTGACTAGATGTGTATGGTATATGTATATAACTATTCCTATCAATATCAGTCTTTAAGTGTACATATATATATATATATATATATATATATATATATATTATATATATATATATATATATATATATATATATATATATATATGTATATATATATATATATATAAATATATATATATATATATACATATACATATATATATATAATAATCATCCATACATGCATACATTCATACATTCATACATACATACATACATACATATATATATATATATATATACATACATACATACATGCATACATACATGCATACATACATACATACATACATACATACATACATACATACATACATACATACATACATACATACATACATACATACATACATACATACATACATACATACATACATACATACATACATATACATACATACATACATACATACATACATACATACATACATACATACATACATACATACATACATACATACATACATACATACATACATATATACATGCATACATGCACACATACGTACATATATAATCGGACACGATATCGGTGATATGCGGCTTGATGAATGAATGTTTGTGCCGAGTGACTATGCATTTTATCTCAATTCATAGATAAGTAGATGACGTTAAGCAATTTGATCTTGCTAAAGCATTGCCTCGTTCAGATGCATCAGAGAGTACACCCAGCATACACACCCAAAACAGCCGAAAACCAATCAAGGTTCAGCCATGTGTTACCGAAATTTCGATTCACATTAGCTATGCCATACCATACCAACTACACAGCCACAGCAAAACGCTGTATTAGGGGCTAGTAAACACCTATTGATCTTGATTCATAGCGCAATATGAATGCATGGCAGTTGTAGCTGTAGTTCATGGTAATTCCTAACTGATTAACACTATGACTGGTCGCCTAGCTTGACATTGTCAGGGGACAATTCGATGGAAAGCTGGGTACGGTATCACAGAAGCCCACATAGCGGCTGAAGAGGATCACTCATGGTAACTAATACAATCTGTGTTATTAAACGCCCACTCAATGAGCTTTAGAGCGCCTGCGCAAGTAATGTCAAATTGACCCGACTCGATCTCAAACGTGTGATGTGTCAATTATAAATGTCGTTTGCTGTCTATAGGAACACAAGAGTCGATGAGGAACGTGAT
>CM067350.1:29292616-29295116 GCA_034190875.2 Urechis unicinctus | reverse complement strand
AAGGGAATATCCCCACAAAGCGGCGACATAAAGCCAATGATATATTTCGCTTCCATGATCACATAAATTATACATACGTAGATATATGCATGCATGCATACATACATACATACATACATACATACACACATATATACATACATACATACATACATACATACATACATACATACATACATACATACATACATACATACATACATACATACATACATACATACATACATACATACATATATACATACATACATACATACATGCATGCATACATACATACATATATATATATATACATACATACATACATACATACATACATACATACATACATACATACATAAATGCATACATACATACATAAATACATATATACATACATACATACATACATACATACATACATACATACATACATACATACATACATACATACATACATACATACATACAACATACATACTTACATACATACATACATACATACATACATACATACATACATACATACATACATACATACATACATACATACATACATACATACATACATACATACATACATACATACATACATACATACATACATACATACATACATACATACATACATACATACATACATACATACATACATACATACATACATACATACATACATACATACATACATACATACATACATACATACATACATACATACATACATACATACATACATACATACATACATACATACATACATACATACACGCATAAATACATACATATATACATACATATATACATACATAGATCAATACATAAATACATATATACCATGTTTTTATTTGTCCATCAAGCTGCCGCAACAACAGCTTATTAAAGCCCAAACATAGAGGAGTTCTTACGTGTGTTCATCGCCTGATTGCGCGGTCTGGCATTCAGTTCCCACATGTCATGCAATCAAGCCAACAACGACGAACACAGTAGTATATGTAACACCTGCTCTGCATTTCAATAATAACATTAGTCGAGAATTGAACATATATCAATTATTATTTCTGGAGATGAATGCTAAATCCATGTAAGAACATTGCCTGAAGCTCTGTATTGTGAAATATATACGTGTCATTGCCATAACAGCGGGAGAATTGCAGGAAAGCTTCTTAGATAAGATGATAGTATGCACACTCTGTACTCTAGAATTAAGCATCATAATTATTTATGTTCATTGGTGATTTTGATTTCGCTTGTGAAGGTGCATGGTCTAACATTCAGGTACACTGGGAATACTGGTTCAAGGCTGTGAAATCCTCTAGTAATTTGTTGATACACATCCGTTCGGGCAACTACTTTGCAATGAACCTGCATAATGAACAAATAAAATTTAGCGGTAATGTTATCGAAGTGATAATAAACCGGACTACGTTCAAATCAACCCAGCAAAATCCATAAGAGAAAAAACCATAAGCATCATATTTAATTGGTGAGTATTTAACCATGAGCATAATATTCAATTTGTCCAAATTAGGCCATAAACATCAAATTGAATTGGTCAGCATTAAACTCTGCACATCAAATGGAATCGGTTAATATAATACCATGAGCATCAAATGGGTTTCGTCAATATTAAGCCATGAACAACAAATTTAATTGGTCAGGAACAAGCAATGAACATCAAACGAAATTGGTCAGCATTAAAATATGAACATCAAATTGAATAAGGCAATATTAAGATCTGATTTAAACTTGCCTTAATTGTGTGAACAACACAAAGACATATCCGAGTCGATATTTAATCTCATGTTTTCAAGCGCGTATTCATATGGTATGCCCAATGAAATTCAGTTGTGGCGAAATGGTGTCACTTTACCGACTCAACGCATCTCAAATAGCCCGCGGGTGCACTTGAACCTCTCCATTGGCAGTAGTAGGTTGCGTTTATGGGAAGCAGAGTAGGCCATCATGTCACATTTGCGTTCACCAATCCTCGTTGATATTATTAGTATTATGTAAGAGTTTTATGCTACAACTTGCCATATGTTAACGACTGGAATGTTGTTTATCGTTCCCTAATATGCAATTACTTTACGCATTTGATCGCTGAGGCTGGACATGACACGTTGGTATTTCAGTGAGCGGGATCGCTTCGTTGTCAGCGACGGGGTAAAGTGATTTTGCGTACAGATGTCATTTGGCCGCGGTCGCAATTATCATCTAATTTCGTATTTATCTGCGTCTATTCACTTGTCCGCAACCGTCACACTGGTTCACGTCAATATGTATAACACATTTCAGCACGGGAGAAACATTATTCCTGCTGGTGCTGTGTAGGTCGAGCAAGCAAATGCAAGCATTCCTATAGCAATCGATGTTCAACATAGTTATGGCATTGCTCAGTGCATCAACAAAGTCATTCCCATCAGGTTAAAGCATATGTGTATACCTTCCACTGTAGCGTTGCATCACAGATGGTCAATCTGATGTGCCATGTTATCACATCAGGCTATCGTATTAAAGA
>CM067350.1:29265116-29290116 GCA_034190875.2 Urechis unicinctus | reverse complement strand
GTTGGCAGCAAGATACCGCCGGCTGTTTGTGTGTGTTTGATATGCTGTTTTATTAAGCCAGATAACGTTACTTTTCATCAGAAGCGTTGCCCGCCTAAAACGCCGCAGGCAATCATCACTTCGTTGTGACCATGTATAATTCAAGCTAAGTTTGCATAACTCTTCCTTCGAAAGCGCTCTGATTGTTTATGAGCCGGCATAAGCGGTCGATGAGGATAAATTGCTAGCTCGCGTAGTAAAAGAGTCGTAGGCCCTGTATTGGATGGACGGTTGAATATCACCAGTTAGTGTAAGTCAACTCCCATACTGAATTGTAATGATCGTGAATGTGCATTCTCTCGTGGTAAGGATTTGGCTTATATTTTTACGCAGTTCTTATAAGGAAAGTCCATAAGCATCGACAAACTCTTACCGTAGTAAGTAAATATTGTCCCAAAAACCTCGTTTATTGCAGCGTGAATCATTTGGTATTGACCAATTTGAAGGTGCCGAATTTCACGAAGGATTAATTAAGATTCTAAAGCTGGGAACTTAACAGTGGCAATTTACGGTTCACTTGACTTAACGTTTGAGCGCATCTAATCGAGCCCAAGCTGAATCGCTGAATCGCTGCAACATTACATAATATCGTCAGGGTATTGCATCGCAATTTTACACTGCATCGCTTGGGCATTATACAGTATTACTGCGATGTTACCCTGTATTACCCAGGTGATGAGCTGTATCTCTGTAATGTTACACAGCATCGCCAGGGCAGTACCCACAATTACCGAACTGTTTCACAGCATCGCCTGGACATGACACAATATCGCCAGGGCATTACACATTGCGACAGATGCTGCGAAAAGGCTCAACTTCCATTATTGCATGATTCAGAAACGACAAGTTCACTCCTTTATGTCATATTGCAACAACACGGCCATTGCCGACTGTAAAAACTCTCGAAACACAACCAGTCTGCGGAATATAGGTAGCTGCTACAGCCATGCCATGGGCAAAAGAAATATGAGTCGAAACTAAGTTAATCCCAAATTATGAACTCACAACCCTGAATCAGACCTCTATTTTGATCATAGTTGTATTTCGATATCTGGCGCTAATAAATTGACTGGTGAATTGTTCCGGAGTTTCATTTGGCTTATCAATACTTCATCATTCAGCGGGTGTTTATATTGGGAAACGTAAACTCTTCGGTTATGCGTCGATCTGGTACATTGATTTTATTCGCTGACAATTGCCTGAAATTGGATTGAACGAGGAAAATCTGGATGCTGTTTATCATCCTATTGCAAGGTAGTTTCAATGTTGATAAACGTTGTACGGGCAATTGGATTCTATTTGCATTTTATATCATATAGATTTGCCTGGCGAAATCGGCAAGTGCTTACTGAGCAATGTTGAATCATTTAATCATTTATTTTAAACTTTATACGTGATGCTCTAAAATCGCTTCCTTTTGTGGTTGCTTGTAACCTTGAGCAACAGCTTGCCCAAAAGGACGACCAGAGCAGGACGTCGGTGCGTAGCAGATAATACCCTGTTGCGGTTATCACAGGAATGGGTCTTTCACAAAAGCGGGTATTTTGCAACAATTTTGTGTTCTATTCCATCGATAATAATTCTATCGATGAAGTGATCGTTCCCTCTATTGTTATTTTCCACGTAGAAATATGATAATGATCACAACATCGATTGTCGCAACGCTAATGGGTTGTAATTATAACGTTTCAGAGGCACTCGAGTCTAACTCGCTCCTCCTCTCATGGTCATGCGGATGTCCAAATGTGTCAAATGACATTTCATATCAGATGGGCTCATTTACGGAGTAGATGGCAAGCATTATTAATCCCATATACCATTGTAGCAATACTCATGCATGTTAGTGGCGGTGGTTACCTAAATTTCATAATGGCTACAATTAAACCCTAACCGATTGTTGGTTGCGCGCTATGATATTCTAGTGGCAGGGAGTTGATTGACTAATATTCATATGTAGTCATATTACCCTCAGGGCTGATTAATAAGTAGCACTGCTAACCTAACAAATTCCTGTCCGTTTATTTGTATATCTACATCGTCCAACAGACAAATGTAACGATCATTCGAGCCGATATAATTCGAACCAGGGGCGAAGAAAAGTTAAAAAAGGCAGATTTCACATCCAGTGGTGGTGCAAGATGCGTTCGCATAAGGCAGGGACCAATTTACTGGAATAATGTCAAAAGCCAATATCAGTGACAAAAGATCTTTAAACAACACCAGATGTACAAAATCAGTCCAATATTTCCAAATCGGATATTGCATTACTTCTTACTTTTCTCTAACAATTCAACTTCAATTTACAAACACTGCATTTCAATCATTTCAATACATTATATGAATTTGAGAATGTGTGCCAATTAATGTCTGTTTGTATGTCTATCTACTTCTTCCAAACGGTGTTGCTTCACTACGTTCACATTCGTCCACACAAACACCTCTACCAGGAATTTGCTATTGTGTATCATAGCTTGCTCGTCTCCAAGGGAAAAACCGCACCAAATGTACGGTAAGAGTTTAATTTCGGCTTAAGCAACGGCAGGGTGGGGTCATAGCTGAGATAAGGATGGGGTCACGGCGAGGATTTATATGTGGTCACAGAGCTAATTGTGGTTGTGTCAGGGTAGGGATAAGGGAATCCCGTTATCTAATGCTGCCCTGCACCAAGTACCCGTGCCGAATATGCTTTCTTGCTTACCAGTTCTTGTCCGCAAATTGTTACTTTACAGCCAACGCCGGGCAATCTCTTATCTCATCATAGTTGAATGTGGCCCTCTAGTGGGCGATGTAATGAATTACGTGATATTAACAGTCCGTTAATTAACCAATGCAACGGAAAAAATGATGTTTTCGTAACTGCGTCAAGATCGCATAATGTTAGTTACATAACGTAGTCTTCTAAACGATTAATTCTAACCAGCACCCAGATTTTATTTGTCGTGCATCGTCACAGTGCGACGACAAATTGAAGTTTCTATCTTGCAATGCCCTCTTCTGTCAACCAAATAGAATTAACTTTGCCACCTCTTAGTTTGGGTGGGTGGTGCAAGAGAGATGAGTTAAGATTATTAGACGAGTGCACAAGGTGAGTTGACGCTTAACGCGTCGTTATGCGAAAGGGTCACGTCAGAAATGAGCAACGAAATGGAAAGATAGAAGACTGCAATATGGCAGAATTACTGGATAGTATGCGTTAGGTTAACCCAGGTCAGTTTGATGATAGGGATGGTTATAAATCAACTAAAACAATTATCATTCATACTCATAACCCAAATTTATAGCTATTTGCTTTTGAATTTATATTCTTTACTCTGCAGCGGTAGTATAGTCATAACCACAATAACCACTGTAGACTTTATATCGAATGCAAACGTCTTGATTAGGACTGCATGCCTCGCGTCCAGGTCTGGTTTGACTGAGTTATGTAAATACCTATACTACCTATTGATGGAGGGATAATGAGGTTCCTGTACGTAGAAGCAATAAGTAAACAGCAATTGCATATTTCCAGGGGATTTTTCGCAAAAAATGGTAACGTAAATATTACCAGCCAAGCAGCATACGGGTTTTGAAATTATTATTAATGATCCCCATATAAGAGCAATAATCTGCACATATTAGACTAATGATCCTTAACAAAATTGAGTATCAACCCCTCATTATATGAAGCTTTCCAACACAAACGGCATGTCTTATAATTTCATTATCAAAGTGTATACAGACGGCTGTATGGAATAGTTTTCATTCGAATATATCCATTTAATATAACCTGCATCGCTCTCTCATTGTCTCGATGAAAACGGCATTATGTACTGCATTCTATTTAAAGGACCTTATTAGTCCTTGATGAGCTGTGTGAACAGTTCTTTCATACACTTTGAGGTAATGGGAAGGAATGTTCTTGCAGTATAAATATTCCCTGATTCCGAGCATGAAATAAGAAATAAATAAGAAGTTATGCATTACGCTTTGTTACTAATATATGCTCCTAAGTGACGACCACAGGACATGACGATCTGACTTGGACATCTAAGTACACTTGACTGCTGTAAACAGGTGATGTGAGATTTGTGATCAATGAATACTACATGTCACGAGTCTGTGTTGGCTGGCTCAGCAGTTTATCATCAACGGCACGCAATCTATTATCTTGGTCACCCAGCTTGCATACACGTCTCAATGAGAGCATTTTCAAATGGAACACGTTATCAATATTGCTGTTGTTTGAGAGTGAGTAACATCGAAGATGAAGATTCGTCCAATGGAGCTATGCCGTTTTGTAACTCTGATTAATAGCAACATCCTTTAGACTTTCACTACAGTAAGTAAATCCATGGCAATAGATCTTAAGTCCATGACTTTTGTTGTAACAAACGAGACAACAACATACTTCATTCAAGTACTTTTTCATTTGATTCAAACTAAATACTCTAATCCGTAGTGTAAATACAACCAACTTAGCCCTTCAGTCACGCCTTTCATGTAAACAAAAGGAATCGTCAGGTGTGTTGGATCATCAGTCGTGCGGTGTTTGACCGGCTGTATTATTGAACTAGATCACGTTGCTTTTCATCAAGAGTAATGAACCTAAAACCCCACCAGTGATTACCAAATTGCTTTGACCATACTTTATGCAAGATCAAGCAGTTTTCTCCCCTCAAACGGAATTGCTCTGATTGTTTATGAGCCATCGTAAGCGACCGGAAATAATAGACCGCTGAGTATGCGTAATACAAGAGTCGTCGGTCCTGTTTAGGTTAAACAGCGGAATACGACCACTGAATGGTGACATTGAGCCAATTATATATGTCGGCTCCACGAACAGAATAATTATAATAGCTGATGAGTTTTTTCTTATGAAAAGGTCTTGACCTCGTCATTTATGAAATATTGCAAACTATTATGTAACAAGATATAATATGTCGCATTATCCTTAATGAGGATTGGGAGTCCTTCCTTTTGAGCATTTCATGTTTTATGTATAAATCTATGAAAATACTAGCCTATTGAGAATTCAAAAAATACTACAATCAAATACCATTTTTCGAACGTCCATTTGAATCACATAATTACCAGTTAGGTGCCGAATGGGGAAAACTATTCATTGTAATTGATTATTAGAGAAAGGTTCTGAACCATGGTCGCAATGGTGCTGAATTTGGAGAAGAAAGCATCCATTAAAGTTGTCAGCAGGGTTGGAAACACTGGCAATTAAGGTGCTGAATTTGGAGGGGGATGCATCTTAATAGGTCGTGAGCATGGTTCAGATGAAATTGATATTGAAATCATTTGCGCCCACTAGCATTGGGTTTATTAAATCTAATATAAAACCCTATAACACTCTGGGTTGATTAAAATCTAGCCTTGCAAACCCAAGATCTCCTTCCCGTTTATTTGTATGACTGCATCATCCAACAAATGTAATGATTAGGCCAGCTGTAATATTTGGAATCAGCGATGAAGAAATAGTGACGAAAGCAAAGAGGACTTCCAGAATTAATGCGAGTTATTCTGGCGAAAGGCATGGACCAATTTACTGGAATATTGTCAAAAGTCAATATCAGTGAAAGAATGATGTTTAAACCTAATATCTGGTGACTTCTTTAAAATCCGTTGCATGTCAAATATTTGAAAAAGTGTCATTTAGTGCATGTATATTGGGGTATGGGGGAAGTGTCATGGCGATAAGGGGGTCTCGTTATCAAATGCTGCCCTGCGCTGAGCACCCGTAACGAATATGCTTTTATGTGTAACAGTAATCTTGCTATTTGTCTGCCTTGTGCGGGCAATTTATAATCACAGTATAATTAAACGTGGTCATCCAGAGAACGATGCAATGAAAAAGGAGCTGGCAAGTATTATGGTGCCATCTCTCAATTGTCAACTTCTTGTCGTAAATCATCTTCGACCAAAAATTTGAGTCGGACGTGTTGTAGCATAACAAATGTCTGTGTCAAGCCTCTGGACCTCGATTATTCGGTTAATGAAGCTGGGTGTGCAGCTGAGGTTTAGAAGTTTATTGTATTTGCAATATATGGTTCTTACCAACTTCCGAAAACATAAAGGAGCACATGAGCACTAACTTTGCCCGCACAGCAATAAATGCGTACACACATATATACAAATTAGCTTATCGTCAATATTGTAGCCCGTTGAATGCGTGATTTACAATCGGACATATATTGATAATTTATTCTTGATGTGATGTTGTTTGTTGCGTGCATTCAGCATTTTGCCTCTAAAATGTCTAATTTTAAAACAGTAGCAAAGTCAATAATGCATGGATGCTGCATCAGGACTTGGTTACATGCACCAACTTTCAATGGGTCGTCGTACATAAGCTAGTTACCCCAAGTATTCATCGCACCATTACACAGTGTTTTCTTGATTAATGGTTGGGCACTATCTCGTTTGATGTGCTATTTGTGCAGCAATGAAGATAGCAATGAAGTACTTTTCACTCTACAATCCATTACGCCTCAACAAATCGGGGAAATTACATGGAAAACGTTGCTTATCCTTGCGAATTGTCGATCGTCACTTTACGAAAACATTCATCAAAACATAACATGGTTGCAATCTAGAAACTCGCATACTTTATAGCCATTCATATTAAGAAACTGCGAGGGCAGTATTCGGTTGGCGAAATCAACTAGGATTCAGACACTGTAAATGTTACACTGACAACAATCCAGCAAAGAAAGTTTGCAGGCTATGAGGGAAAGCAGTTGAAGCAACTGATGTGAAAGGGGTAAGCAGGTACAAATTTACTGGAACATTGTCAAAAGCCAATATAAGCAAGTGGAAGGTTGTGTCATAGCAGTGATTAGAGGATCTCGTAATGAACTGCTGCAATGCACAAGGGCTGAATTAGCCCTACAAGACGTCTGAGTAGATGTCTTTCTCTTGAACCGACGTAATGTAAAAGATTTGAGATCGATTAAGACAACTACCAAACACCAAACATACCCAAGTGATGGAGTTTTAGGATGCAATGATGTTCACGGACAATTTTATCCCTTTTCGGCGGGGAGTTCATCCAAGGTAATTATTTATCGTTCGATCAATTAGGGAAGCGTTAAATAGCATTTTTACTAAATTACGTTGTACCCCCGCCCCAACTCCCCACGCACACCAACAAGCCCTAGGTTGGGAAGAGCGTGAATGTTGAGTTACAATTATTAGACGGGTGTTTTAGGAGAGTCATCGGTATTACATCAACAGCACATGACGCACGCAATCTAAAATATCGTCACCATCCACGTTTCATTAGAAGCATCTGTAAGTGCAACAAGTGATGAAGATTGCTTTTGTTTGAAAGTGAGTAACATCGAAGATGATGACTCGTTCATTGGGGGTGTGCCCTTGGTAACTCATCCCAACGTCCTTAAGACTCTCATTAGAGTAAGATCTGGCGGCCTTGACACACCGACCGTGGAGGGCATTGACTTTGTCATTGATGAAACACTTAGGAGACTACAACCTATCTTATTGGAAGCTACAATTTGACCTATCACCGTGTTCGAGTAGAATGAAGATTGGGATTCGATAGAATGTTGGAGACTTACCTTTTGAGCATTTCATGTTATATTAATCGATTTATATAAATACTAGCCGGTGTGGCGATTGCAAATCTATATAATCAAACACCTATTGTTGGTTGTCAATTTGAACCACATAAAAGTCAGTGAGGTGCAATAGAATATGAAGGTGCTGAATTATGAGAACCGAACATCGACAACCGAGCCATCACAGCATCGCCGTAACTTGATATATCCACAAGTAAATAATTCCAAACTATTGCAAAAGCGTTACACAGATATCAAGAGAACCAGCGTTTGAATTGTAAATCAGAAGCAAAGTATGAGTCAGCATACATTAAAGATTGTGGGTTTAAGACGCAATATATTGTCATGCTGCGCTAGCTCTATGACTGAATATGGCATATTTTGCAGGCAAAGATATTTCACAGACAAATATGAAACTTCCTAATGGAAAAGGTACATTTGCTGTCATAACACCCCTGCTTTTCTGTACGTTTTCGGTAATAGCGTGCGATAATCACGTTAGACAGCATGTGCGTGTTTCCCTTGATGGCATCTGTCGCGTCAAAAGTGCATCACCACTTAACCCGCTGAGTAAGTAATCACTAGAAGTGAACAGACAATTAAAACCCATACTGATTGACCTCGATACATTCATCGACAAAATGCAGCTGGATTGACAACGTGTTGTATTTCACGCTGCGCTACCATACATGCATACATACATACATACATACATACATACAGACATACATACATACATACATACATACATACATACATACATACATACATACATACATACATACATACATACATACATACATACATGCATGCATGCATGCATGCATGCATGCATACATACATTCATACATACATACATACATACATACATACATACATACATACATACATACATACATACATACATACATACATACATACATACATTCATACATACATACATACACACACACACACACACACACACACACACACACACACACACACACATACATTACATACATACATACATACATACATACACACACACACACACACACACACACACACACATACATACATACATACATACATACATACATACATACATACATACATACATACATACATACATACATACATACATACATACATACATACATACATACATACATACATACATACATACATACATACATACATACATACATACATACATACATACATACATACATACATACATACATACATGCACACATACATACCATTGAAAAATACTTAATAATCAATCATTCGGTGATTGTTATTCTGGTTATTGCAGACCACACAAAAGTATTCTGCCGAACATATTTATGCTCAGTCTGATGTTCAGTCCTAATATGTCACGCAATCACGCTTACTGCGCTGTACACGGTAATATATATGACATGTCATTTTGTCTGCTGATGTTCGAACTGCTCATTGAAATACTAACTTTGTATGATAATTGAAAGCATTGCAATTATGTTTTCTAGCGATCAATACCAAAACAATATATGGACATTCCAAAAAACCTCCGTGCTGTGCAAAAGATAAGTCACTTTACCATACCAGCAGCAGATTTGCAGAAGAGCTCCGTAAATAAGACGATAAGTTGCACACAAGAATTGAGCATCTTTATTGTTTATATTCATTGGTAATTTTGATTTTGCTTGTCGGGGTGTATTGTCATACCATTCAGGTACGCCAGATCCAATTCTTTTCATAACAATGTAATTGTCTGTAGAAGGATTACTGGACAAAATCATATTGGTTGATCGAGTAACAGGCTTCAAACTCCCCTAGCATTTTGTGGATGTATATCCTTTCGTGAACCTATTTTGCGATGATCTGGACCCAAGCATTGAATGGGGACTTTCACCATGAACTGCTTGAGTTAATCGGTATTACCATGAAAATGATTACAAATCGGCCTTGTTTGAAATCTATAAAATCGAATTGGTCACCAGTATACCATGAACATCAATTCGAATGGTCAGTAGTAAACCATGAACATCAAATAGAATTTGTCAGCATTAAGTCATGACCCGTAATAACCCATGAACATCACAATGAATTGGTCAGTACTAAACCATGGATATCAAATTTAATTGGTCAGTATTAAGCTATGAGCATCAACATGAATTGGTCAGTATTAAGCCATGAACATCAAATTGAATTGTGTGAACAACACCAAGACCAATCCAAGCGCGTATTTGCGTCCTCACCAGTTAATCGCGAAAATGGGTCACTTTACCAACTAATCGCATCTCAAATGTGCACCTTTACCGCTCCCCAGGCAGTATGTTGCGTTTATGGGAAGCAGAGTCGATCACCATGTCACGTTTGTGTTCACAAATCCCCGTTGATATCATTAGCATTATGTGATGGAAGACACAATTTATCTAGGGTTCTTGTTAGTTGCTGCAATATGTTAACGAGAGGAATGTTGTTTATCTCGCTCTAATATGCAATTACTTTATGTACTTGATCGCTAAGGCTTTCTTACGTGGATGGATTGCTTGCCCCACGGTGGCCTTTAAGTGCGTGGAACCGTTTCGTCGTCAACGAGCGTGTATAGTGCTATCGCTTTCACCAAGCGTAGATGGCATTTGCTGCTTTTCAGCCCAGTCCGGGCAATCTTTTATCTCATCATAATTACATGTGGTCATCAAGTGAGAGATGCTATGAATGACGTGCTATTCACGACTCCTTTATTAACATATGCACCAGACAAAGGGATGTTTATAGTAACATCGCGTAATCTTAGCCATATAACGTTAAAGGCGATTGATACTAACCTTTACGCAGGCGATATTTGTCATGTCAACGAATTCTACGTAAGCTCAGTACGACAATAACATCAAGCTTCTGTCTTACAATGCCACCTTCTCTCGACCTGATACATAACACCGAGAAGACAACTCAAGGTCTTAAGCACGCCCACTATTCCTTTAACGATTATCCGTGTTTTCAATGCAAAACTTGTCATCCACCATGCTTTAGGAACCACTACGCTAACGCGAAGATTTAAATGTGCAAAATACCCGGCGCATAAATTCCCACTGTGTTATTCAAATGAGTATTAAAGAGACTGTTCAGCAGCATATAAGGCAATCAGGGATCATTTCTTTATTACATTACTACGATAAACGCAGACGTAAGTAATGACATCTTCTAATTTGTGCCGCAGAGTTTACATGATGGAAATTATGTTGAAAAGTTTTTAACATTATTAGTTGACTGGAAATATTCAAAATCTACCATGGAAATCTTTT
Organism: Urechis unicinctus; assembly: GCA_034190875.2. Taxonomy (NCBI): domain Eukaryota; kingdom Metazoa; phylum Annelida; class Polychaeta; order Xenopneusta; family Urechidae; genus Urechis; species Urechis unicinctus. Next base: position 29,279,234 of record CM067350.1, on the reverse strand, counting down.
TTATTCAGTTATGTCGTTCCATCGATAACGGTGCCTCCCTAAAACCAAGAACCACATGAATGTTAGCTGTAAATCATAACGCGCTCTGAATTTACCTCGCTAACGATGTGTATTCTTCCGCTTTAGTTACATAATGTAGATTTCATAAAATCTTCACTCATTCAAGTTGTGCGCATAATTGTGCACACATTAGACCGACAAGCCGGAAGAATAATGTCCATAAATAGCGACAGCTGAAGTAAGTATCTTTTTTCTGAGACCACAGCGCCGCATACCGACGAAAGTCTGAAAACTTAACATTTTTGGTTTCCAAGGTGCGATTGCCATGCAGCTTGCTGGGCAACCTCGTTCCAAATATGGGGCTGAACAGTCTCTTTAAACATAAAGTCATCCACCAAAATTCATTGAATAAGGAATTTTTAAGCAATGCCTCGAATGATTTAATACGTGATGCACTAAAATCGCATGCTGTTGTGCTTGCTTGTAACAATGATCGCTTGCTAGCCATATAAGACGCCATGGGCAGGGCGTCTGTGAGTACTACATAACACCACTAGGGTTATCAGAGGGCATCCTTCCGATTAATATTACATAAAAAAAGTTATTTTGCGACAGATGTGTTTTCCATTCTTTCGATATGGAGTATTTCTATTATATTTCCTTCGAGAGACCATTATAACGCTGATGGGTTAAAATCATAACGTATCATAAGCGTTCAAATCTTGAACATCCCTCCCCGGTTCACCAATGGCGTGGGTGGCTATCGTTATTAATGCCATGTACTGATGTAACAATGCTCGAGCATTTTAATGACAGTGGTAACCAAACGCCCAAATAAAGTCAATTATTTTTTGGGTGGAAATTGCTTCAAAACTTACTTGTCCCCACAACGAATCTATGGATTCCATTTCTAGGAAAGCTGAATCGATAACAAAATATATTTTCCAGCTTCTGCATAATAATGTGTCGCGCGTGTAATATGTATTTGTGAAAGTGTGACAGTGTATGTCTGCATGTATGTATGTCTATCTACTCCTCCCAAACGGCTTCACATTCAACCACACAAACGCCTCTACCAGCAACCTGCTATTGTTTATCATAGCTTGTAATATAACTTGCTCGTCTTGGAGGGCCAAACCGCCTTCAAAGCCAAAACTTGCCTCAACCGGCTGCACCTTGCCAAGTGTACGCGTGAGTTTGCACCAGGAATGAGCTGCTATTAATTGATTCTCCACAGTCACCGACTTTAATTCCATGTTGTGATTCCGTTGAAAAATTGGAAGAACGGATGGTTTTCGGAAAAAAAAAGCATCTCAGTATTCTGCGATAACAACACTTGCATACACCCGCTAGCAAGACGAATAGACATAGCCTACTTTTATTGGATTCTAAATAATGATGATGATGCAAAATAAATTGTCCAATACTTGCTCATGACCGTTGCACACTAAATTCACGACGAGAAAGAACGATTTAATACAACATATAATAACTAATAATGGTTCGTAGTGACATTTCTCTAAGGAACAACGCCAGAAATGTAAAATGAGCTAATGTATCAGGCGCGCAAATTTACGAGATATTATTCTGATGCGTATTTAAACATAATTATGAATTGTTCCTGGCCAACAGGCATGCACCATAACCCAAATGTTGACCAGTATGATATTGTCATCTCTCATTCGTCAGCTTCTTGTAGTAAATCATTTGGGGCCCAGAATGTTGTCTGTGGCGCCTAATTGAGTAACGGATGAATGTGTCAAGCCTCTGATTCTCGATAATTCTGTTAATGTGGCTGCTTGTGTAGTTGAGGTTTAGAAGTTGATCGTATTTGTAATTTGCGATGAAATTTGAACCAGGACTTGATAACATGCAACATCTTCCAGTCGGACAGCTGCTAATAAGCAATCTACATCAAAAATTCATCGCACCATTACACAACGTCACCTCGGATACTATCTCGTCTGATTTGCAATTTGTGTAGCAATGATATTAGCAATGAAAAGAGGAGCGTGCACGCAAAACATTCGTTGCTTGCCGAAAGGGACAGTCCATCTGCACATCACGAAAACATTCAACAAATTAAAACATGGTTGCAATCTAATAACTTGCGTACTTTATTGCTATGCACTCCAAAAAGGTAGAACTGAATCATATTAAGAAATGGTGAGAGCAGTATTTGGTTGCCAAAATTGATGATCCGGGAATTTTACCTTGCATTCTTATTTCTGACAACAAACATACAAAAGAAGATTGCATGCTGCGTTGGATAGCAGATGAATATGCAAGTTATCAAAACTGTTGTGTTAGTGCATCACAATTAATTCCTTTTGGACAATGAATGACATTTGCAACCACAAGAGAACGCTATTGCTTTATGTGCATGCCAATATATACATTCATGCTACTTACATACCTACATACCCACATACAAACATACATTAGAAAGTTGATATAAGAGCTCCATCTTATAAAAAAAACTGTATATATTCATCCACAGCCAAACACGATTACCCACAAGCTGTACCTTTAAAATATTTTGTTAATGATTGGCCAGGAGGTTTCATTATTGGACAGAAAGCAGAATGCATCAGACAAGATTACGCAGCCTCATTTGCGTTATGGCCCTGGATGTATTCCCACTGATGATGTGCTTCTGGTGGTATCAGTTCTGATCAAACGATTGGGGCCTGGGGTTCTGCGAATTTTAATTTTCTCAGGTGCCGTTATTGAGAAGCGTTGAATCGTTCTAATAGTGCGAAGGGTTGATCGAGTGGTGGATACTGATTATCAATCATAATAAGTGTTATCCGTCATCACAAATTGCGCCTGCATAATGGTGATAATTTAATGTTGCATTTATATGATCGATGAAACTGAATGGCATTGTATGATGGATGTACAGGAATAATCCATAAGTATATTTATTTCATATTTCACTTTGAGAACATACATACATACATACATACATACATACATACATACATACATACATACATACATACATACATACATACATACATACAGACATACAGACATACATACATACATACATACATACATACATACATACATACATACAGACAGACATACATACATACATACATACATACATACAGACAGACATACATACATACAGACAGGACATACATACATACATACATACATACAGACATACATACATACATACATACATACATACATACATACATACATACATACATACATACAGACATACATACAGACATACATACATACAGACAGACATACAGACATACATACATACATACATACATACATACATACATACATACATACATACATACATACATACATACATACATACAGACATACATACATACATACATACATACATACATACATACATACATACATACATACAGACATACATACATACATACAGACATACATACATACATACATACATACATACATACATACATACATACATACATACATACATACATACATACATACATACAGACACATACATACATACATACATACATACATACATACATACATACATACATACATACATACATACATACATACATACATACATACATACATACATACATACATACATACATACATACATACATACATACATACATACATACATACATACATATACATACATACATACATACATACATACATACATACATACATACATACATGCTCCGCTGCTATCCAATACCTCCATTTTGAATCTAGTCGCATTGAAGCCACTGACGCTTGATATATATATAGCCATCATAGACCTTAATCCTCGTCATTGAATGGAAGAAAACGAACCATGAGGTTGGCAGCATGATACCGCCGGCTGTTTGTGTGTGTTTGATATGCTGTTTTATTGAGCCAGATAACGTTACTTTTCATCAGAAGCGATGCCCGTCTAAAACGCCGCAAGCAATCATCACTTCGTTGTGACCATGTATAATTCAAGCTAAGTTTGCATAACTCTTACGTCAAAAGCGCTCTGATTGTTTATGAGCCGGCATAAGCGGTCGATGAGGATAAATCGCTGAGCTCGCGTAGTAAAAGAGTCGTAGGCCCTGTATTGGATGGACGGTTGAATATCACCAGTTAGTGTAAGTCAACTCCCATACTGAATTGTAATGATCGTGAATGTGCATTCTCTCGTGATAAGGATTTGGCTTATATTTTTACGCAGTTCTTATAAGGAAAGTCCATAAGCATCGACAAACTTTTACCGTAGTAAGTAAATATTGTCCCAAATACCTCGTTTATTGCAGCCTGAATCATTTGGTATTGACCAATTTGAAGGTGCCGAATTTCACGAAGGATTAATTACGATTCTAAAGCTGGGAGCATAACAGTGGCAATTTACGGTACACTTGACTTAACGTTTGTGCGCATCTAATCGAGCCCAAGCTGAATCGCTGAATTGCTGCAGTATTACTTAACATCGGCAGGGTATTGCACCGCAATTTTACACTGCATCGTTTGGGCATTATACTTTATTACTGCAATGTTACTCTGTATTATCCAGGTGATGAGCTGTATCGCTGTAACGTTACACAGCATCGCCAGGGCAGTACCCAGTATTACCGAACTGTTTCACAGCAACGCCTGGACATGACACAATATCGCCAGGGCATTACACATTGCGACAGATGCTGAGAAAAGGCTCAACTTCCATTATTGCATGATTCAGAAACGACAAGTTCACTCCTTTATGTCATATTGCAACAACACGGCCATTGCCGACTGTAAAAACTCTCGAAACACAACCAGTATGCGGAATATAGGTAGCTGCTACAGCCATGCCATGGGCAAAAGAAATATGAGTCGAAACTAAGTTAATCCCAAATTATGAACTCACAACCCTGAATCAGACCTCTATTTTGATCATAGTTGTATTGCGATATCTGGCGCTAATTAATTGACTGGTGAATTGTTCCAGAGCTTCATTTGGCTTATCAATACTTCATCATTCAGCGGGTGTTTATATTGGGAAACGTAAACTTTTCTGTTATGCGTCGATCTGGTACATTGATTTTGTTCGTTGACAATTGCCTGAAATTGGATTGAACGAGGAAAATCTGGATGCTGTTTATCATCCGATTGCAAGGTAGTTTCAATGTTGATAAACTGACGTTGTACGGGCAATTGGATTCTATTTGCATTTTATATCATATAGATTTGCCTGGCGAAATCGGCAAGTGCTTACTGAGCAATGTTTTAATCATTTAATCATTTATTTTAAACTTTAATCATGGCTCGAATAATATAAAACGTGATGCTCTAAAATCGCTTCCTTTTGTGGTTGCTTGTAACCTTGAGCAGCAGCTTGCCCAAAAGGACGACCAGAGCTGGACGTCTGTGCGTAGCAGATAATACCCTGTTGCGGTTATCACAGGAATGGGTCTTTCACAAAAGCGGGTATTTTGCAACAATTTTGTGTTCTATTCCATAGATAATAATTCTTTCGATGAAGTGATCGTTCCCTCTATTGTTATTTCCCTCGTAGAAATATGATAGCGATCACTACATCGATTGTCGCAACGCTAATGGGTTGTAATCATAACGTTTCAGAGGCACTCGAGTCTAACTCGCTCCTCCTCTCATGGTCATGCGGATGTCCAATTGTGTCAAATGACGTTTCATATCAGATGGGCTCATTTACGGAGTAGATGGCAAGCATTATTAATCCCATATACCATTGTAGCAATACTCATGCATGTTAGTGGCGGCTGTTACTTACATTTCATAATGGCTACAATTAAACCCTTACTGATTGTTGGTTGCGCGCTATGATATTCTTACATTGCGATCATGTGCTCCTAGTGTCAGGGTGTTGATTGACTAATATTTATATATAGTCATAATACCCTCAGGTCTGATTAATAAGTAGCACTGCAAACCTAACACATTCCTGTCCGTTTATTTGTATATCTACATCGTCCAACAGACAAATGTAACGATCATTCGAGCCGATATAATTCGAATCAGGGGCGAAGAAAAGTTAAAATAGGCAGATTTCACATCCAGGGGTGGTGCAAGTTGTGTTCGCATAAGGCAGGGACCAATTTACTGGAATAATGTCAAAAGAGAATATCAGTGACAAAAGATCTTTAAACCACACCAGATGAACAAATTCAGTCAAATATTTCCAAATCGGATATTGCTTCACTTTTACTTTTCTCTAACAATTCAACTTCAATTTACAGACACTGCATTTCAATCCGTCGCATACATTATATGAATTTGAGAATGTGTGCCAATTAATGTCTGTATGTATGTCTATCTACTTCTTCCAAACGGTGTCGCTTCACTACGTTCACATTCGTCCACCTAAACACCTCTACCAGGAATTTGCTATTGTGTTTCATAGCTTGCTCGTCTCCAAGGGAAAAACCGCACCTTAAACGGCTGCACATAGCCTGCTGTACGTGGATGCACATACACGACTAGGTATCTGATGTTGTGTGTCGATTCTCCGGCGTCTTCGCCCTCAATGCCACGTCTTCCTTCCTGATCAAATGACTTTTAATGCCGCTTATCTTCGTATTGGACACCAAACTGATATGAACGTATTGGAAGCCATTTCATTTCGGCCTCGACCGGGATTAGGCTTAAGCAACGGCAGGCATTAGGTGGGGTCACAGCTGAGATAAGGATGGGGTCACGGCGAGGATTTATGTGGTCACAGCGCTAATTGGGGTTGTGTTATGGCAGGGATAAGGGAATCTCGTTATCTAATGCTGCCCTGCACCAAGTACCCGTGCCGAATATGCTTTCTTGCTTACCAGTTCTTGTCCGCAAATTGTTACTTTACAGCCAACGCCGGGCAATCTCTTATCTCATCATAGTTGAATGTGGCCATCTAGTGGGCGATGTAATGAATTACGTGATATTAACACCGTTAATTAACCAATGCAACGGAAAAAATGATGTTTTTCGTAACTGCGACAAGATCGCATAATGTTAGTTACATAACGTAGTCTTCTAAACGATTAATTCTAACCAGCACCCAGATTTTATTTGTCGTGCATCGTCACAGTGCGACGACAAATTGAAGTTTCTGGCTTGCAATGCCCTCTTCTGTCAACCAAATAGAATTAACTTTGAGTAGACAGCTCTACACTTGAAGCGTTTTACCTTTTGTCGTTCACAATTGAAACAACTTGAATCCATCACCAATGTTTCGCAATCAACTAACACTAATTGCTATGATGTAACTATTGACGTAAGCGATATCGATAGAAGATTGAATTAAGCATGCAATGTTTGACTGAACAACGCAACGGATAGAAATGACTTTACGTGACATGCTGACATATATTTGGTAGATGAATACCTACAAAGAAGGTTCTCGAAAAAGATTCTAGGATGATATGGAACGTAATGCAATGAAGCCTTGGAAACGTTCCATGCCATTTTCTATAATTAGATAGAGTGGGTAGTATTAATATATCCTTCAAACGACGCTCTATGGTTCTACAGGTGGCGGTAATACCGTGGTGTTTACGATGCGTAGTTAACACGATGCATTTTAAGACCGCTTCCTAAGAGGATGCTTAGTACATTATGAGCTAATGCTTAGTAAATTGGTGACTGGTTCACCCAAGGGTGAATGGCATTATTTCAAGGTGAATGAAACTATTGGGAGATCAAGTCAAGAGTTATCAAGCGCATAAGTTAAGTCCCTGGTGAATGACATTTGCGATAAAGGCATACGGATGAATGCGCGATTGAGCTGCGGCAGTGGTGAAATATGGTTACTATAAGACGATAGACAACAGAAGTAAGGTAATGTTATGAGTCTCAAGATACCACGATATCAATTCTCAGTCAATCATGTACACAGATTGTCGCCTGGGGTGGTTACTGATATACCTTTATTGGGGGATGTAATCATCTCATTTAACCAACTACTCCCGATTCCGATCGTTCATTATATATATATATATATATATATATATATATATATATATATATATATATATATATAGATATATATATATATATATATATATATATATATATAATATATATATATATATATATATATATATATATATAGATATGTATATATATATATATATATGTATATATATATATATATATATATATATATATATATATATACATATATATAATGAACGATCGGAATCCACATATATATATATATATATATATATATATATATATATATATATATATATATATATATATATATATATATATATATGTGGATGGCTTTTATTAACACCCTTTATGCATCTTGTTGGTCAAAATATGAGATTGAGGGCTTCACATTGATGTTAGAATGTGCCACCCAACGCCGATATTCATTGAGCTCGTGTAGGGCATACACAACCGTCATGTGTCAATATACGCAGCTGAGGATGTGGATATTAAGAGTTTGTACCCTGTAGTGGCGCGGTGTGAAATGCGTATGAGACCGTGTGCGTTCTGAATACGTAAACTCTGCTGCACTTAGTCATCTCATTGCGGTACCACCACCGCCAAGTAATCATGACGTAGCAATAAGCATCCACACAACGGTTAACCAGTCGAATGAGCGAATATGATTGGCAGGAGTGCTGGCCCGGGATTCGAAATGCAAATATGAAACAAATATACTTATGGATTATTCCTGTACATCCATCATACAATGCCATTCAGCTTCATCTATCATTTAAATGCAACATTGAATTATCACCATTATGCAGGCGCAATTTGTGATGACGGGTAACACTTATTATAATTGATAATAAATAAATCTTCACCTTTGACACAATGAGATCTATTCAGTATTCACCACTCGATCAAGCCTTCGCACCATTAGTACGATTCAACACTTCTCAATAACGGCACCTGAGAAAATTAAAATTCGCAGAAGCATTTGATCAGAACAGATACCACCAGAAGCACGTCATGGGTGGGAATACATTCAGGGCCATGACGCAAAGATAAATGCCACAAAACATTTCATGTATTATAATTGCATTTCTTATGTGACAAGAAGTCTGTCGGAACATGTTAATGACTACGGAAGGCAAGAAGTACAGCGTCAAATACAACACGTTATCTGCAGTATTGATGAATGTGTCGATGTCAATCACTGTGGGCAATATTTGTCCGCTTACTTCTAATGATCTCGTACTCAGCAGGGAAGAGGTGATCCACTTATGAGGCCATCAGGAGAAAGCAAGTGCGCACTGTTTGACCTGATTAGCTCAAGTTACTCAGTGGTGATTTCCAGCTGTTTTTCCAATATATGACGGACGACATTGTTAGTACGCAAGCTCAGCAGTTTATCATCTTTGGCCGCTTTTGATGGCTCATAAACAATCAGCGGAAAAACAAACTTATCCTGAAGTAGGTACGGGTATAACGAGCTTGTGATCAAAACAGCACGGCGGATGCTCGCTATGATTGGTTTTGTTCAAGTGAATGGCGTGAATGAAGGACATATTTGGTTTTAGATATCACGGATGAGCGTATCTTAGTTAAATAAAATTAAATGCATTGGAATTAAAATATATCGTGTTGTCATTACAAATAAAGTAAATGCTTATTGGTGAAGTGTATCGTGATATCAACTGGAAGTTAATAAAATGACTTCCACGATAGGCAGGTCATAGCCGACAGATCTATTGCAGATTATTCACTTGCTGTAGAATTTTCAGGATGTATTTATTAACCTGATTGCATTTAGCTTAGACGTTACGCACTCTAAAACAAGAGCATTATTGATAACTTGTTTGCTTCTAATGAAACGTTGATGCAAGTCAAGTGACCAAGATAATTATGATTGCATGCGTCGTTGGTTGTTGAGGTCATACTTAATCAATCAAATTTCTTGAGAGACCCTATTCGATTTGCCTAAGTTGCTTCACGAGCTGTCGTTTCTTCTTTGTCCCCATTGCTGACGTGACAATCTCGCCTCACGACTTGTGGAGCACCCGTCCAATAATCGTAACTCAACTCTCGTGCACTTCCAAATCACACTAATAGACGATGTCTTACATTGGGTTTTGGTGGGCATGGGGGGGAGGGAGGTTGGGTAAGCGCAGTATTACGAGAATGCAATTATAGTTTGCTAGATATCATATGAATAGACGGGTCGTAGTAAACTGCACACAGTATATGGCCGATCACTGTTACACATTGAAACATATATGGCTCGGATATTACAGCAGTTGATAACTAGACCCCTAATCACCGCTATGACACAACCTTAATCCGCGCCGTGATCCCACAAAAATCTTCGACGTGACCCAACCTTGATATCAGCATGACCGTACCTAATGCCAACCGTTGCTCAACCCTAATCTCGGAAAAAATCGAAATGAAATGGTCTTCTGATACGTTCATATCAGTCCGGTGTCTAATGTGTCCAAGAAGGAAGACTTTTTATTGATGGCGACGACTTCGGAGAGTCAATGCATAGCAACAGATTCCTGGTGAAAAGTTTTATATGTGCATCCAAGTTCAGCCGGCTAGGTGTAGCCGTTTGAGGCAAGTTTGTGACTTGGAAGACAAGCAGGCTATATTGCAACCTATGATACAAAATAGCAAATTCCTGGTAGAGGTGTTAGTGTGGACGAATGTGAATGTAGCTAAATGACACCGTTTAGAAGAGGTAGATAGACATACATACAGACATTAATTGACACAAATTCTCAAATACATATAAGGTAAGCGTCGGATTGAAATGCAGTGTGTGTAAATTGTAGTTCAATTCATAGCCGCGTGTTAGAGAAAAGTAATAAGTGAAGCAATATCCGATCTGGAAATATTTGACAGAATTTGATTATTGTTTATCTGGTGTGGTCTTTTGTCATTGGTATTGTCTTTTCACAATATTCCAGTAAATTGGCCCCTGCCTTATGCGAACATAACTTGCACCACCACTAGATGTGATATCTACCCTTGTTTTCTTTGTCCCTGATTCGAATTATATCGGCTCGCATGACCATTACATTTGTCTGTTGGACGATGTAGCCAAACAAATAAACGGACAGGAATGTGTTAGGTTTGCAGTGCTACTTATTAATCAGCCCTGAGGGTATTATGACTATATATAAATATTATTTAATCAACTCCCTGACACTAGGAGCACATGATCGCAATGTAAGAATATCATAGCTCGCAACCAACAATCAGTAAGGGTTTAATTGTAGCCATTATGAAATGTAAGTAACCGCCGCCAATAACATGCATGAGAATTGCTACAATGGTATATGGGATTAATAATGCTTGCCATCTACACCGTAAATGAGCCCATCTGATATGAAACAGCGTCATTTGACACAACTGGACATCCGCATGACCATGAGAGAAGGGGCGACTTAGACTCGAGTGCCTCTGAAACGTTATGATTGCAGCACATTAGCGTTGCGACAATCAATTTATCATATTTTTACGATGAAAATAACAATAGAATTATTATCGATGGAATATAACACAAAATTGTTGCAAAATACCCGCTATTGTGAAAGAGCCATTCCTGTGATAACCGCAACAGGGTATTATCTGCTACGCGCAGACGTCCTGCTCTGGGCGTCCATTTTGGCCAGCTGTTGCTCAAGGTTACAAGCAACCACAAAAGGAAGCGACTATAGAGCATCACGTTTTATATTATTCGAGTTCGAGGCATGATTAAAGTTTAAAAGAAATGCTTAAATGAATCAACATTGCTCAGTAAGCACTTCCGATTTCGCCAGGCAAATCAATATAATATAAAATGCAAATAAAATCCAAACGCCCATACAACGTCAGTGGATCAACACTGAAGCGCACTAGACACGGCTCGGCAGGCGTTAGAATTTCGCGCCTCAGCTAGATTACGGGGAGATGGGATAATACCGTGTCTTTCAGATGAGCGATACGCAACCAGATTAGCGGTTTGCAAGCAAATGACTCTTGAGAAAACAATCGTTTTAAGACTTGCAAGGTGTGCGTGATATTAAGAACCTCCGTAGTGTTGGCATGTTAGAGCAGTTGTGCTCTGTGAGGGACCGTCGAAAACGAAGTTGTTTCTTGGTGATATATCGACACGGCTGCAGTTATCGCACGGCAAGCTGTGCGTTTGAGGCGGTATGGGAAACAAGGCCGAGCTTTTTCTCGAGCTATGATTGGCTGAGAATAGGGTGCCATGCGATAAGTAGCTATATTAACTCCGAATGTCATATCGAGAGCTTGTCACAATGACCGGATATTTTAGGAATAATCCATAAGCATAAGTGTTTGGTATTTGCTGTTCAAATCTCGGGACAGCTTTCCAGCCAATCATATTGACTCGTTCGATTGGTTAACCGTTGTGTGGACACTTATGGCTACGTCATGATTACTTGGTGGTGGTGGTGCCGTCTTGAGATGGCTAAATGCAGCATAGTTTACGTATTCACAAAGCCCTCGATCTCGTACGCATTTCAAACTTTATACGCACCACTACAGCGAACAAACAATTGGTATCCACATCCACAGCTGCGTATATTAACACATGATGGTTGTGTATGCCCAACACGTGCCAAGTTAATGAATACCGGCGTTGGTTTATGGAAGCGCACTCTAGCTACAACAACATCATTATGAAACCCTCAATCTCATATTGTGACCAATAAAATGCATAATGGGAGTTTATAAAAGTCATTCACAGAGGTAATAAGCCGTACTTACCGCCAGGGGTGGTCTAAACTGAGAGAGGGACTAGGGAATACCAGTCGTGGTTGTTGTTATTGGGACTTCTTGTATGGCTGTTTGCTGACTTGTTTCACGGAGGCAGACTAAATAACAGGATATGCTCAATTTTGTTCTTTTCATACCTGGATTGTAACATTGAATCGGAACAGTAAGCTGATTAAAGGAAGTTCGGTTGAACCTATACGGCATATATTATATAAGCAATATCATCACGGGAAATAATGAGATAGGAATACAAGCAGTTTTGAACGTCAAACAAACCGTATTTTAGCGGTATGTCACAAAAACCTAATATTACCTATTCCAAGTATATCAATCCATTCGCCTCGCAGCTTTGGCTCACACTTGATAGTATATTGTGTCAGGGGAGCAGATGTGAATATCGATACGCAATGACTAATAACGACGGTGATAAACTGTGTTAGTGATTGGTTCCCAGATACGATTAATTGCTTTTGGTCATTGAAGTGCTTTAACAAGATACGTGCGTGGCGTAATAATATGCCATGATACAAAAATTAACGGCGTTGGATGTACGTAAATGTGAAATATATCAGCCATACACAGACTACACAGCAGGTCTGTGGGGTCAGATATGAATAGCGAGGTAAGAGGATCCAAATGACACTCATGGTCGAAAACCAATCAACGTTCAGCCGTGTGTTACTGAAACTTCGATTCACATTGGATACGCCATACCTTATCCACTATACAGTCATTAGAAGGTGCAATTCATGGCCATTCTTGATTTATTAACATTGAGACTGATCGCCTAGCTTGGCATTGGCCAGGGACAATTCGATGGAGAGGAGGGTACGGCGTCGCAAAAGCAAGCAAAGCGGCTGAAGCGAGGACTTCCAGATCAATATTTAGGAGCTAGTCATTCACCGTAACAAATACTCACACAGTGGATGTTAAATACTCAAACAGTTATATTGGAACGCATGCTTATATTTAACTGTGCTGCCTGTCGTAAACATACTGTAAGTGGAACCTGAGAGGTAATTGACAGAGAGCAGTATCATGGTTTAACAGTGAATTCATCAGCCGTTTAACGCGCGTCAATATGACAAGTATCCGTGATGCAACCACCATGAACCCGAAATCTGCTTACAATCTAAGCTTTGTAACGGCTTTATGAGGTCACACAGATGATGCTGCCTTTAAGATGCGTTTAAAAGAGCTAGTTCGATGGTACCAAACTGCTATTTAGGGACAACATCGAGAAGTTAACAATATACGTAATGGAATGAAGCGTTCGGCTACGGTCTCTATTCTGATGTGTGTTGTTGAACAGCATAGCGTGATTGCATTTCGTAAATGCCCGTCTTGACAACTCGGCGTCGTTAGTTTTTTTCCTATTACCTGAGTATATTTCGGAGTACAGCGTTATCATGTCAAGCAGCATGA
>CM067350.1:29245147-29257501 GCA_034190875.2 Urechis unicinctus | reverse complement strand
GACAACAGAACGCATTGTCGCTACCGTTATCGCTGAAGGTAATCTACATAAGTGGACAGCGCTAGTGCCATAGCTATGGGAAAACAGGTACAGTACAACCGGTTTGGCGGAAGAAGTGGCTGAGACTAAGAGACTGACAGAAGCGAGGAGCCCCAAGTTTATGGATCCAAGTCTTGACATGTTTATTATTAAGGTCGACTGTAGAATAATCTTCTTAGAGCGAAAACATTTATACAAAAGCCGCTGCTGACGAATGTCGACCCCTGTTGCTATATCACACCTGTCCGTTAGAGGCGGTGTCCAAGTTGTCCCATATAAATGTTAAGAAGTGTTTGATCCGGAGCCGACCGACAGTGCTGATTGGGATGTGGCACTGGCAGGTGAAAGTCGGACCTGAAAGGTACAGGTAGAAGCTCACTGGTAGTATCATCACGGCGTTTGTTCTGTCTGAAACTGTCGCATTAAACATGTGAAATATGAGGTTGGTGAGAGTATTGCGAGTAAGTTTTGTGTAGCGTCACCTGTGGCGGTATGGAGTGGGTCGATAAACATTGATATAATAACAGTGAGCGGCTACAATGGGTCAGGCATTTATAGTCCCCATTGACACGCCTCGAAATATGCTCAACAGCCCGTAACAGGAACATCAATTTTATTCCGGGAGGGTAAATATCGACCCGCTATTTGGACGGCGACAGGGTGTTCGTTGTATGATCGAGGGTTAGGTATAACAATTGGTAATTGCATGGGTGGCATGGGTGTGTGTATGGGGGGGGGGGAGCGTAGGGTATAGGAAGCAAGGTTGGGAGGTGATAATGGGGTAATGGTGGAGGTGGTAGGCAGGGGGTATGGTGATGGGGTAATGGCATGGCTGGAATGGTGGGAATGTGGTGATGGGATAACGACATGGTTGGAATGGTGGGGTGTGGTGATGAGGTAATGGCATGGTTGGAATGGTGGGGGTATGGTGATGAGATAATGGCCATGATTGGAATGGTGGGGATATGGTGATGGGATAATGGTTTGGTTAGAATGGTGGGGGCATGGTGATGGGGTAATGGCATGGTTGGAATGGCAGGGATGTGGTGAAGGGGTAATTTCATGGTTGGAATGGTGGGGATTCGGTGATGGGATAATGACATTGTTCGACTGGTGGGGATGTGGTAATAAGGTTAATGGTGAGATAGGTTGGAAATGGCATGGAGATGTGGTGTGGTGATGGGATAATGGTTACAGTGGTTTTTCAATCATAGTGGGGGCATGGAGACAACACACGACAGATTACATCCAGATAATGTAACCCACACCATAGACCCTTTATGGTGGCTCATAACCCTTATTCAATGGTAAGGTTTGTAGACACAAATCAAAATATGTCTCATTATAAAGTTGGTGGGTGTCGCATTGATTTTGAGATGGTGATATAGAAAGCGCCGTGATAACTAATATAGTTATGAAAACATGATTCAATTACGATATAGAGAGCTTAATGTGAGAACTTAAGCTTACTTTAACCTACGAAGTCCGTAGCAATCACCATTCATTCCGACTTGTCTTCACGATGGCCTGTTGACAATTAGAGCATTCATTCTTTCAGTAATTAGTTCTTTTTGTTAGTGTGCTTTTGCAAATAATATGCCGAAATGGTAATGATCATAATGTGATCAGATGATATTGCCATTCGATCGTGGTTCTAATGCCTGAGATATATACCCGTCCATAGTATCTTCAAATTGATGGAATAGCATTGCGATGGCATCTCAAGTTTCTCAAACATCACAATGATAGAAACTTATGCAGAATATTCGATGAGAAATCCACAATGAGAATATATGTATGTGCGCCTGAAATGTCATCTTGCCCAAGGTTGGGTCAACATTTACATTTTGACGAGGTGTCTTGAGTTGAAAGGAGTAAGTTATGATTCGTAGAATACATACCTTGGTCACAAACTGGCGTCCATGTTAAATACGATGAAGTAAAGAACCTCATGAAGTACTCTGATCTGCGAATTATTGACCGAAGTCTTTCCGAGATTATCACTTTCTGTTGTGTCTCTGATGGGATATAACGTAAATAATACGCTTCCAGAATTGTAAGCGATGGTCAATAATGCTGTTTTATACATGTATAGTGTTCTTACTTGGAAATATTATTCGTGTCTCCAACGACATCCTTCAATTCTGTCACGGAAACGCCAAGAGTATTTGTCACTATTCTATGATATACCATGGACCTCGTAGTCCATATCTGATTAGGATGCGCGCTGTTTTAGTTCACGTTGTTGCCATGAATGTTTAGGAAACTTTTTTTATTGGTCTGTATTCTACTTCGAATTGTTATTCAGTATGACATGTTTCATGTCGTACTGAGCTGAATATCTCGGATTAGTGTGTGGAATAATATAAAACTGTTTTGAAATTAAAGCCAGTATTTATTGACGTTAAGGGATGTGCAACACTAAGGTCAAATGGACACGTATCATAGGACACATTACCAGGCCCCGTGCATCAGTTTCCACCAGAAGGCCTGTGTGTCATTTACTCGTCAGCAGCAAAGAGTGCCTTCTCCCCAAGTTCAAAGTAGATGAATCGCATTGTTCTGGGAAACTGTTCAATGAAGACTACTACAGTCGTTTGCCCGAGGCACATATGATAATATACCAAGAGGGGCGACCTAGAAGTGATCAGTTCATTAGAAGCGATCGTGACATGCGCGCAAATAGATGGGTAAAATAATGCACCCCTAGCCATTGTGATATATATACTTCATGATAGAACATTGACATAAATAGTTCTATGAGTCCGTTATTAATCGAATTAAAGGGAACAGTAGACATTTTGCTGGTACATGTAGCTTAACAGGGTTGAATAGTAACGGTCCACAAGCATGCTAGAAGCGTAGAGATACAGGTAGTATCTCTACGCTTCTAGCATGCTAAATAATGTTTAATAAAGGTAAAGGTGTATTGTTCATAAAGTAATAGCAGGCCATGTCACTGGTGCAGGTGAGACGAAGAGAGCGACCGAGCGTGGGATAAGGAGGGGGTGTGGGATGGGGAAGTGATTGCTGTGTTTGGAGTTGTAAATGAAGTTGTTAAGTGATGAATCAACAAGACCGCACAGTAGTTGGCCAAAAGAAGTCAAAAATTCTGTATTCGTTGAATATTATGAAGGTTCGCAGTAACGCTTGATAGAAATGCCGACTGGCTTTTAGTAAGAGGAGGAGAGATATGTCCCGCATGAAGGCGGATTCGGAACTGCACCCTCTGACCCGCATGACCCCCACGTTGAATTGGGCGTAAGCAGGTAAGGCAGCCGATGAGGGAGACAATTACGGTACGCGGTGGGATAGAGGCTATCACAGTGCAGTCGCACAAAAAGTTATATTTTCCACAAGACAAGAGGAGTGTAATTATGGAGAAATAGAATGGGTGGTATGGAGGGTATGTGATGAAAGGTACATAAATATTTCGGTACATGTTATTGGAAGCAACTGTAACTTAATAAAGCGCTATTGTGTATAATTAACCCATAGATATGGACAATAAAGTATGCTGCAGTAGGTTTGAAAAATTTTAATTTGTACATGCAATGAGGATTGGGCGAAATTTTATTTAAGACTGTTTGACCAACCATATAAAACTTGCATTTCCCTGCGAATGTATATATGTATATATATATATATATATATATATATATATAGAGAGAGAGATATATATATATAGATATATATATATATATATATAGATCTATATCTATATATATAGATATATATATATATATATATATATATATATATATATATATCTCTATATATATATATCTATCATTATATATCCTCTATCTATATCTCTATATATCTATATCTCTATATATATCTATATATATATATATATATATATACAAATCTCTATATACATATATATATATAAATACAATGATATCGTTTAGGGCTTGTACTGCATCTTAGACGCATTCACTAACCCGAAGGACGCTATTTGCACAAGGAGTTATTGCGCAAGTATTTTAGCATGTAACACTCGTTTGACATGCGGCAAGCACCAAGCATCATGGAACTATTGAAGCACTAACACTTGGAGACATTTAGAAACTATTCGAGCTAACAAGAGCCCCCATTTGTTGGCTCCTTATCCAACTGTTGCCAACATGTATTTTGATGCTAAAATGCTCTTAAAAACGCAATACAAGATGGCTGCCAATTTGCATTACTATGCTTATATCTGAGCCTCTTAATGCTGTTTTGAGCATGTACTCTCCAAATACAGCTCGACGCTATTGTCTTGTTTGATTCAGCACATCCAGTGGGCTTACAAATATGAGAAAACGGAACAGTCGATCACAATGAAGGCAACATTTAAATTTAGATGATGCATCGAATTGATGCAGGTTCGATAGTCGCATAGTTATGGTTTGGCTAAGCATAGATTGAGGCTTTTTATTTACGATATCCACCACTCAAATGGTAAGCCATAGAATACTGATTGACTTATTTGAGAGCGCTCGATAAATTATTTTCTTATTACCTTTGAATATAAAGCAAAGTTCGGTCTCGTTCCAGATATGTTGATCTTTTTTGTCGCATGCATCTCAGTCATTCAGTATTAAAGAAATAAATACAACGAAAGAGATTCTTTAATCACAGGCCGCTAATCTCCCACGTGATAATAGATGATTCAAATTGCATTCATAGCAAACACGATCTATAAGTTCTGTTTTAACGGGCACATACAGAGGAATTAGCTTTGTATTACAGGCCGCAAATATCTTATTACATTAAAAATTGATAAGAGTAAGATGAGAGGACGATAATCCCGCCATACTGATGGATTTATGATATTTATTGACTGCATCCTCAACATAGACTGGCTGTTAACACAGACCACATGAAAATACAAGCGAACGCTTATTTGCCTATGTTATCAAATCATGATGCATTCTATGCGTGTAGCGCTTTAGGAAAAAACTTAGATAATATCTTGGTACATATGAACGGTTACTTGGGGAAGAGAGCATCGTCAGAAGGTTGGGGAATGACCCATATTGCTTCCACAGTATTTAACCAGGAACCACACTCACCAATCATCAGTTGATAACATGCACGTGCAATTGGATCATGAAACCAATGGAAATGTTATTCAAATCTACCATATGTTGTTTTCAAACGGATGAATACCGAGAGCATTTACGTCAATATTGGAATGCGTGCGATCGTTTCCTAGGATCAAGCAGCTCATTCAAAACTATAAACGATGCCAAATATTGCAGCTATGCACTAAGCGGTTAAACTCCGCTACAAAAACTTGTCACCAGTGTTCTAATGTTGTTAATGTATTACCTTTTGATGAAACTTGCGATCGTGAGTACATAACAACCTTCCGTAGAATCCACGTCCACTCTGAAGATTCTCCCACTTTATGCTGGCTCAAGTGCAACGATCACCATATCATTTATTAAATATAATTCATGGGCAACTGCTTATTGAATTCAATCGTCTACGCAGCTTTTCAGTCACCGTACAATGCATTTGAATGAGTTTGAATGAAGTGTATTACTTCCTTTTCAGCATACTCTCTGCCCTTTTGACTCTTGATTTAATTCATCCTCATGTTTTTACAAGAAACATGGTCAATTACCTCAAAGCCTACGTTATGTTTGGTTGTTACCTACCCTCCGAACTGTTGGAAACAACTTCTCCATCAGGAGCTGGTTATGGTACGGGGTCTTCTTCGTCTATACTTTATTGCTTGTGCTTTCGCACATTAAGAAATTCGATGGAGACACGGTCTGCTCCGCGTGTCTTCTGTGGACTCATGCTTATTTGTGAAATAAACAATAATATGTAAATTAACTACTATTATGTAGCCAATCCCTATTTCGCAGCGAGGACTAATATACGCCAACACATTTGGCTCCAGCTATTTACTCACCCTAAGGTTTATTTTGAATTGCTTGATTTGTGAAATAAACACCTTTATGAGAATTAACCAGCGACACTTAGGTGATCTTAATGCCGAAGTTTTGATGAACCAAAATAATATCTTAATGTACACCTTGCCACAGCTATATCAATGAGCTCCCTCCAGGTTATGTTTTCATCAATATATTTAAATGCTGCCTCGGAAAAGCCCTCAATTGTACCAAAGAGCTTATAGCAACGCTAAGAGGGCTGACTCGCGCCTCCGCCCGTGAAACTTTGTGTACACACCCCCAGAGAGCAGCGGGGTGATTTGTCACAGCGTCTCTTACGCTGAACCCCGAGACGTCTCAGTTTGCTTTGCCATTTAGGAAGCTATAAAATGATGCACTGACGGCTCAAGATTTGACATGTCAGGGGTCCGTTATCCCGGACACTAATCAGTATGAGGCATTTGATGTTAGCCACATTGAAATGTTATTATCTGGTTTGTGTGTTATTTGTACGCATTAAATGTTTATTTTGATGAAGCAATGAAACGGAAATTAGCTGATAAATTTAGTTAGTAAATATTATTCAATTTACGCATACTAACACTAGCCTACTTGTTATTAGACCGATGCACTGGGGCGGGACAGCCTTTAAATCCGTGAGGATAGTAAAGCGAGATAGTAGAACTAATGTACACCATCATCAACCAAATCGAATTGTTTAAGCATTGATAGAGCTCGTCAAAGTGTAGCATCTATATTCAGTTTCGCACCACGTTGTACCGCTGTAAGATGTGTTGTTGCAATACTGACAGAAGTGAATATATCGATAAAGATATTCAGCGATTATTTGTCAATGTCCAAGCGACCCACAAAATTAATCAATCAGTTTGCTTAGAATGATAACACAGACGTTTCTAATTATGTATATGTACCGATGATAAATCAAAAGTATGGTGATTTAATCAGACCAACTTTAATCATTACATAACACGCAGTTACTGCTTATTGGTATTTTTTATTTGACTACTTTATTCCGACAATGTTGTACTAGAGATAAAACGTCAAGTTCAGATACTGACTATAGCTTTCTACTGACTCACTAAGCGCTGTTATCTTTTCACAGAATGCCAATAAATTGGCGTGTTGATCATGGAAGCTGAACGCCTTTTTCTCAATCACTAACCGTAATCAGAAACCATCGTGAATGTACACGTACGAGGGAATTGTCATTGCAGTATAGCAATTATGTATATATAGCATCAATCGCACATATGGCAGATCTACTCAGCTGAACGAAGGCGTTATAACGTAAAATTCCATGAGCATCTATATCGACGTCAATTCGTTATTGGCAACAGCCTCTCGCAACGTTTCGGTTGATCGTGTATGCTTAACCGAATGTAAGCAATCATTGGTCAATCTACACGTTCAAGATACCTCTTTATTGAAGTAGTCCACAGTGTTAATTTGCCTTTAAATTCTTCCCGAGACTGTTGCCTGCACAACGATTTATTGTTGACAAGGTAACCGATGACAGGACAGTGACTACGTCAGATTGCTTTGTTATTTGGGGTATTATTAGACAATTGAGCATGACAAAGGCTATTCATTGTGACGCATTAAATATACAAAACTTACGTCGACAGTCCATATCTGTGTTGGTTGTGATTTGTGTGCGACACGTGTTTGCATAGACCACGCAGTTAAAAGCAAATAGCAAGGCACGTTGTTAAGTATTATTCCAATAAACGGTGGTGGTCTTCAAAGCTTGTTGTATTGGTTTGATCGCAATTTGATGCCACTGATATGGACCTTATATATTCTATTTCCTATTGGTGTTCAGTCTAACTGCTCAATGATGCATTGAGATGAGTAAAAATATCACAGCATGGAATAAGGAAATACACAAAACTGGGTTATAATTTGTGTCAATATTCATTGAAGTGATGGGATGTGCAACGGTCAGGTCGAATGGGCACATATCTTTGGACGCATTACTACGCCCGTCGCATCAGTATCAGTTCAAATTCTCGCGTGTAACTCCCCTGTCAAGCTAAAAGCATTTTAATTGAATTATATATATATATATATAGATATATATATATATATAGATATATATATATATATATATATATATATATATATAGAGATATCTATATATATATATATATAGATATATATATATAGATATATATATAGAGATATATATATAGAGATAGAGATATATATATATATATATATATATATATATATATATCTCTCTATATATATATATATATATATATATATATATATATATATATATATATATATATATATATATATATATACATCGTTGGATGTGTTATTTCACTTCTGGTTCAAACATACCAGGAGCGACATCGATAGTGCTTGCTGGATGCATAAAATTCAACGGACTGGATGTTTTGGCCTATTTTACTGACAGCATCAAATTACATTCAGATAACTGAATAACATTCGTGTGAATGGGCTGTGTCGCGCATAACGTCACACATAGGCATACTGAAATGACATTACAAGCTTAACTCTCGCTAGGGCTTCATGTCAAACATAAGTGCCATTAAGCGTGACTTAGTACAGTCTTAGATCTGCTGCTTTGGTCGATTGCCCCAGTAAGGACTCTATCAGCATGATTCCTGGTTATATTATATCCCTATGGTGCAGTCTAACTTGCAGTATGCATACTCATGTCAACCTGGTCCCCTTAACACCAGCAAGCAGGCACATTCAGCTTGAGCTATTGTGCATTCTCATGCAATTGACACATGGCCCAAGCGGCTTCATCAAAGGTCCGAAAATCAAGTACAAATTGCGCTACGCAGAAATTGTTCGTTCGTTTTCAACCAATGTGTTTCAGGCAGCAATTTTATATTTCACACCTTGCGTTGGTGTATTCTGATTTTTATATTTCAAGAAAACGGTGTATTCCATTGTTCGCGAACTTCAAGATATTCCACAGTACTTGGTGAATAATTTAAGTGTTTGCACGCAATATGTAATTGCGATCCAACATCTCATGAAAAAGAGAGAGGGAGGGATATCCAGTAGCAGATTAAATATCACAAGCCGCAAGTAATGTAGCAAAAATGTTACTTAAATAGAAGGTATCTGCCTTGATTCCAAAGCTTATTGTAATTCTATGATAGCACAACGCATTATATTCATTCTGCTTTATTCCATGCAAACAGTATGCATATTCGTATCGTTAATAACAGCAAGGATATAATGAAGCTCAAGGGGTATAAACTACTACTTTACAGTCCGTCGGACGACAACATATGTAAATCACCCTCATTATTAGCTTTGGTAATCATTATGTTCCTAAAATGCATTGCTAATATTATCCTGCTTGCCCCATTATTACGATTATCAATGCAATAGAGCAATGTATTTATTAACACTGTTCAATATCCTAAATTACGTGATTACTTACAAATGATGTCCATTGGATCACTCATGAATGTTTTTATTAGCCTCCCCTTTACAGTGAATTAATTTCCTGTTCATCTTCGTCTGTTACATATTCAAATAGATGAAAGTACCCTCTTGAAACTATCCAACAATTAAAGCTGCGTGTGAAATACTTTTGTTAATGAGCAGTTAATTTACCTAAATGTAATGCACATTCCGACCTCTAGTAGAGTTCGACATCAACGAGATAAGACAGGCGGAGCTATATGATTCAATCACGTGATATGACCAAAAGTTGTCCAATGGTCTAAGTTGGTACTTTAACGCATGATATAGTTACAGATACCACATACTAGCATTATGAATTGTTAAGAACTTACTTTGCCATGTAATCACCAAACTTCAAAACCAACTTTTCACCAACATTTTCATAAATATTAACATAAAACCTATGCACACGTTAGCATAGATTTAAAGAATAATTAAGGAAGCCATGTGAGAAGCGGAATGAAAAATCGTTATATAATCATTATCATATCTTTCAAAAGGTTTTAACTGCAGTAAGCAACAGCTATATTTGCAGCTGCTTGTCTCTTAAGAGACATCATGAGACGCATAATTTTCATGCCTTGCGATTTCTTCGGAGGATAGCAGCTGCACTGCACACTTGACAACAGCACTTCTAAACGGACAGAGGCAAATTGATTTACCTATGTTGTGATCTTATGACAAGTCATTCGGTAGGTTCTAATAAAAGCTTTTCTCTCTTTTGCGAAAGAGGGATAACTGTTTTTTGCTAGGCTATAGTACAGTTTGTCTATTTTTAACGACATAATTTGCGTTTAAAAACCAGTAATCTATCAGACAAATAGGAATATGGACGATTATCGCATCCAACAGACGCTGATAATGACATGCAGCTTTGATACAAGTTTACTCGGCATGTTGTTAACCAAAAAAATAATAAGCAACCTAAGATGTCCGGCTGGATGTAACTGGGGTGCGTTACAATAGCAGGGACTGTAAATGAACAATTTAGAAGCCATCTTGTCTGGGCAGTTGTTACTCATTGATATTTAACCAATCATGATAAATGCAGTTTGCGTTAGGATGATACATATTAGAAGGAAACTCCTGGCAATAAACTACTCTGATTTCAATTGCTTGATGACAGAAATATTGTACAGACCTCTTTATTAGCTACGGTCACATGGGAACTAGGGATACTTACGGTACAGCGTTGTGGTCACATTCTTTACGGGCGATCTGCGGGTGTTTTACAGGTTCCTTACGTGGATGTGGCCACGGGCTCAAAATAACGTGCTCTATAACGGGCTCTGTATGCATCACAGATAATATATATATATATCTGTGTTTGATTAGCAGATAAGTTATTTGTGAAGCATTCTATGAAGCACATTATCTATTGCGTCGTTACAAAAATCCACGAATGTGTAGTTGAATCTGATGTGATAATCGATTAATTGGTTAGCAGCCAAAGAATATGCTGATTTCAAACAATGGTTATCCATCTCAAAGAGCTCTTAGCTTTGAATCAAGGCACAATAATTTACAGGAGCAACCGTTGCTTTTTGAGGATAAAATCAGACCATGACATTAACGCCTTTTATTAATGGTCATCTTCGAATACGCTTGTCAGCTTGAGCTAGTTCGATGAAGAAATGCATTTGATAAGTGGGTGAAAATATATACATAGGTGCAAGAGGTTAACATTATCTCGTCCGAAATCGGTACCCTTTGGCGCCAATATTGTCTTCATAAGAACAGAATGTAACAATTAGTTGCACGCGATGGTAACAATATGATAATGGCTAAATTAATGTCGAATTAAGAGCGACTAGCATCGCTATACTTGAAGAATAACCGTATGATAACGCCCCGAACACCGAACATTCCCGCTAAAATACAGGCCATTATTTCAAAGCAGTCACTGAAGACCACAGTAAAGCTTTTTACAGTTAATTGCTATAGGTAATGGAAACGGTAAACGCATATGGGGTTTAGCTTAGATCAAAGCGGTTTTAGATTCAAACTACTCGCCGTTATGACAGTCTGGTACCATGTCCTGAGTTTGCCGCCATTACTTGTCCGCATTCATTCTGGTGAAGCACACAAATGCTTACATGGGCTCGATAAATCCGTTAGTCTGTCATGTGATTGTTTTAATTTATACATAACTAATTAAGATGAATATGTTTTATTGATTCTATCGAAACGTTGTGACTGAAACAATTGACTGACACAGCTATACCTTAAGACCTTACATTTCACGCCGACCACAATTCATGCATATAACGGCTTCTATAACCGGGTGTTATCCAAAACCATGAAATTTAACCTATGGATGCAGAAGCAATTTGTACGGGGCATCTGATTGATGCATCTTAGATTCTATCTGTGAATATATATGATGGTACTTCTGGTCATTAAAGAGGTTAATTCTGATGCAAATCGCTACAAGGATCAGTCGAATCATAATACATGCAGTTTGGTCAATCCCCTAAGCATCGCAAATTCATGTATTCGAATTATGCAAAACGTTATAGATAAACGGTGCTCTTAGTATTGCTATAATGATAATCATGATGATATCTTCAGGTGCGTTTAACACCTAAAACATGATTTTTGAGTGTAAACTGCACGAATCGTTGCAGATCGAATGATGTTGGAATTGTTGGCCTGCGAGGAATAATAGAGGAGATATTTAATTTTTTTTGGTTCAGCTGTAATTGAAGACTATTGACATCTTCGTGTAAAACGCGCAGCTCGTAACGTGATTTCATTCGAGTCGTTAATATGTTTAATCTTCATTGATCCAATTTAGATTGAAAGCACGCGGCGTTGAATGACCATGTCATGTCCCACGTCATCTACAATAGCACCTTACCAATTGCTTACGACCTTATGAAAGCTTTGACAACATTGTTATAACAAACGACCGTTTATGAAACCGTTCCTTTTCAGGCTTGAT
>CM067350.1:29237418-29245047 GCA_034190875.2 Urechis unicinctus | reverse complement strand
TGACAGTCAATTGGACAAAACTATTTGAAGATCTGATGCGACGTGATGTCTTACAAATACTCAATTCATCCGACGTTGGTGCATCATGATACTTATCATCGCAGGTAGCTATTTACAGCCAGTGACCATTCTGGCATCTGTTGGCGGCATTGACTTCCAGATATTTTGTCATATCGGCACTTGTCGCTTCGTTTATCCTCCGACAAGTAGCACGATAACAACAAGCCAAGATGCAAACACCTATGGCTATGTTGAACGTTGCAACATCTAGTTGATATACTTAATATTCCGGTTAATTGATAAAACTTGCTGGCTTTGTCTTTGACAGGGAACATTCGTTAGCAACATTATAAACACAATCCCACCTTGAATAAATCTGAAGCTTTACCTATAAGTCACTTTGCATCTACTCAAGCCAAGTCTCCACATGGTCAGACGCAAACGCCTACTTTCTTCAAATGCTGCTAACCTGAGCTGTTACATACGCTTTTTAAGTTGTCTTTGATTTTATTGAACTTCAACTGTGAAGTGTATTAACTAGTTGGTCACTAGTACTGCAATTTCCAGAACATCCTAACAACTGGTCTCAGGAGATCGACAGCCGAATTTGGCATAACACTGGTAGAGTGCCCAAGATACCCGTGAAAGTGACCACGCAATTACATGCGGCTTTGGTCTAATTCCGTACGGTAATTGGCATTTCGTCACTTTGTTACTATCAAGTGTTATTTGGAAAGACGCTGTGATCATTTGACTTCTTAGATGCAGCTACGCAATGTACGATGTACGCCGTTATTCAATGAACGATATTCGCCCTGTATCGTATAGCATATTCCATACAACTTTACATAAAGAATCATGTGCGAATATTTCAGTTAAACAGTCTTTGTTATATCGACTGAGCCTCAAAAGCCTAGTAAAATGATTTAAGGTTGCACTATATAAAATATACTTTCAGCATGGCTTCGAGATGTTTTAATATCAGTGTCGAGACAGTTTAATATGTTCATTCTTCATCTATTCTGCCGCTTGGGCCTCTTTTGTTAGTATGCATCATGTATTAGTCATTTAAATAATTTTGTACACCATGCTCCGTTCATAGCTTTGCATACAAGAATTAACTCCATCCCCAACAAATATTAGTGGGGATGTATCAAAATCAATAGGCCGCAATCGAAACATGCAGAATTGACATCGTCTTCGAGGCGAATTCTATGGACTAACTAGAAATCGGAATGGCACTGATTCTTAAGGTACTACGCGCTTTTCCATGAATCGAGTAAGGTAATAACTGTATTGCAGTAAGGGTCATGCAGGAAGGGTTTGAACATGTGATGTGGATGAAGTCAGATGGCTGTGATGGTTAACAATCACCAACACTGCACTTAGAGAGTAAGCTACTTTACAACTTGAATATGAACGTGAACTATCATTCGTCGCCTCTCATTTGACAATGTCATTATTCCAGAACATTTGTCACTATTTTGGGTTTGATCTGCCTATCAGCGGATTCATCTTTTCACTGTGACTGAGGTTATTGCTGTAACCTAAACTTTGGAAAAATCTATTCCCTCGGCAACTTGACCGGTCGTGGATGCTTCGTGAATGTCCCTGGAAAAATCGTCACAGCGGTAAGTTGGTGCATCTCCTGACATGCTTGCTACCTAAAATTAGCATATGCATTGGCATCATTAGAGAGACATCGGTTTTTTTTAATAGGGCATGTTAATCATGTTTCACGCTATTCGAGCACTTTGCATAAAAATCTCCTGACATTTACATGCATCATAGATCTATAATGTGCCATTTCTTTTGATTGTCTATTAAAGTTTCCCCATCGATATAAATTCGGCATGGCATAGTCAGAAGTCGTCGTATTCACTTACAAAATCTCCAGATAATGCGTATGGATTGATGCGGTTAAGTGCCAAGTGTACACTTCCATCCGATAAATAACTTAAACAACCAAACTGTTAAGGCCCCAAATTTAGATTGTCTCCTCTCTGTATTGGTCTTGCTATTGCAAGAACGTCTTTATAAGTCATTGTTCTGTTGGACAAGTTGGCCCCAATATAAATGTTAATTTAACAAATATACCATGTTTATCATTGGTTTGTCTTGTTGATTTTTATCTTCTCTGTGCAGTAGTTTGTTCTTTTGATATAAACACACACTAAATCAGCCGACTGTCATAAATCCGTAACCACATGCAGTCATTGGGTATTATGTTGCATGATTTGCATAATAAGGTATTTAAGAGTGGATGGTGCAATAGCTTAACGGTCTGTCTTTACGCAGCACTTTAGCCATGCTGCTCGTCTAATCCTTACTGAGACATTTGAAAGAACATTTATCATAAGGATGTGTGGGTGAATAGCATTACGGCCAAAGGTAGGAGCACCATTACATAGAGTATAACAAAATATTGCCAAAATCAAATTTATGTGACACATATACCATATTCATGATTGGTTTGTCTTGTTGATTTCGTATCTTTTCCGTGTAGCAGTTTGGTCCTTTGATATTTCCCATAAAACAGCTATCTGCCCATTGTCTGTTATGAATCTGTTTAGATATGCATCCATTGGGTCGTATGCTGCATGATTTGTATAAAAGGGTATCTATTAGTGTGTGGTGCAATAGGTTACGGGTCTATGTTTACGCAGCACTTCAGCCATGCTACTCGTCTTAGACTTACTGAGACATTTGAAAGAACATTTATCAGATGTATGGGTGAATAGCAATACGGTCAAAGGTATGAGTACCTTCACATGGAGTAAAGTTAAGTATCACCAATATCAAATTGTCTAATAAATTGTTACAAATAAATATATATGTATAAATTACGGAACTGACTAATCGCTTGGCCAAATCAAGGTGAGTACTTATACCCAGAGTTGCATGATGAATACTTATTATCTAGTTGTCATCGAGTGTATAATTGTATAGAGACACATCCCTCAACCAATTTCTCGTGCTTCCCCGAAACCGGCAGGAGATTACAACTTTCTGTTTATGAAGGACATTGAGGGTAACATTTGTTTTCACCGCCATCAGTGAAAGGGTGTCCAGGGAATGACATATATTAAGTTTTTTAAAGTGAATGGTAAAGTATTTGCATACAATGTTCACTCGTCTGAGGACATACCAACTTCAACTTCCGAATCATTGGCTAAAGTATTTGGGCTTAGCTATTTCAATTACTTAGTAAGGCAACCTAACTCAACAACAGTAAGTAATGTTGGTACATTTCATAACAAACAGTATTGCAAACCGACTTTTGTTCATTGAATGAAGCGTTTCAGTAGCCAGATGCGTTTAGGTCCAATTTTCCTTGGAAGAAATGTAAAGAGCAATGTCAGCAATAATTCCCTTTCAACAGAGGCAACGTTTGCACACTCGGGCGAGTCAGACCGACCACGGGAATGTGCCATGGGCTTTATTCACGTGGAATATTATGTGCGAGACAATGGGTGCTAAAGCTGTATCACTCGAAAGTTTGCATCTTAGTAGAGCATAGGTTATCACTATCCTCACCTTACTTCAATTATCTTTTGGCTTTATTTGTCACCAACCATGGTCAGTTAAGAAAGCGAGCAGCAGCTAAATGGGGCTAATCTTTAGGTGATCGTCTATGGAAATGGTTTTGGCGCATTGTGATTGGAGTGGTTTTCGGAAAACAATGGGCAGCCTGTATTGTAGAATACCGTATATTCTGGTCACATTTCCCGTGTAGTCCATATACGTGATGATTTTCAGCCATAAGTTCACCAATAAATAATCTCAGTGTAATCCCCATGTAAAATGACCTCTTGTTCTTTTGACCTGCTCATAATATTTATGCTGGATTATTGTTTGACATCACGACGTTTGTTGTTTATTAGTGAGATTAAGATTTGCTTTATGATACTGAATAAAGTGACAGCCTACATACACACCTAAATGGGAATATAAAACATGGAAGGTCGAATATGCGTTCAATATTTTTTGACACGTCTTTTGTCAGCATGAAGTCACAACAATATCATTCAAAGACTACTGTTAGGCGTCTCCAAACGAAACTTCGCTGTCTCTAACATTGAGACAACAAAAGTTTTGTATATTATCAATTTCCCATTTCTGCATTGCTGCCTGGCTGTGATATCTTAACCATCTCACATCATGAGGGCTTTGATGAACGATGGTACACAATACAACTATCGAGGAAGGCAACAGAGATAACAAGTGATGCGGTTTGATGTGTAAAACCTGATCTTGCATAGATCTGGTATGTAATGGACTGCATTTTGTTTGATTGTTGTGGCAATTGGCAACGGGTTGCAGAAACATGATAAAACAACTCCGAAGTGCAACTTATACAATCTAATAAGCATGTGTATTTGCGAACGTGTCAAACCCCAATCTGGTTATCAAAAAATAAAAATTAGCTGAATATCTGTTTAGTTTACCGATAGATATTGCATGGCTGAGAGGTTTTAAACACTACTGCATCACGATGAGCGTAGGTATTCATGAAATACACGCAAGTGAGCTCTTCATAATAAACTAAACCTAACCAACAGATGTGACATCTTTGCGCTATCACCAGTGCTTATTTCGAGTCTCTAGACTGAACGGATGGGTGTCCGCATTTAACCAATCTGTCATTGATTTGTCACTCATTGGTCAGATAGTCAATTTTTTTAATAACAATGTTTGAACGCAGAAATGGTTTTTTTCTAAATCACTTATTAAGCGTACGTGCATATTTTAGGTGCGATTATTTGTATGCACCAGTGATGACAATTTGTGAAAAAACACGTGGTAAAGAAGGATATCAATGTGTGTGTATGAGTCGTCTGTATTCGTATCATTTCCAGATGAATAACTGGCATACAATGGTGACATTTGATGTCAATTGTAAAACTAAATGTTAATACTTCAGTGTGAATGTTTACTTTAATGTACCAGAGATAACTGCTATTGGTGTGATGAGGTGTCCTTTTGGCGCACAAAATACCACATTCGCAATCCATAATGTAATAATGTGATAGCCACATATCCAAGAACAATGCTATTATGCTAACGCATTATCGTTTACTCGGAAGCAGATCTGTAAAGCGGCATATTGATTTGACGACAGTTCCACAGTTGAACAGAGTATATAGGTCCTAAACAGCACCAGAAAATGCAGCGGAATAGATGCAAAAATCCAATCAGACGTCTTTGAATGGCCCCTATATCATAGCCACGATAGTTTGTCAAGCTTCGTGGAGCCTTCTTGATAATCAGTTCCGTCTTTTATGATGCTGTGATGCTGTCAAGCAAAGTAAATCGCCGGGATGGTATTAAAAATACTTCTTTCAACAAAGCTACCTCCGATCCATTTCTGCAGCAATTATCTTTATGCAAGATATAAATTGACGATGTGGCCTGGAAGAAAGAGACAAATACAAATACCAATGGCGTCAAAGCGAGAGAGCTACATTCGACGACTATGCACGTATGGAATATGAGTTGTAATGATCTTTTGTGCGCGTTGGAATGTCTATACAACTAGAATATGCCGTAGCCATTCAGGAGATATTCTGAAAATATCGATTGATCATTATTGTGCATCAATTTATCCATCGTATCATGTTGATATCATCTACACACGATTTTACAAAAGTATTCGACCCCCGGAGGTGAACCTGCCATAAGAATCATGGGACTAAGGCAGCGCCATGTTGACGGCAAATTATGACTGGCTGCGCATTGAAAAGCATATGTGTCTTTTGAGTAGATGCCAAATCATGTCTCTAGTATTGTATCGTCGTCTGAAGGAATGGTATCACTGCAGTATCACTGTGGCGTATGGGTTGAATAGGGATGCTTGGTGGATGGATTGAGGTAGAGGATGGTGTGGTTGGGTGGCGGGGAGTGAGGTTGCGGTTGGGTGTTTTTCTATCTGCTTCACCACATAACACAAACACATTTTCGTCAATGACTGCCTTTACTTATCAACCATGGATACAATCTGTCATTCAAAGTACCATAAACTTGCTGGTGTGGTACAGGACAAATATTCTAGTGAGATACAAATAACCGCCGCAATATAGTCAGTTGTACTTTCTAATTAACACGTGGTTACGCTGGAGGCTATAACACATACACTCGGCTAAATAGCTCAGAATAATTGCCTAGAATTACGCTGTACATGCTCATTTGAAATCGATTCCAATTTATCCCGTCAGTAGACGTTAAGCAATACGTGGAACGCACAAAATATGTGATCAATCGAGCACAAACAATAGAACAAGAACAATATGCAAACTGACAAGTTAGTTTAATTTAGAAACAGTGATCTGGTAAGCCAACCGATGCGTGTCCTGGAGATAACATGGTCGTGGACCAGTGCGCTATAATTATTGAGCAATACCTACATCCCTGAACCCTCTCATAGTCTTGCTTCAGCACAAGCAGATACAAACAGCAAATTATGCACACTGATGCTAGTAACTACAAAATGAAAATCACCGTTATAAACATCCGAGTAAAACGTTCCACGCACCGCAAGTGTAGCGGATAAACATGATGCAGCCACACAACTTGATATTATGGTTGCTTTGCCTCATTCCCGTGTCTGACAGCAAATCCACCTTGAGCTGAAACAGCAATGTTCGTAGCGGCTTATTGGATGATCAGCAAGGCGTTCCAAAGGATGCATCATAGAAAAGAAATTCTATTGCTACTACAGCGTGATGTGCATCAACTTATTGTTAGGCTTATTCTAAGATTATGTTGCCGTTCTTGGTTATGCCGGCGATATTACCCTCATAAGGCCTAGTCTCATTGAAGTGAATCATATGCTTAATATAAGCGAAATATTTACCGATGAATATAATGTTATATACTAAATGTTCCTAATTTGGTGTGGCAGTCAATGAAATTAAAAAGGTGGTATTGTAAGGTTCACCGATTAAGTGGGTAAACATTATTAACCACTTAGGGAACAATTTTGACATCAAATGACCGATGGTTGCACCTGTGTATATAAATACGCAATGTGGGAAATTTCGCTGGCTGAAATAAGACACCTTATGTAAACTTGTTTGCGTCAATTGCTGCAGTTTTTATGGTGCCCAGTTATGAACAATTAATTCTGTTGGATTTAGCAAACTATGAACTCACTGAAATAAGGCTGTTAGGAGATTACTCGATCTATCATCCCTTGCACGTACTTGGATATAGGGGTCTTTAATAGGCCCGCTTCACATTTGAATTTCGTCGTCCATAAGAACATTTCATAAGTGCCAGAGTTAAATTGCAGTGCTACGTTCCATTGCAAAGCATGCTAGTAATAATGCCCAATCACCACTGGGACGAAATGTTGCTTTCCTTAGATATATATATACAGCATTGATATTAAAATTCAGGTGAAGTGTTATGTCGTAAAAATAATTCAAAATGAGTTGTTGACAAATGAATAAGAGGCATTGACACATACTACTTTGAATTGTTTCATATCGATGGATTCGACAACGATATGGATGATTTTATGATTAAAACTACCTTGATATCGTAGCAGTTTGTTCATTGTGGCACGCTCCTTCTCATGTTGGTACCCTGAGTACGACATAAACACATATATATGCGTTCTATTTTCTT
>CM067350.1:29184918-29232418 GCA_034190875.2 Urechis unicinctus | reverse complement strand
AGCGCTACTCTAATAAACGGTCCGTATTTCTTAGAATAGCGTTATCATCTCAGGCACCGCCTGATTAATATGCCGTGCTTGTTTGGTTCACAACCAATATGAATCACAACCAATATGGTTTCTCGCTGTGGTGAAATGTCATGATATGGGCTGTTAAACCCAGACAGAGTACACAGCGTATTACTTGGATTTGGTACTGCATTAATATTATCTATAAATGTAGCACACACAGGACCTATCCAACGTTAGCCTTTCCTACGCAGGGAAGGGTGAGGTATGTTGACATTGTTCTAATACGTGACAGCAAAGCAAACCAGTGACCAATACAGGAAATTTGCACAATGTTCATATTGTCAACAGCTCTGTTAGCTTCAGCTTGGAGGTAGTGCCTAATAAAATGAAGCGTGGTCGCATGAAATTAATCGTTAACCGTGGTATGCGATCAGTTATGGGTCTGGGTATATTATAAGAACGAATTTTATACTCTGAAGATAGGAAAGGAATGTCGCGGGAGTAGCAATTTCCACAGGACCGCGCTTAGCAAGGTGTGGTTGCTCATATAGGCATTTTCCCACATCTTCAGCGATATACCAACTTTAAGCTTATTGTTTTCACGCAATTTTAGCACATACTTACATTCAGGCCAATACTTTTAATGTCGTATTATCTACCTTGAAGCATCACATAATCTCGTTTGTTAATATAGTTTTCATTCATTAGAATCGATACCTTCGTAATGGAGCATCTATCACATTTTGCGATACCACTCTATTCGGCTCTTTTAAAAACCAACTAAAAATATAATTTTTTGTTAAAAAATTATAACAGTTTGCTAACCCTAACGTGAAGCTACTAATTTTTGAACACGCTTAAGTAATCGCTATATCTCCGTATGAATGGTTTCTGAAAATGTTATCATTACCCTTTTCGAATTCTGTGGAATGGAGTGGTAGCTGCTAAAACTCCATTTCCCTAAAATAATTGTAATCCGATGGACTCATTAACGCTATGAATGACAAGATATATACTATGCCAGTCATGTTCGTAGCTAAATTAGCTACCTTTCAACTAGTTACAGCGCCCATGTTAATCAAATAAGAAGCATATAACTGAGGCAGCTGGAAGTGCGTTGGTGCTTATCATAAATCAATATTCATATTCCATATGCTACAACACAATAAGGTTGCTGGCAGCTGATGGCACCACGATGCCGACTTGTCTCCTAGCGTCTTTAAAATTTCACAGTCGGCTATATTTATTTAGCGTACGGTTATATTTGGCTTCAGTCTCTGAAAATCCACCATTCTATTGACCGACGTGTTCAGCTGACAAGGAAAACCTTTCTTGCTGTGCGTCGTAACTTGGCATAACTTCTAGCGCAGTACCACGTGCGTCATTTTTTTGTCGCCAAACAGCATAAAAATTATATAACTAATAGTGCATCGTAATTCATATTCCGGGATATATAGGCACATTAGCCACACGCATGACTGACTTTGTAGAATCGATTCAGTCTAGTTTACATGCGTATGATTGAGTTAGCAATCAAAGATTTCGTGTTTATGGTCATTAATTATCAGTTTCATTACATTCTTATGTGCATATTGCAATTGTTGAACATCATTATATTGAATGAATAATCTTACCTATTGTTCACAAATGATATGCATTCACGGTGGAACCTATTCTCTGATTTGTATAGCGCACGGAATGGATCGGTAAAAAAATGCATGATTTGCACCACTGACCTTTATTGGAATGCAGACTGGTTACCCATACGTAACCAGACAATATCTCCCACGTAGTTACCCGGAGAACAATTTTGCCATATTTTCCAGCTTCTTAACTATTATAATTTCCCCTGCCCGCGTGACTTCTGCCACAAATAGGCTTAGCAGCACTTGACTTATCAAATAGCAGCCAACCATTTTAATACCAACGTCAAACAACCATGACCTACGCTTATTTCACGCTTCCACAAGACACGGCACATTTGTACAATTCGTTTCTATTTTCATGCAGGGTAGTTATTTAGAAATGTTTTACATTCAAATCCTGCGTCACTCCTTTGGATACTTTTGTGGCTTCGCAAAATATTCATCACCAGTAAACACGCAACAAGATCAATACATAAAAACCGTACTATATCACAAGGTCAGATAGATTCAATTCTGAATGCCTCTCTGATTTACTCCCAAATCATTGCCACTGCCCTAATATCCGACGGAATGCTTTCTATAGCGTTGTTAATAGCGCCGGATGAATCACCCATAAGCATTCAGTGAACTGCGCTACTGAAAAGCTAAAAAGCTCAGCCGAGCTGAAATACACCCTTCATGAAGCCAGATTTATGTTTCATAATTAGTTTTGTTTTAGTTGTGAATAAAATATGCTGCGCCAAATTGCGTAGAGCTGAACGCCTTTCTAACACATATGTATATATGCAGACATGATACATCTATCTTAATATGATGATGATCGATAATTGTCATGGTCCCAGCGTATATATCAGGCTTAATTTCATATACCATAACATTGCCATTTTTTAATTGCAGGGATGATTAATGACCATTACATAAATGCATGTATTACAATGGTTGCAAATGCATATTCACTCCTCGTGCTGCGAGCCTACTGTACATCAATATACCGTAAGGAATGTATAATATTTGGGTTATTGCACTCATGATGAATCGGTCCTTAAGCTGTTGAAGAGGTACTGTGATTCATCAACAGCAGGCATTTGTCGGTCTGTAAATGAGACGTAACATTCACTGTGATCACTCTCAATCTCTCCAATGTTCACATCGATCATTAATACATCTGTCTTCCGGACATCTGAATGTGGTATACTAAAATACCAAGAATAAGATTCAAAACTAATGGAGGGAGAACATTTGCTGCTAATGCACCCAGCCTCTGGAATGCTGTGCCCAAAGAGCCCGGATACTACATACATGATGCAGACGCTCTTTAAGTGTATTGTTATATTGAATTGTATGTAAAGCGGAGCGGCTCTTAATTCCAGGCAACTAAATACTTCGTAGAATGTAATTGTACCGGATATTACTTTGTTGTATCACAATATAAAGGTTTCCTAGATAAATAGGACGATACGTACACTGCATCATGTTTAGCAGCTTGCAGTTGTTCCACAATGGCACTTATAGCACGCTCATGTATAACAGGTGCTATTTGTCCTGCACTAGCGTTTTGTACTGATTCTTGCCTTGCCTGATTGCATGCTTCTCAGTGCCACTTCGGACAATGAGAACGTGTGCTATTGCCATCATAAATGCGCACCGTTACTCATGGTAAGTCATGCATTATTAATTTGTAATTGCAAACTTTTCTATTGTAAGCCAAACAACAACTAATTGCGATTAGCAATAGCGAATGTTCTACCTTTGTCGTTAATATTCATCATATACGCCAAATGCACCTCTCATACCATGATAAGCAATCTATCGACTGCATGGTCTGTTAAAGCATATATGCACATTCGGCTGTATATTTGGTAGTACAATAAACTAATTGATGATAGTTGTATATGTGTTTTTAATTCTTTACCCGTATAATTGACTTAATTGATAAATGCTTAATTGCACTTATTGGTTGTGAACTGTTCATAAACATTACAAGCTTTATGGGGTTGCATAGAGGTGTCAATTGTATGTTAGCACATCTGCCAAAGCTACATGCACGCCAAATCGCTTGCTATTTCAATTGATTTCTTTGAGCTTCACTTGACATTGCCAAATTATCATTGCATGGCTAGGAACCTCTGTGCGTGATGTAATTATAACAACTCACTGTGTTTAGAGAGATACAGGAATGCGATATAACATACTCAAGATGAGCACTATTGTCGAGCAAACAAACAAACTAATGATTGAGATATTCCTACGACAAGCCATATCATACTCCAAAACCAATTATCCCGTTTTCCACCGCTTCAGCCACAAGTTCAGGTAAAGGAATACATATAAAAGAGAGCACTTGCGTTGGGTTATACTTTGGTCAAGGCAACAGGTTTAATCAAGCAAATAGTGACTTATGATTTTGACGTTACTCAATAGTCTATCATTAACTGTAACATGATACTACATAAATTACTGTATCAGCAATGCCGGACCTTAGTTTGGGTCGGGCAAATTTCAGAAAAAAATTTTCTTGACCACCAGTGAAATCATATATACCTTAACGGCCGACTTTGAAAACATACTCGGTTACATTGCAGCTAAGACAACTGTGAACGGCAATATCACAATATTATTCAGATATTTCAAAATAATTAATGGCATTCAGAGATCAAATTTCTAAGATAAGGTAGAATACGATTATTAATTGCTAACATCCACCTTCCTACTCACAGAATCTTTAGACAACTGTAATCCGTACATAAATTGCACCAAATCGCCCAAAAATGCGTCTTAAGGGTGTAAAGATACATCATTAAAGGCTAGCCACCAGCCAAGTGCTATTCCAGACTGAATAGTTTTGCTGTGTAACAACGACCCATAATATAGTAAGATATCTGGGGAGGTGTAGAATGTTCTGCTGAATCACCTGAATCACCAAAGAAATCCAAGTGTTCTTGCATAGTTTGGAATGCTCATCTGCAGTTAGGAGCGTTGTGATTGGTGCAAAACACAAGTCGTATCAATGGCACTACTCAGCATCCAGATCTGCCAACAGGTATTATCTGCTGTGAGATTGTAGCAGCCACACAAGCTACAGCAATGTATCTTTTGGTGTTGTTCGTTCTCTCCGATCGGTAATTTATGAGTAGAGTATGAATTTATCTCTTCTTCTAACATTGTGTTCTAGAACCTTAGAAACATTATTTCAACCGAACACATGTGCGCCACCTCTCCAGCTGCAAGAACTGCGGTTTTTTTCCACTCACTCTGTTCATAAGGCGATTTCTCGGCATCTATAAAATTCTAAGGTCTCACTAATAAACCATGGCGTTCATTTTAATCTATTATTGCTTACCTAGCACCTCGTGTAATGTCAGAGCCAGTGACTGGAATGTATTTCACATAGATAACATATGACTTTCTTGTTCTATGCCCATCAACTGGTTCTTTCAACGGTCTGGTAGTGTGTGGCGACGTCCTGATATCGTCATAGCAGCATTTAAACGCTCCCTGCAATGCTGCTTGTTAAAGCATCCCGACCTGATTCTAAAGTAGCGGATATTTCATTGCGACAATGATCCGTTTAATTGTGTGATGCAAAAAGAAGTCTTAAGCTGGATAATGGTTGGATGTTGATACGTCTCAGACGGTTACTGCACACCAGACAACACAATTCGCTTAGTTTAGCCACATCAACATAGAATATATATCGTATGTATATCACAAATAGGAAAGATTCCATTACAATGATAATTTACGGAGCATCATCGCAAGCATATAGAAACAGATTACCTGGTAATCAATGAGATCATTTGATCTATCAATCCGAAGCGATTCGTTATTACCAAAAATCAGAATAGTAATATGCAGTTTGATAAACTGCATATTAATATATAGAATAACAAGAGAAATAGTTTTCTTTACCTTGCTCACATCAAGAGGACATTCAACGTGTTTCTAATGCCAAGTCGTAACTTGCGTACATGAGGTGCATGAACAACACCTACGCCTTACCGATTAACGTTCAGATAAAAGTTCATGTTTAGCAATTGTTCAATCACAAGTGTATGAAGGAGTGAACCTTGTAAAGTGGATTAGCCCACACGTTGGATAGTCCATAATGATTCAATATGAACTGACGCGTAGTATTACACCAAGCGCTATATTGGCTCTTAAAGTGCCTAAGTCACCCGAATCTAACGTAAATTGAACTATAAAGTCGATTTTTCGGCACACGCCGCCATTTTCCAAATTTTCGGCCCAGCACCCCGTGACGTCACTTAGTGAACTCGTCACTGACAGGTCCGCAATTTTCACCGTAAACAACGGCGAATGTTGAAGTTTCGGAGAGCGATGTATTTGAGTTTTGGCGATGGAATTTTGGGTTGAAGAGCCTCAAATGTTTGAGAATTCAAATCCAGAGTGGTGTAGCTAGTATTGTGCCGTACAGATTCGAACCATATCTGTCCGAAAACAGCGCCAGCGAATCTGACAGTGACTGGACTGATTCTCGTGTTCCGAAGAGCGATAATCCGGACATGAACCGTCTTCAAAACATTGACTCCCATTGGAATTGTAAGCACTGCACGAAACTTTTCCTTTGAATTTATATTATAAATGGAGAATAACTTTTTCGTTTGATACTGTTTTTGATTTTCTTGGTGGTGTTCAATGTGGTTTTAATCGCCAACAAACATGGCGAAAAATATTTTTTCTGTTGTCATGCTTAAAATACTTTTTTTCTAAATTTATGACATCCCGATGAAACTAGCACTCAGAGAAGCGTGAGCGGAACTGATTGACTGCTTGGTGCTTTTCTGGGATCTTGAGGGTGGAGTTCAGATTGTGTGGAATCACCCGGGCTTCGATCTCCTCATCATATATATCACTGGCCTTGCATATGCTGACTGTCGTTACCAAAAGATCTTCTACATAGCCTGTATTGTGTATATGTGTTAGTTGTTTATTTGAGATTACAGATTATAATTTCCACATAAATGTGAAATTTAGAAACAATCCCTACCATAAGTTGGATCATTCAGCACTTTTCACACTGTATGACCTCCTCCCTTGTGTTTGGGGTGGTGGAGGCTGTACAAGTCCTCACCCTGGGCTGTTATTTGTTGTTGTCATCCAGCATTTTCATTGAAATACATAGTTGCAATGATAGATCTGAAATCATTTATAGACCTTTCCATCAGTTTGAATTAGGATAAGTTTGTGCTTTTCATGTTTAATTCATCGGATGTTTTGTGATAAGTTGGATTCAGCAATAAATTAACTTCATCCATGACTAGAATGAATGACGTGAGGAAAGATACTTCATGAAATTAAACAGCTTGTTAAGTCCACTTTGTTTTTGTTTATGGATCCACTCTCATGTAAAACTTGTCCCATAGAACTAAAAAAACAATCCTACATTTAAATGAAGGGTAAAATCTAACTGATAAGCATAGTTGAAAGATTTACCGTTAAAGCACACCAGGGTAGCTGAAAGCATAGGTTTTGAAGCGAACTGGGTCTGTGGATAGCCTCTATGTAGAAGGGCTGGGCATGGCTTGATAGTCTCTTGATGTCCTTGCACAATCTCTTGTTGGTGATAATTTTTTCCAATTCCAAGGACATAAAGAGCAATTTAACTGTGAGATTTTTTTTGTGTTTCAAGGAAATTTTCTTTTTCTTGGAGAGGTGAGTCAAACAACAATGTCTCCACAGCCTGATAATCAGAACAAAGTCCTTGTTTATAGAACAAAATTATGGAAAAAGTAAACATCTAAGAGATTTTGGATACTATGTTGCATTATTTTACTAGAAGACTAGCTTAGTTAAACTAATTCTGCTGATGCTTTCAAAAGGAATGGATTTCTAAATATATATTTATACACCACTTATTTTCACTGCTTGCGTTGGTTGGAGGTCGGGGGCGGCGTCATTATCTAGCTGGGTAAACCATACAATTTTTTTATTAATTGCAACATGTCAGCTCACCTTTTGGTGCTCCCTTTTCTCCACTGCCTTAGACTTTCTGACTGGTGGCGAATCCGTGCAAACTCTCATGAATATGGTAGGAATAGCAGCTGGAAGAATATTCCTGGAACATTTGTACCCAAATCCAAGAGCTTCTCTCACTGCAAGTGCTTGGTCAAAACATTCAGGTCCAAAATGCTCGCTACACAAAAACGATTGGATTGTCGGACCCGGCCAATCTGCCCTTGTACGCCGCACTGCAACTTCTCCTCCCAAGGAAAACTGAATAATCGAACGCTTCCCGAAGAAATGTTCAAATAATTCGCGGCCACGCAGCGTTTTGGCATGACTGATCCGCACTAAACAAGATACAAGTTCACATGGTTTCTATGTAAGCTGACTTGGGCTGCAGAAACTGGGTTCACGTATCTGCGTCATTTCCAGTTGACCTCGGCTCTCTCGCACGAAATGCCGCTTTGCTCCAAAGAACGTCTAATATCTCTTTTATTATTCATCGGAGGTCAAAAACTCAAACACCATTCGATCGCATCGATTTGTTCAGTTTATACTCAATAAATTAGGTGTCATACCCACTTTAATATCACCGGTGCGTTTATACAGCTCATATTGTGTACTTTGAGCTGATCTAAGAAGGTGCAATGTTTTCTTAACT
The DNA here is from genome assembly GCA_034190875.2 of Urechis unicinctus. Classification (NCBI taxonomy): domain Eukaryota; kingdom Metazoa; phylum Annelida; class Polychaeta; order Xenopneusta; family Urechidae; genus Urechis; species Urechis unicinctus. Next base: position 29,224,135 of record CM067350.1, on the reverse strand, counting down.
TCCATATAATGGATTATTGCATAACAATAATAACGTCCCAAAAGCATACTTTGAGAGATCAGTGTGATTTTGTTTCAAACAGCTAAATGCGGGTTGTAAACAATCACAAGAACTTTTACCCAATATTTAGCTATGTATATGATGTGTCGATGGGTCAATTAGTAATTGCGGCAAGAATGCATTTTGCGGTTAGACTCAATAGGGATGATATATCTAATAACAATAAATGAAAATATTGCCCAGATGCCCGAAGCGATGCCATTGCATGCTGCTAATATAATCAGTTTCGTCGTTAAGCTCCAACCCGATGACTAGGCTAAAAAAGTCCCATGCGCTGGCCACAGATCTTACGGAGTGGAAGACTTCAAATAATAAGGCAAATCATCCAACCAGCAGAATCTGAACAAAAGTGGATTTGCTCAGTTTTCCCATAGCCAAACAAATATATCCATCTTACCCCTCGCGACCACCAGTAGTTCAGTCCTAGGTTGAGCCGAGGCGAAAGTGCCGTAACTGTGTGGATTCCGTCACTTTAAGCGGTCTCAGAGGTATTTGTGATGGTGTGCGTATAAAGTACCGTAAATGAGCCTAATTTATCAGCGATTGGGTTAAATTCTGCACAAATGCATTCATGGCCTTCTAAATGGAATTTCCAAAAGCAATTATCGTTCAAAGGCTTACTCTCTGAAATATCCTGTTATCTAATCGTTTTGTCATGGGCAATATTGCCACTATGCGGAGGATGGAGAAATAAATTATTAACAGGCATACCATATCAAAATCCGTTACTCTGTGATTGTGGAAACGTCATACGCGTCCGTCATATTAAGTATTTATTCCCGAATATTAGCTAAAACCCCCGGTATATATATATATATATATATATATATATATATATATATATATATATATATATATATATAGATATATATATATAGATATATATAGATATATATCTATATATATATATATATAGAGATATAGATATATATAGATATATATATATATATATATATATATATATATATATATATATATATATAGATATATATATATATATATATATATATATATATATATATAGATATATCTCTCTCTATATATATATATATATATATATATATATATATATATATCTATATATATATATATATATATATATATATATATATATATATAGGATATATATTAGGAATATTTTTTCTGTTGGTCCCTGTCGGTGTAAACAAATGCACGCACCCTGTTGTAAAGAACGCATATCAGTGCCAAGCAGTTGCGATGCAAATCATAAGGCTGGTACGGCCTATTTCTCTCATTCTGCAGATGATGAAAAGCTTGAGAGCAATCATTCAATGTTATCCCTTCTTGTTCATCTTGTACTCTTGTAGACCTCATATAACACACCAGTGTTGGTGCGCTGTTAAACACTCTACTTACTGTTCTCATCGTATCAACTATAGCCATGCTCCTGTGCCGTTAATGGCTTCTCAACATCTGAGCGGTAAACTGAATTAATATATCTCGCCCCCAGCTTCATGAATAAATGTTCCTGTGATCTTCCATCCAATTCCAAAAGCGATTACAATAACTCTTTCACAATCAATTGGACGAAACACTTGCATTGCATCCTGGGATGTGAAAACTATTTGAAATACTCAATTCACCCGCCGTTCGTGCATCATGATAGGCGTTATGGCAAGTAGTAATTTACAGTCATTGTCCATTCAATCACCTGTTGGCGGTATTATATTTCCAATTATTTCGTAAAATTGGCACTTGTCGCTTCGTTTGTCTTCAGACAAGCTGCACGATAACAACAAGCCAACACGAAAACATCTATGGCCATGTTGAACGTTGCATCGACCAGGTGATATACTTAATAATCTGGTTCACATCGCACACTATGTTTTTGACAGCGAACATTCGTTAACTACATTATATACAAAATCCCAACTCGGATCAATCTGAAGCTTTACCTAAATGTCATTTTGCATATTCTCCAGCATAGTCTCCACATGGTCAGACGCAAACGCCTACTGTCTTCAAATGCTGCCTACCTGAGCTGTTACATACGCTTTTTCAGTTGGTTTTGATTTTATAAAACTGCAACGGACTAAGCCAACTGTGAAGTGTATTAACTAGTTGGTCACTAGTACTGCAATTTCTAGCAAATCGTAACAAATGATCTCAGGAGACCGACAGCCTAATTTGGCGTTACATCGGTAGAGTGCCCAAGATACCGGTGAAAACGACCAAGCAATTACATGCGGCTTTCAGCTAATTCTAAACGGTAATTGGCATTTTGTCATCATGTATCTATCAGGTGTTATCTGGCAAGATGCTGTGATGATTTGACTTCTCAAATGCAGCTACGCGATGATGTACGCCATTATTTCATGCATGCAATTCGCCCTGTAGGAGTCGCGAGGGGGGTAATATCTGTATTGCAGTATGGGTCAAAGAAGGCTAAGGGGGGTGGGGGTAGATATATGCGGGAAGGGCATGAACATATGATGTGGATAAAGTAAGATGGCTGTGACGGTAAACAATCACGGTGGATCAAATAAGCCCCCTTAAAATTTGAATATGAACAGGTACTTTCAATCGTCGTCGTGATGACCTCTGCAGAATACGGTGGTCTGGTATTTACACACGTTTTTTATAATTATGCGATATGAATTGGCGCTTTTAGATCTCTATGTAACGTGACAATTATTAGATGTGGATGTCATACATTATAACAGCATCTTGATATCAAGGGTAGTAAACCATGCTTGTCGCGTTAAAAGAGGGTCGCTAAGGCAACGCAGCTGGGCCCTCAGTTGATAGAATTATATGTGGAAAATTATGCCATGTAGTTTGCTTCATTCTACCGGATGTTCCTAATGGAAGCGTTCCCCTATATAGGCCCTAGACCAGTGACTCACCTAGCAGCACTCCCGTAAAATAACTTATCAAAACAAGCTGCGCGTTTAAATTGACGCGGACGCGTCAGATATGCGCTGCATTTGGAATGTAATACCAATAATCGCTTTTACCTGGCTAACAATCATAATTATCCCGGCGAGTGTGTCGCGAAGAAGGAATTCGGCAAGGCGCAGAATGCGTTATGGTTTGTTTATAAAATACTACAAGCAACACATTTTTCGTCGCATACCTAAGTTAATGCAACGAGCTGTCACATATTCACTATAGTGTCAATGACATGAGGCAAGTGGAACAAAAATGATAAATCGTGTCGCGCTGGTCAATCATTGGACCAAAAGAACATTTATTTTCATAATTCGTTTTGTGTAACTGCTGATGACAATGTTTTATGTAGTAAATTATAAAGACTTTGGCTAAATAGCATTTCTCTTGAAAGATATCCAATCGTTTTCATCCTTAGTTATGCACGTGGAGCAATTGAACTCTAACCAAATCGCTTGAATCCAGGGCATTTTTGCTAACACTGGATTGACTCGATCCCATTTAATCAGGCAATTAGCGGCTTGTCAGTAAGAGATATGCGGTGGGCAATATACTGCCAACATTTGCTGTAAGCAAAGGATGGCTTCGAAAATCATTTGAAAGGCTAACTCCCGGATTGCGAATGTCTGGGCATCAAATGCCTGGTTATATCATGATCGACGGCGTAATACGCGATGGCAGCTGCGATGAATGAAGCTGAGCTGTAGCGTCACAACGCTATTAACAGTGCTAGGGCCAGAGGGTAGGCCATCACGTGAATTCACACCAATTTTTCAAAGGCTTGATGATGCGAGAAATTGTACGTATCCAGTTGAGTGTGCTTTGTTTAACAAAGGGTAGCCAAATCTTCACCGTTACATATTGACAAAAGGTTAAAAGGTTACTTACAAAACGTCAGCGGCCATCCAGACATAAATGGTAATTGTGAAAAGTTTCACAACGTTTCAAGGTATGTTGGCAACGTCTACTAGCCTGGCACATAATACTTCGAAGGTATATACTAAGCACTAACTAATATATATATAGAGATATGATACGATATATATAGAGATATATATATATAGATATATATATATATATATATAGAGAGATATAGATATATATATATATATATATATATATATATATATATATATATATATATATATATATATATATATATATATATATATATATATATATATATATATATATATATATATCTATATATATATATATATATATATATATATATATATATATATATATATATATATATATATATATATATGCATGCATATACATATCCATATATTTAACGTCGAAATAACTAAAGCTGTGCAACTCGAGGACGTCGAGCATAGAGATTAGTCTCTGTAGTCGATCATTCATACAATAACTTCTGCCTTATCAAACTGTTTTTTTCGCCTTTCTGTATTGATCTGGCCATTCTAAGAACAACTTTTGCAGTTAATTGTTGCACAAACTGACCCCATTATTAAAGTTTATCTAACAAATATGCCATATTTATGATTGGTTTGTTTTGTTGGTTTTGTATCATTTCCATGTAGCAAATCGTTTGTTTCTTTTATGTTGGCATTAAAACAGCTAAATGCCGACTGGCTTCAATGAATTCGAAGGCATATGCATTCATTGGCTTTTAGATTGCTTGATTTGCGTAATGAATCATAATATTGAAGAACCATATCTATATGCGAGTAAATGTAGGGGTACATTAATAGGGTAATTACTAATGGCCGGTGCTATAGCTTACGGATCTATGTTTACGCAGCACTTAAGCCATGCTTCTCGTCAAATACTTACTGAGACATTTGGAAGAACATTCATCATAGGGATGCATGGGTGAATTGCAATACAGCAAAAGGTATGAGCACCATTACATAGAGTATAGAAAAGTAAAACCAATATCAAATTGTCTACTTAATTGTTACAGGAAAATATACATGTATACACGACGGAACTGACAGACCGCATAGCTCAAATAAAGGTAAGTAGTTATACCCATAGTTGCATGATAAATACTTGTTATCTAGTTGTCATCGAAGCGTTTCAGTAGCCAGATTCGTTTAGGTCCAATTATCCCTGTAAGAAGAAAAGAGCAATACCTGTAATAACTCCCTTTTAACAGAGGCAACGTTTGCACACTCGGGCGAGTAAGGCGACCACGGGAATATGCCATGGACGTGATTCAAATAGAATCTTATGTGCAAGCTAATGGGTGCAAATGCTGTATCACTCTAACGTTTGCATCTGAATAGAGCATCGATTAACAGGAAAGACCCTAAGTTCACTATCCTAACCCGGCTTCAATTTTCTACTGGCCGTACTTGTGCATCAGCAACAACAATCAGGTAGCTTTATTGAAATCCGGTGAAAGAATATATCGAAATCAATTTTACACCATAAGCCACATTACACAGATTGATGGTGACTAGAAATTTTGATTTCAGCAAACCTTAACGAATTAAAATATGTAGCTCGCTTAAATAGCAGGTGATAAAATTGGTATATATGGTATATACAAGCAACAGGCCGTCGGTACACATGATATCATTACACAAAGGCTATTTCTTACGCCCGGGAGCATTCTTTGGGGGAACAGTGTAGTGTATATGTAATATATGTTCGCTGGATTTTGTTTCTCCCACAAAGAACAATTACACAACGCGGCTTCACAAGCTCTTGAATACCGCTTGACGAGCAATTTCACTTAGATTGTCACCATGATCGACCACTATCGGTGCTGCTTTAGAATTTATCGTGACGGATATTTGCAATGATGGTAAAGGTGATCGACATCTTTGATGTCCTTTAATGCTATTTGCAGACGTACGTCGCCGGAAAAGGCTATTTACGTGTCATTCATGAACGGTTATTTAGTGTGAGCAATCATGCCAAGGATAACAAGTACTGTCACCAATGAAGGGTCACAACATGGTAGATATATGTAAACGTCATTATCGTATCGCTTCTGGCCACCAGACCAACTAGGCACTCTTTAACACATATATCGCTACCACAGGCGAACAAAGAGAAATAGGCTTCATTGAGTTAACCTCATCACAATGAAGTAGTGTAGGGTACAGTTTTTATACTATCATCGGTATTTTGGCATGTCGTCCGATTATTTCTAACAGATTTTTAATGGGATTCGTGCAGCCGAAACATTTAAAGTGGTCTTGTTAAAGTACCTCTCGCACGGTTATGGGTACTTCGCTGAAATCAATTAATAACGTGATCAATAAACTCAAACCGGTTCAATAACCGTTGCATCTGATCAGTTTAGGCCAAAATTTAAAAACATATCAATGCAAATTAGCGCGCTCGACGATCGCTACGTTAGCCATGATCTGGGTCATACACTGGCGTGTGACGTTGGCAAAGGGAGCCCCCCGTTTTTAAAGACGTAGCGAATTCCACGATGTTTACATGTACTTTGTCGGATTCCGTCTCAATTTTTTGGATATTTGATCGTTTTCAGCCATCATGTGACCGATCGAAAGAAACAATGGACTGGCCAGATACTTCCATCGCGAGAAGCACATTCTCCAATGTGTGCCGGTACAATGGTTCACACAGATTGATAAGAAGCCAGGATGCTAGGTTATGCAACCAATTGGAATCAGGCTGTTTCTATGGAAGTCATGACTCAAGGAATCTCCACACAGCATTCAAATCTTCCACCTCGACCATTTGTTGGTAGGATTCCAACAGCTTTGAACTGTTTGCATTAAAACACATAACAAGTGTTAGAAAGCAAGTTCCGGAAAAAAGGGTGCAAATTTTGTTGTAAAATTTATGGATGCGCTTCTTTCGTTATATACCAACACTTATACGATGAACTGGTGCATAAATACGATCAGACATAGCTTACCAAGCTTTGTTCTGCGGCCACTCTATGTCCTTGACATGGTGACTCGCGAGAGTAAGACCCTAAGACGCAGCAGTGTCATCGCGGACGTCTTTATGCGTTTCATCACATCAAAGACGTCTAAATCGCTCATTTCTGGTACGAATCTATCCGAACAAAATTGCCCTGCCGAAGCAACGATGGTCTGCAAATGATGTGTGCCATCGTATGTCACTTCGTCGCTCTCCAGAAGTGATAAAATAACGAAACTACCAGTAGCTATTTTGCGAGAATCGTATCACAGATCGCGCTTCGCAATCATAACATTGCCGGGTTTAAATATGCATGAGCTCGTCGTTTCGATACGCCGGGAACATCTTTAAAGTCGAATTTCGATCCGAAAAAGCGCACGTCACGGCTGACACATAGAAAGAATAGGTACTTATGGGTTATATTTCCGCAATCTGGCGAAACAAATGACATGATTTTTCGTGCGATAGGCACTTTAAGGGTCATTTTGTGGCACAAACCACCATATTTGCAATCCGTTACGTTATAATGTGATGGCCACATATTCAAGAACAGCGCTATCATGCTAAGCGTATTATCGTTCACTCGGGGAAAGCTGATCTGTAAAGCGGCATATTGATTGGAAGATAATGCCACAGCTGAACAAAGTAAATTGACCTGAATAGATGCCAAAATCAAATCAGACTACTTAGTCAAGGTCACTCGAGGCTACTTGATAATCGATTCTGTCTTTTACGACGCTGGGATGCTGTCAAGCAAGGTAAATCTTCAAGCCAGGTACATGTTGAAATTGCTTCCTACACCTATTTCTTCCAAACCATTTCAGCAGCAGTTATCTTTATGTGAGATGTTATATGCGGTGTAGTCTGGAAGAATGAGAATGAGGCAAATACCAATGGCGTCAAAGCGAGAGAGCGTGTGAGGATGGAATTTGAGTTGTATTGTTCACATAGCGGTATCGTTCCGTGTTGATGTAATCTACAGGCAACCTTACAAAATTATTCGACCCACAGAGGTGAAACCGCCATACGAATCATTGGACTAAGGCAGGGCTTTGTTGATGGCAAATTATGGCTGACTTGGCATCAAAAAGCATATGTATCTTTTTGAGTAGATGCCAAATGATGTCTATAGTAATGTATCGTCGTCAGCGTAGTACTATCTGTGGCGTATGCGTGGAGTGGGGATGCTTGGTGGATGGATTGAGGGCGAGGATGATATGGTTTGTGGCGAGGGGTTTTGTTGGGGTTGGGAATTCTATCTGCTTCACCACATATTAAATTGAACTAAAACATGAACACATTTTCAACAATGACTACAATGTCAAGTGCCTGATGCAGCTGCCCCAAGCTCTGTCGCTTTTACAGTGTTTCATTGCTTACTCGCCAGAGGTGAAATCTGCCATTTATAGCACCATTATCATGATTTTGTGAAACGGGGCAAATATTTCAGTGACATATACAAATACAAAATGCAAATAAGAGCCGGAATATGGTCAGTTCTACCTCGTGGTTACTCTAGATATTAACGCGCACATTCTGTGAAATAGCTCGAGATAATTGCTCGGCATTATGCTGCACATGCTCATTTTAAATCGATTCAAATGGATCTTATCCACAATCGAAATACATATTAAAGCTGCAGTCGCTAATACACGTTAAGCAATACTTGCACAGCTAGGTTAGTCGTGAAAAGCTTCCACCTGCCAACATATTAGATTCATCCATTTACATCGTGGGTTTACATTCAAATGTGACTAACGTGGTAGTGATCATACGTCAGATATATTATAATGCCTCTCTTTAACTTTCCATTCGATCATATGCTGCAAACTTCGGGCAATGAAATGGGTTCTTATATCTTTAATGTGGGTTGCTGTTGTTGATGCACACGCAGCGTACATACAAAGGAAGGATCACGATTCATCGCATATTTCCAAAATATAGGCGAGTAATCTGTCACCGTCATTTTCCGTACAAACTTTCTAGACAGCTTGCGATAGTCAGTGACGCCGTATATCTACATACTGTAGCGGCAGCATGCAGAACACAATGGTCATTATGGAGGGACGGTGTGGGCCATTCAAGACGCGACTTCCCACCAAACATTCATAGTTAGACCGTAAACAATTGCTAGCGATTTTAAATTCAGTGACTAGTTAGACTTTCTGTGGCCTTGAAATATATTTGATGAAGCTATGTTTAAGCGCCGACCAAATCCTGCATCCACCGCTACAAAACCAATCTTTCCCACAAGATCGTTGTACAATTGTATTTGGGGTGCATCTGTCATTAAATAAAGTTCTTCTGGTGTCGGATATAAACTAAATATACAATCAACAATTCCATTTGTCTAACCCAGATCTGTCAGATCCATTATCGAAGCTTACTTTCTCAACATTCTGAGAGGGATTTTCCTTCAAACCACAAACGCTTCTTATCTATTATAATCAATGGCCGATCTGTGATCTTTCTTGATCACAAACTTTGATCAAAGAAGCAGATATTCCTACAAAAACAACGCCATCACTTATGGCAGAGTATATATATATATATATAGATAGATATATAGATATATAGAGATATAGAGATATAGAGATAGAGAGAGAGATATATATATAGAGATAGATATATATATAGAGAGAGAGATAGAGAGAGAGAGAGAGAGAGAGAGAGAGAGAGAGAGAGAGAGATCTCTCTCTAGAGAGAGAATAGAGAGAGAGAGAGAGATAGAGAGAGAGAGAGATAGAGAGATAGAGAGATCTAGATAGAGAAAGATATATAGAGAGACTATCTAGAAATCCCTCTATATAGATCTGATCTATAGATATATCCAGAGAGATATATATATACCATACACAGATATATATATGTAGATATAGAGATATCGATTTATATATTTATAGATAAATATAAGGAGAGAGAGATATCTATATATATATGTATGGTCTATATATGTATATAGAGATATTTCTCTCTCCTATATAGAGATATATCTAGAGTAGAGAGATAATAGATAGAGAGAGAGATACAGAGATCTCCCTATCTATCTCTCTATAGTAGATAGAGAGATTATCTATAGAGAGATCTATATATCTATAGAGATATCTCTCTAGAGATAGAGAGATCTATATAGAGAGATCTCTCTAGATATATATAGAGATATATATCTCTATATATATATATATATATATATATATATATATCTATATATATATATATATATATATATATATATATATATATATATATATATATATATATATATATATATATATATATGTACATATAAAACGGTTGGAGGTCCGCCCTGTTTTGCCTGTTAAATTATGTTCCGAAAGCCTGTGTTGAACAATGATGGGCAGTGGAACTTTATGACCTGCGACAGCAAGGGCGTCATCAGCCTGGACATGCTGAGCAGCTACTACAGCGAGGCAGCGCCGTACTTTGCGTCGTTTGGCCATCAACGGTCTGCTGCCTCACGACATCAGCAAGAGTTTTGCCGGAGTCGAGGAGGAGGACTCTAGGCCGGGCTTCCAACCCATCCTATCGGCTTGGTGGCGCAAGCACTTCGCCGACTTGCCTACCTGGTCGAGGCAGAGAGAAACCCATGGTGGGGGCGCAGTGGGAAATGCCCGCTTGGACATTTGCGCACGTACTGTGTCGGTACGCAGTCACAGTGCACATAGCTGCGCGCAAGTATGCTGCCTACGTCGGTTTTATCCTCGTTACCATGCTCCAGCGCTTCACGTCCGATAAGGCCGTGCGTGCGACCGTTGACAGCATCTATTCACATCTAACCGACCATCCCAGAGTGGCTAGGAATGTATCTAGGTTTCATATTCGCCGACAAGCTAGGTGTATATGCTAGAAATGTTCTGATTGACTGAGTGACTGACATGAGGCAATATAAAAGCGAAGCATTGGTTAATGAATAAGGGAGTCTCTGAACTAAATGAATGATTTATCGTGCAGTTGAGAGATCTATCGATAAAATAACGTTTCGGATCAACCTATCGATTTGTTAGCACGGCGCATTTTCTCTACCACTTAATTGTATCGTTCCAAAGCGGAATGCTGGACACTCAAGTAAGATAATCACAGTCTGTTTTGCCATTTTACGGTTTTCATCAGGCTAAAAACCTCCGCGACTGCGACCATTTATTTCATCTATCATATGAAGTGGCAACTCAACTGTGTACGTCTGGAAGTCCATCAAAGAAAAACGTTTGAATGGTGCATTCTTAAGCTGACTAAGTACTAGTCTGGTTTGTATGGCTGAATGTCTGCGCTTTTATGTGTGTTTTTCCGTTAGTTTTTTTGCGGGAGGTGTATGTGCGAGAGAGTGTTGGTTCATGTGTGCGTGTGTGATTGAGTGTTTGTGTATATGTGTGTGTGTGGGTGTGTGTTTGTGTGTGTGTTGGTTTGGGTGTCAGTGTGACCGAGGTATGTTGCTCCATTAGGGTTTTTCTCGATATCGATGAACACAACGTAATATTGTGGAAGGTAAACCCATTGTGTGTTAATATGTTGATTACGAGGGATACTTGCCAATTGTTATGATGCAAATGTCATTATCAGCACATATTATAATTAACAAATAATACCAATAGTGATGGCATGTGAAATGGACCTCGTCTATCAATGTATAAATAATGGGAATATTTCTTTATTGCAAGTTAAATATTTTGCTGTAAGAGAATCAAACATATTTTGTATCTTGCTGCTTCATTGAAGGGTTCATGTTTTGTTGAAAATTTGCAAAACTTTTGCTTGTACAACAACACAATTCTGCAGCGAATATTTATGAAACATTTGCTTATATGTGCAATTTGCCACTATGTTATCCACCTGGAGACGTCGATAAGCGCCTCTAACAGATCTGCTCAGTGACTAATATGTGGTAGCAATCAAGCTGCTTATAAACACCAGTTTGGTTCAATAAATTCATTCTGGACTTATGAGGTTACAAATATGTTCTGTAGATGTTCCATTTGCAAGTTCTATCGGATCATAAAAGCCAGGAAACTTGTTAAACTTGTACACTAAAGATGACATTGATACATAATTTATTTAATGCCCCCCCCCCGAAAAAAAAATTAAAAATGTTTTCCATTGAACATAACTAGAATTGTGCTTACTTAATTGAACTTAAAATAAAGAAATGCACCAATTAGTGTATCCATGCCTTACAATGTCTCCCTGTTATTCGGTCTGATCTTAGATCGTTGAATAAGACGCAAGCTTATCGCGGAAATTTATCCCTGCCTTAGATTGAAGCTCATGACTAACGTAATTGGCTCTTTGCAGCCCATTTGTTGGAATGGACCATCAGACACTTCAATCTATATATGACAGCACCCTTCGAACAAAATCTGGCAATATCTAAAGTCTGAAATTATCTGCTTAAAATGTGTATCAATAAATCGATATAACTATGACAATGGTCCCAACAAGATTACTTATACTTATATGATAGTGGTCACGCATTCCACGTGCCAAGTAAAACCGATGATTGAAAGAAAGAAGCGTTGTGTTTTGCAATTCATTACCTATACCTGTGCACTCACATATAAATCTTTTTTATGTTCTTTGTACGGTAATATATGAGCTTTCACCCTTAGATTGTCATCTTTCGGCATCGATCCTGGTCTGGCTAGCCCGCCCTGCTATGTTTTTGTTTTGGTTGACAAATTGACGCCAATGTATGTGACAATGGGTCGAGTACGCCCACCGTATGTAGGTTTTTGGCTTTATCAGAAATCACTCGGTCGCAACCTAAGCAACGAGGTGCAAATGTATTGCCGAACGCAGATTTAATTGCACATGCATACGATCCGTTGGCTTTCCGTCGGCATGAACGTTATTTGGGTACTAGCAGTACACAGCAAATGTATTAAAGCCATGGTTATTGGAGCTGTACTGGGCAAAACTTCTGTGTGTAATACGATGCATCGGTTGAGATAGTAAAACCTACGCCCTTAAACATTTTGCATCAGATTTGCCTCAGAGACGTGCGTAAGAACAGATTTGCGTGAGAATAGTTGTGTGCTAAAATGCCCCCGATTTACAGGTAGCGTCTAAATCGAAAATACTGAGTTAGCATGCACCGCTGTAGAAGTGATATGAAACCGCAAAGCAAATACCGAGGCTCATAGTTGTACAATTTCAAACTTATGAGCGAAAATGCTGTTTGAAATTGTAGAAATATGAGCTATTTGCTTTTCGGTTTCAGTTTACAATAATATATCTATGGCACACAAAGAAGCTCGCAACACATTCGCCCGTCATAAAGGGCAATAACATGACACGACCTTAGAAGGCACAGCAGCAATCTAATTATATCATTCCTCCAAAAATATTTAGTTGCATCGTGCATACACATACACACACACGCACACACATACGCACATACATACATACATACATACATACATACATACATACATACATACATACATACATACATACATACATACATACATACATACATACAGACATACATACATACATACATACATACATACATACATACATACATACATACAGACATACATACATACATACATACATACACAGACATACATACATACATACATACATACATACATACATACATACATACATACATACATACATACATACATACATACATACATACATACATACATACATACATACATACATACATACATACATACATACATACATACATACATACATACATACATACATACATACATACATACATACATACATACATACATTTATCCTACGGACATATGATTCATGCATACACGCGCAAACCAATAATCTTTCTGTCTCGAAGGCAATTTCGTTGTAATCGTGAATACCATTCACACTTGGTTTAAACTTGTAAAACGTTCTTACTTACTATTTTCGTCAACGCCTGTGAATCAACAACTCTACCAGTTTCAATGCTTAATCATTATGATAGAAAATTGCTATTGCTGGAAATGCAGATACTGCGGAGAAGGTTTTATACATGAATTGCTACTGACCGAATCAGCGTAAGGTTTGGTGTATTGAAAACATAGACCTGGCACAAATAACTGTCTTTAAGGTTATCTTCGCAGCGAACCCGTTATTCAATACCAAAGAAAAGGCAATTATGGTAGGCACGCTTAATATTTTATACTATTTGTACAGTTGCAAATAAATCATGAATACTCCTACAGCTTTAATTTTGAAAAATGAGTACAGATCAGATAGCCTTCCATTTCCCCGGGCGATGCTCTAAAAGTGGCATCAACCGAAGATTAATTGCCTAAATGTTCTTGCAATTTTCATTATGAGGTGTGATTCCAATCATGCCTCTTGATTATTTTGAACACCAGTTGTCACTTGCTTGGTGCCATTTACTTTCTAACCAATGGACCATCTATGGAATTACCAGCAACTTGACCAAGTATCAGCGTATGGCTGGCTCTATTGCTCCATATCCGCACTTATGTGGGTACGCTCGCTCACTATACTGATTGAAGCAGTCAGCTTGCACTGGTGACATTTATAGTAAAATGCCTCAGCGAATAATTCAAATAACATGGAGCTCACAGAAATCCGGCATATTTCGTCAGATAGAACACTACGTCAAAGTGCGTCGCATATGATGTGACATAATGATATTACGCATCGTTTAGTGAGGAATACCTCTTTCATTATGGCCTTCATTTTGCCATTTTTAACCGGAACACATAGAGCAATATATCATGTCTGCTTGAAAATGCTACCTCTATATCGTCCACACATCACCCAATATATAATATTGTAAAGCAATGTGACATCTGAATAATTTCTGCAACGACTCTACTCACATTTTCGATCCTCTGGATCACGAAGGATTCCCTATCCTGGCCACATTTTCGAGATAATCCCTCGAACATTTACTGTCTATGCAACCGTCTATACAACCAGCGCCACCTAACAAAACGTTGTGTCGCAAATCCAATTCAGCCAATACTTAATGTTTGCATATTTCTCAGTTGCTGTACTGAGACATTTTAATTTCACGGGGAAACACGCATTCAAAATAAGAGAACCATGCGAGGACGACAAATCGTCAGAGCCTGTGTATACGTAGCTACCCCTATTTCGGTGAGACATTAGTGTGCAATATGATTATCGAATCCCATGAGGCGCGTGCATGGCTAGAGATTTAGAATATAACAGGCAAAAACAAAACTGGCATATAAAATTCGCATATACATGAGCATAACTAGAGATACATGGGTTTTTTTTAACAGGGCATGTCAATTATTTTCAGCACTTGGCATAAAAATCTTCTGACATCTAACTTATTTACATGCACCATATAGATTTATGATGTGTCGGGCCATTTCTGTTGACTGACTATTAAAGTTTCCCCATAAATATTAATTCTGCATGGCATAGTCAGATGTCGTCTTATTCACTTACGAAATCTCTAGATAATGCATGTGGATTAATGCTGCAAGGTGCCAGATGCACATTTCCATCCGATAAATAACTTACACAACCAAACTGTTAAGGCCTAAAACATCCCTTCTGCATGGGGTTCTCAATCAAGCTAATCAACAGAGCCAGTGACGTGTTATAAAAACTCTGATATACGAGCCGCTTCATCTATAAGTTACGTGTGGCAATGCCACGCGCTATTTTGCTGCCTTAGGCGACTGGGTGGACATAAGAAGCGTAATATACATATTCATCACAGCGCAATTTCTGCTGAGAGGATTATGATAACCCTCGCAATACGATTGACGTAAGGTAGCAGAAGATACAGTTCAGTGTCAATGAAACTGAGGGATCAGCAATTGATAGATGAAAAATAACGTGGGACGCTTTGTATAAATGCATAAGTAATTCGATTGGGTATATTAAAATGACTAATATATATAAATACAGCATGTATGAATGTATATATAAATACATATATATATATATATATATGTATATATATATAAATATATATAAATATATATATATAAACATATATATATATGTATATATATATATATTTATATATATATCAATATATATATATATAAATATAGATATATATATTTATATATAGATATATATATATTTATATATATATACATAGATGTATATTCAAATGAATATATATGTATATATTTATATAAATACATAATATATAGATGTATGTAAAAACATATATTTTTATATACATATAAATGTATAAATATATATATATATGTTTATATATATATATATATATTTATGTTAATATATATATATGTATATACATGTTTATATATGAATGTGAATATGTATATATGTATATGTGTTTATATATAAACATATATATATAAATAATATATTTATATATGAATATATCTATATATATATATGAAAATATATATATATATATATGCATATTAATTCTATGTATAAAATATATAAAAATGTGTGAAATAAATATATATATATAAATGGTAATATATATTAGTAGTCATAAATATTTATGTATATGTATGATTAGATATGCAAATATGTATATGCATTTATGTATACATAAATACATATATACAATGGGTTTAATAAGTTTATATTCTGTCAACAAACCAGTAAGGTGTACCAGCAACTAATAATGAACTCTTATAAACTCAGTAGGGGAAACTTTAAATAAGCGCATAATGACCCAAATGTTGTATTCTATAGGAAGATCATTTATCATAAGATTGTAGAGGTAAATAGCAATACAGCTAAAGATATGAGCACCATTAGATGGAAGGTAGTAAAGTATAACCAATAGCAAATTGTCTACTAAATGCTTACAGGAATATATACATGTATAAATTACGGCACTGACTAACCGTTTGTCCCAAATCAAGGTAAGTGCTTCTACCCACAGCTGCATGATTAATACTTACCATCTAGTTGTCATCGGTAGTATTATTTTATCGAGACACATCCGCAACCAATTTTCTCATGCTTTCCTGAAAACGGCAGGAGGTCAGAATTTTCTGTCTACGAGGGACAATGAGGTTGACATATGTTTTCACCACCATCAGCACAGTAAAATGGTGACCGAATCATTGACTCTACTGTTTGGGCTTCCATACAAAAAGTCGTGATCTCGGTGTTTGACTGTGTAAAGTTTGACTTGGTATGCATTGCGCTAGGTGCTGCTTGTAAACAACACACAAGTGCACTTAAAAAGGCAGAAGATACCACTGCTGAAGACGGTTGAATAGGATCTTGTAACTCGTCCTTCATTAGAGCACTGATATTCAGTGCTTTTTATCTTAGAAACAAGGCTGGCATGATGTTAATGGTGTCAAAGTAAGGCTACAAAGCAAGTCAATAGGTAATATCGATTCATCAACAGCATTATTATGTAGCAGGTAAAAATCCTACGAATCCTTTCTAAATGAGGCATTTATCAAGGGGATGATATATCGATGCGCCTTTGCGTGGGGTATAGGCTACTTACAACCACACCCCGTCTTGTACGAGGTAAATAGAGAATTCGTTTTCTGGATATGACCAATAAGATATCAACACCAAGTGCTTTGTTTGTCGGTAGTGGTAGTGGCATGTATGTATGTATGTATGTATGTATGTATGTATGTATGTATGTATGTATGTATGTATGTATGTATGTATGTATGTATGTATGTATGTATGTATGTATGTATGTATGTATGTATGTATGTATGTATGTATGTATGTATGTATGTATGTATGTATGTATGTATGTATGTATGTATGTATGTATGTATGTATGTATGTATGTATGTATGTATGTATGTATGTATGTATGTATGTATGTATGTATGTATGTATGTATGTATGTATGTATGTATGTATGTATGTATGTATGTATGTATGTATGTATGTATGTATGTATGTATGTGTGTGTGTGTGTGTGTATGTATGTATGTATGTATGTATGTATGTATGTATGTATGTATGTATGTATGTATGTATGTATGTATGTATGTATGTATGTATGTATGCAATATTGTATGTATGCATGCATGTATGTTTGTATGTATGTATGTTTGTATGTATGTATGTATGTATGTATGTATGTATGTATGTATGTATGTATGTATGTATGTATGTATGTATGTATGTATGTATGTATGTATGTATGTATGTATGTATGTATGTATGTATGTATGTATGTATGTATGTATGTATGTATGTATGTATGTTTTTATGTATGTATGTATGTATGCGCTTATGTGTATATGTGTGTATGCATATATGCACGCATGTATATATGTATGCATGAACGTACAATGTGCAATTAGCCACATTGCAATCATCATCGTCTCTGAGCTAGTTAAATATGTCATTTTGTCCAACAAATTCTCGACAAGAACCATTCCCATTTGCGAGTTTATTTAATTACACAGCAAAGGCAGCATGATATTTCAGACATTTTTGGGAATCCCCGATTCAATTGTCTCCCTAGCTTCTCACAGTGTGCATTCCAGTAAGACTTCTGATCTACCTTCTGTCACTTTCAGTGATAGAAGACAGATAATCCATATTACCTGTCGTTCATTGTAAAGTTAACCATGATTCTCATACATTTGTTGCTTAGATATTACTTTATTCGCTATGCGTATTTGATGCTAGTTACTATTGTTTCGTTTCATCAACAGAATATGCTTTTGATCTTGCTTTGATCTCGCCATAGACATTTGGCTGCTGCTACGCATTTGGATGGATCTTATTTATTGTGATGTTTTGCCAACACGCTTATCTGTTTTAATTACTTAGTGAGGCAACATCGACCTCATTGTCGCATGTACACACTGCGATGAACTTAGCCTCATGAAGTAAATCAAATATGTTTGCAACAGCAAGAACTGTTGGTACGTTTCCTAGCAAAGTCGACTTTGTTCATTGTATAAATCTTCAGTAGCCAGATTCAGTAAGGTCCAATTGTCCATGTGGAGAGCAATTTCAGTGATAACCTTTCAATAGAGGCAACGTTTGCACACTCGGGCGAGTCAGTTCGGTGCAAACGCTGTATCACTCGAAAGTTTTCATCTGAGTAGAGCATCGGTTATCATGGAAATACCCTAAGCTCACTATCATAGCCTAGCTTCCATTTTCTTCTGGCCTTACTTATGTGTCAACAACAACTAGTGGGAAGCTCTATTGAAATCCGGTGAAGAGAAGTGTCTAATCTGAATTTGTACATCATAAGCCACATTACAAAATTTGATGGTGACTAGAAATTTGGAGCAAGTGATAGAATACTAGTGACCAGCCGCTTCGTTGAGAGATGTCATATTTCTTCATACTTACCTATTTGTATGAATATTGACACCGTTGAGACTCACGACATTATCGACTTTTTACATACCACACAATACCAGTTATTGGTTTCCTGCAATCTAACAAGTACTGGCACCAACGAAGGGTCACAACATGGTAGTTATAAGTAAACATCATAATCGTATCGCTCCTGACTACCAGACTAAATGAGCACTCTTTAACACATATATCGAACATCGAAAAATAAGCTTCGTTGAATTAACCTCATCGCAAACGCAGGACTGCAGTATACAGTAACAATATTGTCATCGGTATTTTATTATGTCGTCCGATTATATTAAACTGATTTTTAATGGGATTAGTGCAACCGATATATATCATGTGGCCTTGTTAAGATCAAAGGTTGTGAAATAGAACAGAAAAAGAGATAAACACAATGGATGCCACGAAACACGACTGACTTACCTATGAATGTAGATATTGAGCAACCAGAAATGCCATAAATTAACTTAAACAAACATTTAATGAGTAGGAGCGATGTAGTTAGCAAACATAAAAGGCCACTCTTTACGCCGCAACATCCTTAACTTGCCATCAGGTGCAGTTGTCATCAATATTTCGAATAGTTTGTGAGGTCTACGTTTTGCTACCATGACTATAACTGACTCGTCAACGTAGAATTGTCTGCGAATTTAATGCATATCACTATTTAAAAATCTGATGGTTCAAACATATCTGCTCACTGCTAAAGCGAAGTTTTAATATTTGACTACATTAGATAAAGGACACAGTTAGATAAACACGCACATAGGCTTCATTGCATCAAGGGTTTCTGCATTTCATCAGTCTTAGAATTAACCCGACAACAGATGCATTTATTTTTACTTTGCTACGGGTCATATATACGAGATTCACAAGAATTACAATCCAGCACGGTAAGCTGAACGTAACTACTCGTTAATAATCCGTCCATTAGCGAATAAATATAATAACATTTTGTGAGTTTGATGATTCATATTCTCTGGTCAGTTAAGAAAGCGAGCAGCAGCTAAATGGTGCTAATTTTCTGGTGATTGACTCTGGAAATGGTTTGGTGCATTGAAATTTGGAGTGATTTTCGGACAAAACGGACAGCCTGTATTGTAGTATAACGTATATTCTGGACGTATCGTCTATATACTTGATGATGGATCAACAGCAGTATATTCTTTCACATTCATTTGTTTACCTATAATAAATTATCTCACTGTAATCCCCATGTAAAATTACCTCTTGTTTTTTTGACGCGCCTTACCCTCATAATATTGCTGCTGAATCATTTTTTTACATCACTACCTTTGTTGTATATTAATGAGATTAAGATTAGCTTAATGATACTGAATAAAGTGACAGCCTACATACACATCTAAATGGGAATATAAAACATGGAAGGTCGAATATGCGTTCAATATTTTTCGTTTTGTCAGTATGAAGTCACCACAATGTCATTCAAAGGCTACTATAAGGTGTCTTCAAACGAGACTTTGCTGCCTCTTATATTGAGGCAACAAAAGTTTGGTATATTATCAATTTCCCATTTCTGCATTGCTGCCTGGCTGTGATATCTTAACCATCTCACATCATAAAGGCTTTGATGAACAATGGTCCACAATAAAACTATCCAGAAAGGCAACTGAGATAGCAAGCGATGCGGTTTGATGAGTAAAACCTGATCTTGCATAGACCTGGTATATAATGGAATGCATTTTGTTTTATTGCTGTGGCAATTGCCAACGGATTGCAGAAACATGATAAAACAATAAAGTGCATCTTATACAATATAATAAGCATGCGTATTTGCGAACGTGTCAAACCCCATTCTGGTTGTCATAAATTAAAAATTAGCTGAATATCTGTTTAGTTTACCAATAGATATTGCACGCAACTAAGACCATTTCGGCTCCTCGCATGTGAGCTTTTCATAATCAACTAAACCTAACCAACATATGTGACATCTGTTCATCTTTGCGCTATCATCAGTGCTTATTTCCGAAATACGAGTCTCTAGATTGGATGGATGAGTGAAACTCAGAATTAATTTAACGGAACTGCAGCTAGCTACAGCGCACCTCTCATTCGTTTAATTCTAGTCATGGTCACTCAGGGTCAGATAGTGAATTGAACGCAGAAATGGTTTTTTTCTAAATCACTTAAGCGTACGTGCTATATGTTAGGAGCGATTATTTGTATGCACCAGTGATGACAATTTGTGAATAACACGTGATAAAGAAGGATATAAACGTGTGTGTAAGAGTCGTCTGCATTCGTATCATTGCCAGATGACTAACTGGCATGCAATGGTGACATTTGAGGTCATTTGTCAAACTTAATGTGAATATTTCAGTGTGAATGTTTACTTTAATGTACCAGAGATACTTGTTATTGGTGTGTTCTGCGACATCGGTGATGAGGGGTCCTTTTGGTGCACAAAATACCACATTCGCAATCCATAATGTAATTATGTGATAGCCACATATCCAAGAACAGTGCTATCATGCCAACCACTTTATCGTTCACTCGGAAGCAGACCTGTAAAGCGGCATATTGATTTGACGATAGTTCCACAGTTGAACAGATTATGTAGGTCCTAAACATTACCAGCAAATGGAGCTTAATAGATCCAAAATCAAATGAGACGTCTTTGAATGGCCCTTTTATCAAAGACACGATAGTTTGTTAGGCTTCGTCAAGCCTTCTTGATAATCGATTCCGTCTTTTATGATGCTGAGATGCTGTCGCCGGGATCGTATTAAAACAATTTCTTTCAACAAAGCTACCTCCGATCCACTTCTGC
Organism: Urechis unicinctus; assembly: GCA_034190875.2. Classification (NCBI taxonomy): domain Eukaryota; kingdom Metazoa; phylum Annelida; class Polychaeta; order Xenopneusta; family Urechidae; genus Urechis; species Urechis unicinctus. The sequence goes on along the minus strand of CM067350.1, from coordinate 29,202,192 downwards.
AGCAATTATCTTAATGTTAGATATAATATGACGGTATGGCCTAGAAGAAAGATGGCGTCAAAGCGAGAGAGCTACATTCGACGCTTATGGATGCATGGAATATGAGTTGTACTGATCTTTTGTGCGCTTTGGAATGTCTATACAACTAGAATATGCCGTAGACATTCAGGAGATATTCTGAAAATATCGATTGCTCATTATTGTGCATCAATTTATCCATCGCACCATGTTGATATCATCTACACACGACTTCACAGAAGTATTCGATCCCCGGAGGTGAAACTGCCAAACGAATCATGGGACTAAGGCAGATTTATGTTGACGGCCAATTATGACTGGCTTCGCATTGAAAAGCATATGTGTCTTTTGAGTAGATGCCAAATGATGTCTCCAGAAATGTATCGCGTATGATGGAATGGCATCACCGCAGTATCACTGTAGCGTATATGGGTTGAAAAGGGGATGAGTGGTGGATGGATGGATTGAGGTAGAGGATGGTGTGGTGGCTGGGGGGGAGTGATGTTGTGGTTGGGTGTTTTTCTATCTGCTTCACAACATAACACAAACAAATTTTCGTAAATGACTGCCTTTGCTTATCCACCATGGATACAACCTGTCATTCATCGTACCATAAACTTTCTGGTGTGGTACAGGACAAATATTCTAGTGACATACAAATGACAGCCGGAATATAGTCAATTTTACGTCCTAATCATCACGTGGTTACGCTAGAGACAATATCACATACACTCGGCGAAATAGCTCAGAATAATTGCCCAGAATCATGCTGTACATGCTCATTTGAAATCGATTCCAATTTATGTCAACAAAATTAAGGTTACAAAATGATCGAAAAACATTATAAAGCTGCAGTCGTTAGTAGAACAATACTTGCACAGCATGGTTAGTCTTGAATTGCTTTCGACTGCCGACATATCGGATTAAGCACGATACGTCGTGGGTTTTCATTTGATATGGCTAACGCGGGAATACGTATACGTCAGACACATTATAAGGCCTTATAACATCCCGTTCAATCATATGCTGCAAACATCGGGTCGTGAAATGGGTTATTATATCGTTCATGTGGGTTGTTGCCGTTGGTACCGCCGCAACTTGCACATAAAGCAAGTAACACGATTTATAGCATATTTCTACAACACAGGTGATTAATCCGTCACCGCCAATCGCTGTTACGCCTTTCTGACAGATGGCACTAGTCAGTCAAGCCGTCCGGACGATTGGGAACTAACTCTACATAATGGAGTGACAGTATGCTGAACGCATTATAGAGAGAGGGGTGGGGAATTTAAGACGGCTACTTGATAGATGGACTGTAAAGAATCTGTAACGTTACCAATAGAACACGAACAATATGCAAACTAACAAGTTAGTTTAATTTAGAAACAGTGATCTGTTTAGCTAACAAATGCGGGTGTTGGAGATAACGTGGTCGTGGACCAGTGCGTTATGATCATTGAGCAATACCTACTCTCCTGAACCCCCTCATAGTCTGGTGGTGAACTTGCTTTATCATAAGCAGATTCAACTTATTCACACTGATGGTAGTAACTCCAAAATGACAAACCTTGTTATAAACATCCGAGTAACATGGTCCACACACCGTAAGCGTAGCGGATGAACATGATACAGCCTTATTCCAGTGGCTGACACCAACTCTATCTAGAGCATCAAATAGCCATTGAAGGAATTGGTTAACAAATTACGAATATTGACCGAGACTAAAAACACTATTTATGAATTGTTTGTTAGATTTCAAAAGGCATGGCATAGAGATATATATATACATATATATATCATATATATATATATATATATATATATTATGATTATATATTATATATATATATATATATATATTTATATTTATATATATATTTACATGTGTGTATGTGTGTGTGTGTGTGTGTGTGTGTGTGTGTGTGTGTGTGTGTGTGTGTGTGTGTGTGTGTGTGTGTGTGTGTGTGTGTATGTGTGTGTGTGTGTGTGTGTGTGAGTGTGTGCGTGCGTGCTTATATTGTTAACAATGACGCATGCAACTCACAGAAATTCATCCCGGCCTCGGATAAAACATCATGTCTATCATAATTTGCTATTTACAGTCAATTTGACAATGTGGAAATGGACCACCTTAGTCTTTTATTTATATGTGGCATCATCTATTGAACAAACGCTTAATCGTCTAAATTATTATTATATGTGATTACGAATTCCACTAGCGACTTAAAACCGATTATTGAAAGAAAGCAGCGTGCAGCGTGCCATGTTAAGCAACCCATTAATTTCATTTTTGCACTGTGTACTAGGTTAATCAATCACAGTGATCAGTTACTCAAATTGAACATTCGTACAGTAATTTATCAGCTATCGCACTCGCATAAAAACCATTTTGCATCGATCATGGTATTGCAGGATCGCCCTGTTATATTCTGTGTTGGTGGATAAATTGACGCCAATGTATGTGACAACCTGTCGCGTACGCCTACTATAGGTATGTTATTGGCCTAATCACCCTAAGATATCAAAGCTGCAAATGGCGTTATTGTGGTAACAGAGTGATTGTATCTTTAGTTTCAAACACCGTCTGCTGGTCAAACCGATGCCGTCGGCTTGATCGTTATTTTTGTACTAGAAGTTGATCAGCGAATGTATGAAAACTAGGGTTATTTGAGCTAAGTTGGGCATATCTTCGTCTGTACGTTATACGATACGTGGGGAATGATAGAAGAATAGTGAATTCATCCTTTGCAATTGCATTTTGTATCAGGTCCTGGTAATTGCCGCGAAGACGTGTGTAACAATAGTTTTGCATGAGAATACTTATTATAAAATACCCCCATTATCAACGCCCAGGAATGTAGCGAAATATGCATATTTTTACAGCTGCAATCACACAGACTGCGTTAGCATGTACCGCTGTATAAGAATAGTGGATCCGAGAGGCAAATACCAGGTCATATTTTCAATTTTATGAGCGAAAACGCTGTTTCGCTTTTGTACTCGAGTACAGAGTCGGTGTTTATGGAAGGCACACTTAAACACTTAAAACATACAGGGCTGTAGGTAACAAAGTATCGACCCCGCTGCTTTCTTGGGCACGGTCATATTTATTCATTTCGACATACTAGCATGACGTTTCAACAAATAGATCATTATGAAAGATGACCACGTATCCGAAATGTGTATAATACGGCCTTCCAGTGACGTGCTTTAGGGAGCATATTGAATATGTCTGTATAATATGGGGTCTATTTCTAACTTCAGAGATTAGAGAGGCGATGATCCTCTAAAACGTTTAAATACCGTTGTACGAGTTCCACGAACGGTTTCTCCGTAACTGTCACCATGCCCTCCTTTCTGCTTTAATACTTCCTGTGAATGCCTTTGATTTATATAGGGGTGGTTGCCGACACACGTTGTTGGCAAGGGCAATTTGTAAGTCACGCGATGTTAATGATGTGTGGTATATCGTTTTCATGCAATCATGTCACCCGTCATATGATCGGAATATACTAACTGACAATCTGAACTACAGAGGTAACAAAAAACAAGTCATACATGTGTGCAAAACTATAGTTCTTCTGCACAACATGAGAAAACGTTATGTGCCATAAAACGAGCTAATATAGCGAATGCTTCACGATTCCAGGCGGTTGAAGGGATCTACTGATGGTGAGGCGAAGAAAAGTCTGACTACCAGATAGCGTATGTATCGCTGCCCCAAAAAGGTTGTTGTACTGTATCAATCGTACTCATTGCAATGAATCGTGACGTTTGCTCTTCACTAGTCATTGCAAGTTAAATTGAATTTTTTTTATGTTAGGTCAACCACAGCTGGCTTTCTGTACACCTATGGGTTCTATATGTACTTATCTGGCTATTTATAACAGTGCGACCGCAACACTTCAGTCATGTCGATTGAAAAAATTGTCAGAAGTTTGATACATGTTCGAAAAGAAGAGGTCCAATTTGTAAATAGTTGTAATTATGTATCTACATTCAAAGGGGATACAAGCTAACTTAAGAAAACATTTTGTTATTGATTGGCATAAAGGATTCGTCATTGGAGAGACATAGGCTTGTATTACAACTGATGGCGTAACCTTATTTGCGTCATGGGCGTGTGTCGGTGTCCACCGATGACGTGCTTCTAATTGTATCCACTATACTCGGATTTTAGTGGGGTAGGATAACGCGAATCCAAAGTCTCTCAGGTGCCGTTTTGAATTGTTCTACTGGTCAGAAGGCTTGCTCGGGCGGTGGATGATGAGTAGATCTCATAGTATCAACGGTGATTTATTTTGCATCAATTACATTAAATGTTACCCTTCATCATCAATTGTGCCTTCATAAAGGTGTCGATTCATAATTGCATAAATATGATCGATGGGTGAAATGGTATGGCATTGTAAGATGGATGTACTGCTAAGTCTATGTAGCTATATTAACACTGAATGTCGTATCGAGAGCTTGTCACAATGATCGGATATTTTAGGAATAAGCAAAAGTATAAGTGTTTGGTATTTGCGTTTCAAATCTCGGGACAGCTTTCCAGCCAATCATATTGACTCGTTCGATAGATTAACCGTTGCGTGGAAACTTATGGCTACGTCATGATTACTTTGCGATAGTGGTTCCGCAGTGAGATGGCTAAATGCAGCAGAGTTTACGTATTCACAACGCCCTCGATCTCGTAAGCATTTCAACCTTTAAACGTACCACTACAGCGTACAAACAATTGGTATCCACATCTACAGCCGCGTTTATTAACACATGACGGTTGTGTATGCCGAACACGTGCCAAGTTAATAAACACCGGCGTTGGTTTATTGAAGCGCACTCTAACTACAACAACATCATTGTGAAACCCTCAATCTCATATTGTGACCCATAAAATCCACAATGGGAGTTTATAAATGTCATTCACAGAGGTAATAAGCCGTACTTACCGCCAAGGGTGGTCTAAACTGAGTGAGGGACCTTAGGGAATACCAGTCACAATTGTTGTTATTGGGACGGTTTCTATGACTGTTTGCTGACTTGTTTCGCGAAGGCAGACTAAATAACAGAATGATCAATTTTATTCTTTTAATACCTGGATTGTAACATTGAATCGGAACAGTAGAATGATCAAAGGCAGTGCGGTTGAATCTATACGGCATATATTATGTATGCAATATCATCACGGCAAATAAAACGATTTTCAATGAGATAGGAATACAACCAGTTTTGAACGTCAATCAAACAGAATTTTACCATATAAGTATATCAATCCATTCGCCTCGCAGCTTTGGCTCACACTTGATAGTATATTTCGTCAGGGGAACAGATGTGAATATCGATACGCAATGACTAATAACGACGATGATAAACTGTGTTAGTGATTAGTTTCCAGATACGATTAATTGCTTTTGGTCATTGAAGTGCATTAACAAGATAAATGCGTGGTGCAATAATATGCCATGGTACAAAAATTAACGGCGTTGGATGTACGTAAATGTGAAATATATCAGCCATACACAGACTACACAACAGGTCTGTGGGGACAGATATGAATAGTGAGGTAAGAGGATCCAAATGACACTCATGGTCGAAAACCAATCAATGTTCAGCCGTGTGTTACTGAAACTTCGATTCACATTCGATACGCCATACCTTATCCACTATACAGTCATGAGAAGGTGCCATTCATGGCCATTATTGATTTATTAACATTGAGACTGAGACTTTGTATGCATACATGTATATATATATATATTATATATATATTTATATATATATATATATATATACATATATATATATTCGTATGTACATATATATCTTTATATAAATATATATATATTTATGTATATATATATAATATATATATATATATATATATATATATATTTATATATATGGACTTATAGCACTGTAATAAGCCATGCAAATCACAATGCTGATGTGCAATTATACCAACTTAGGAGGCATATCATCACCAGAGGCACCAAGCTTGGTCAAATACATCTTTGCTCCTCTGATAGCTTTCCTTGCTATAATATGCGCAGCCATCTAGCAATGCTATACGTGTTGGAGTGAGCCGATGGTATGTGCATGGCTGGCTACAGGGTCCCAAGCCTAAGCAGTTTAACCGTAAACGGACTAATTATTGCGAACAATGAAATTAGTACCGTTTTGTCTGAGCCGATTAGAAGGTTGCATAAATCTTCTTTTAGCTATTCATAAGGTTACTTACATGAGTTCATGCGGAGCGCTAAATCGGAGAGACGACATTAAGCAAGATGATTCAAAGATGGACTTATATAGCCTCAGCGATCAGTCTCAATGATTATTTAAAGGAATATGATATTCGTGCTTAAAACGACCATTTCCGCTAACATGTGACAGGGTAAGAAGACAATCAGCATAGAAGAATTCATACCAGGCCTTGACATATCCGTTAACACTGTGATAATACGCCGTTTGTGTGCGTTGGATATGAAGCTTTGGGGGAAGGAATAAGAGACCTCATTACCTAACTTGCAGCACTTATACTGTGCTCGTGTGTTCCCACCTAATATATTAGCATACTATGATCTTATTGCCTTCACGGCCTTATCATCAACGATGTGAATTATGCAGAATGAAATGAAACTGAGACTTGCACAGCAAGTGCAAGTATTTACGGTGCATCTGTATGACGTACACTACTACATGTCGCGTGGTTCGGTTGCGTTAATACAACAACCTTTAAACATATATTCAATCCAACATTATGTAAAAGAATTTAATACCCTTCAGTGTAATAAAACCTCTGAGATGTGTCAACAAAAGGTAGCGCGAAATAAGAAAATGAATGTATTGTACTATCGAAAAGCATTTGTATGTAACGTAAGTTTGTCAGCACAGTAATCCAAAGTAATGGCTGCATGAAGGCGTATTCGGTGCACGTATAAATGCATGGTTTGCTTGAAAAATGTATCATCTGTTCCTACCAGAAAACCTTTCGCAGATGCTAACGTAACGACATCCTAGTCAGAAACATGTGCTCAAACTGCGTCAGACTATAACTCTGATCAAGACAATAGTATATTGCATTGTCGTGTGTCAACAGCAAAGGGTTAAATAAAACCCGATTCACGCACTCTATTACTTTTTAGTGTCGGTTTATCGACACAGGTTGCACTTTTTCAATTTAAACATACTGTGATATCCTTGCATGGATATATCATATACAATCTTTTATTAAGGGCGTTGACTGCTGAAGTACTTACCGACCTCTGTACAGCTCCAATCACCGTGGTCTATTCTCTGTTATTTTTTTTAATTTTTCCTTTATCATTCGCTATTTATTTACTCGTGTTAATGCCAGATTGTTGTGTTGGAGCAAGCCAATTGTGACACTTTGGTTAAAATGTACTGTTGGTTATTTGATAAGCTTTCACTTTAAAATATCTTCATCTTCGGTCTTGCTTGCATTTCTTTGCACACCATTTCTCATCGTTGGGATCGGTTGTCAGGTAAGGTGCTTAGAATTGGGAGACATACAGCAATATTTTATCCACCAATGCCGATTAGCGGTTCTGTATATATGAGAAGCTCCATTTTATGAGATAATATTCTTGATAGGACAAATATTCATGCTATTAACTTCAGCCTCCCCGATCTTCCTTCAGTGTGGGTGTTTTAATGGCATCCATATATTAAATACACTAAGCGTTGATGATCAGAACTTGTTATTCAACTGCCGCCCCTATGGCCATGAGGTGATTTGTCAATGCTAAGAGACAGTGACAGACATGTCATCAAGGCGCTATTTGCTTTGCTTGGTACCCTAATGGTGCAGCATTGTGTGATTGTATTTTTTCATGCTGCGTCACCAGCTCGTCTAGATAATCTGCATCCGCGATTTGTATCAACGGTCCGTATTTTTTAGAATAGATTTATCATCTCAACCAATATGAATTGCCAGTTTCCCGCTGCGGTGAAATTTCATGACATGGGCTGTTAGACGTAGGCAGGGTACACGACGTATTACTTGGATTTGGAACTGTATTTATATTATCTATAAATGTATCCAACGATAGCCTTTCCTACGAAGGGAAGGGTGAAGTATGTTGATATTGTACTAATATGTGACAGCAAAGCAAACCAGTGACCAATGGCGAAAATTGGCGCAATATTCGCATTGTCAACAGCTCTGTTAACTTGAGCTTGGAGGTAGTGCCTAATAAAATGAAGCGCGGTCGCCTGAAATTAATCGTTAACCGTGGTATGCGATCAGTTATGGGTCTGGGTATATTATGTTGGCGAACGCAGTATTTTATACTGTGAAGACTATTACTATAGGAAGGAATGTCGCGGAAGTAGCAATATTCACAGGGCCGCGCGTTGCAAGGTGTTGTTGTATATAGGCATTTTCTCACATATTCAGCGATATATCAACTTTTAGTTAATTGTTTTCACGCGGTAAGGCGGTGGTTATGAGTTGTACGTCTAATGATTGGCCATTTCTTCGAATGCAAATTTAAAAATTATAAGCATATTTGCATCAATAGCGTGACGGTGGCGGAATATTTTGTGATAAAGCATTATTTCTGCTCACTAAATAATAATATATATGGCACATTGAGAAGAACTGGAATTCATATCATGAATAAGTGAATGTCAAGTTTTGCAGGTTTCATGTATATACCGGTCAATAATAACTCGTGTGGTGTGGTCGTTTGCCCATTATATGTTGTATGTGCAAAAACATACTGCCTTTAGTGTAACATGATTGATATGCTGGTATATAACCCTGTAAAATATATTTCGCGTCACCAATTGCACCATATATACAATTGACGACACATGTGCTGTGGTATGAATGACAAGATATATACTGTGCCAGTCATGTTCGTAGCTAAGTCAGTCAATCAATTTAGCTACCTTTCACTTAGTTGCAGCGCCCATATAAATCAAATACGAAGCATATAACTGAGGCAGCTGGAAGTGCATTGGTACTAATCACAGACCAATATTCATATTCCATATGCTGCAACAAAATAACGTTGCTGGCAGCTGATGGTATCATGATGCCCACTTGTCTCCATGCGTCTTTATCATTTCATAATCGGATATAATAACTTAACCTACGGTTATATTAGGCTTCCAACTCTGAATATCCACCATTCTATTGACCGCAAGTTTTAGATTTCATTGAAACTTTCAGTTAACAAGGAAAACCTCTCCGGATGTGCGTCATAACTTGGCATAAATAAGGACAACCTCTAACTTCCAATACATATCAGGCAACACCAGCATCAGTAGTATAGCGACCTCCACCTCGCTGGCGCAAAAAGTGTAAACCTTAGCCGAAGAAAAGGTTTTGGTACTTCATACAACACGACCCTCGACAAAAATAGCGGGTCTTTTGCCACTGCTAGAGCATAAACCAGGTTAGAGGGATTCTTAAGGTTCGTCACCTCATTGGGCGACACAAAACTACATCGTACAATAGGACCACCAAAGCAGTAGAACGATTTGCATGTTTTACTCTACCTTCCATGCATCCGAGTTAACACAGGAACTCGGCTACAGTACAGCTGAGGCGCTCTACAAATCATAAGCAATATTGACCCACTTTTCGCCAGACAGACAGCAGGCTGTCTCAGTTACAGAAACGTTAATTCAGTTATGTCCTGACTGGACTCACAAATGCGAGGAATGTCGTATGGGCTTGTGCTCGTGAATACAGAGGCTGCCTCATCAGTTCCTTTCGAAATGATTCTGGTTCATTTAGTTTGGCATTTAAATATCAAATATGGTTCTCAGTTTATACATTGAGATTCGTGTTTTGCTGGATGAAATTGATTGATGATGTCGCACGACTGAATGTCGATCTCTTTTGTGATATGCGACGGAATGAAGGGGCTAGCTTTTTTATGGCGTTGTTAATAGCGCCGGGTGAATTGCTTTGGATCATTCTGTGAGTTGCTACCTTACTAATTCAAATCACTACTGTAAAGCGCTCAGTCGAGTAGTAGTGTAATCTAGAACCCAAAGTTATGTTCCATTTGATTTATTCAATTTTCTGTTACCAAAATTAGTGTTGTTTTAGTGGTGAATTAAATATGTTGCGCCTAATGGCGAAGAGCTGAACATATTTTTCTCCTATATGTATAGATGTAAGCAAGTTACATTTATCTGAAGCTAATTTGATGATGCCGACAATTGTCATAGTCCTGTGTATACATTAAGCTGAATCTCATATACCATGAAATTGCCATTTTCTTATTGCAGGGATGAGTAATGACCTAGTTTAGAGTGGTTGTCAATTCATGTGAAGCACATCGATATACATAAATATAAGGGAATGTGTAATGTGTGCACACACGATGAACCGGTAATGTCATTAACGCTATCATTGACGTACTTTGATTTATCAATAGTAGGCTTTTGCCGGTCTGTTAATGAGGCTTAATATTCACTATGGCTCCACTCAATCTCTCCACTGTTTGGAACGACTATTAAAACGTCTGACCTCGGGTCATCGGAATGCAGAATGCTAAAAAGGCTAAGAACACGATTCAAAATTATAGGAGACATTTGACGCTACTGCACTCAGCCGCTGGAAAGCTTTGTCCATAAGAGTCCAGAAACCATTTACATCCGGGTACAGATCCCATATAAGTGTACCCAGTGTATTATTGTATTACATTGTATGCAAAGCGGAGCGGCTCTTTATCCCGGGCAAATAAATCCATCATTGATTGTTAGTGTGCTGGATATCACTTTGGTGTATCATAATATAAAAGTTTACTTAGATAAATATCATCGTAAAACGATGCATAATATATATATATATGCATATATATAATATATATATATATATCTATATATATATATATATATATATATATATATATATATATATATATATATATATATATATGTATACATATATATATATACATATACATATACATATATATATATATATGTATATATATATATATATTTATATATCTATGTATATGTACATATATATATATTTATATTGTTGGTGATTTTATTGAAACCATAACATTTATTCTGTAGTGCCACATGCCTAAAGTGCTGGCTAAAACGGACTTAGACGTGACTTGTACGTGTATTAACTAGTTGGTTACTAGCACTGCAATTTTTAGAAACTCATTGCATCTAATCATAGGAGTCTGACAGCCTAATTTGGCATTACACTGGTAGAGTGGCCATTATACTCGCGAAAGTGTCCACGCAATTACATGCGGCTTTCGTCAAATTCCATGCGGTAATTGGCATTTTGTTACTATGTAACTATCAGGTGCTATTTGGAAAGATGCTGTGATCATTTGACTTCTCAAATGCAGCTACGCAAGGATGAAGGCCATTATTCCATGAATGAAATTCGCCCTATATTGTATAGCATATTCCATGCAACAGTACATTAAGAATCATTTACGAATATTTAAGCTAAACAGTCTTTGTTATACCGGCTGTGTCTCAAAAGCTCGGTAACATTATTTGTTCTTGCACTATATAACATATACTTTCAGCATTCCAGCGAGAGATTTTTATATCAGGGTCTACACAGCATCAATTCTGCCGCTTGGGACTTTTTCGTTAGTATGGCATCATGTATTAGTCATTTATAAAATTCAAAAAGCATGCTCCATTTATAGCTTTGCATACAAGAATTAACTCCATCCCTCAAAAATAAAAATATTAGTGGGGATGTATTAAAATCAAATACCGACGTATTTTGGTCAATTGGCCGCAATTGCAAAATGCAGCATTGACATCGTCCTCGAGGCGAATTTCATGGACTTGTTTGATGATTTTTCAGGGGTCTGACAAACAAGAATTCGGAATGGCACTGATTCTTAAGGTACTATGCGCTTTTCTTAGACGTTTCAATCTTGGGACCCCTAGTTATCGCGAGGGAGGTATTAAACTGTATTGCAGTATGGATCAAGCTAAAGGGTTTAGGTATATGCGAGAAGGGCATGAACATGTGATGTGGATGAAGTAAGATGATCTCATTTGACAATGTCATTGTTCCCGAACATTTGTCACCATTTTTCGTTTGATCTGCTTAGCAGCGGATTAACCTTGTCACTATGACTGAAGTTATAGCTGGAACCTTAACTGAGGGAATGACTTTGAAAATCTATTCCCTCGGTAGCTTGACCGGTCGTGGATGCTTTTTGAATGTCCCTCCTGGGTCGGGAAAATATCGTTGTAATATTATAGATGACATATTAAAAATCCGAGGGCGCAGGTCAGCGCCATAGCCTGATGACCAGGAGGCAATCTCAGCGTTGGTTAGACACGACGATTGGCGAACATTTCTAATAAATATTTGGACTAGTCAGATTTACACCTAATGTTGTCGACTCTAGGCAAGTAGCGTAGCGGAACCACTGAAGTCTCTGACGCGGACCAATGAGCCCAAGTCTCTGTGTTGACCTCTGCAGAATACGACTTTCTGTTATTTGTGGGTTTTTTTGTATTTAATGAAATTAATTTGGCTCTTAGATTTCATATAACGTGACAGTTATGAGCTGTGGATGCCAATCCTTATTACAGCACCTTGATATCTAGGTAGTAAACCATACTTCCGGCAATAATTGGAGGACATTACTTGTCGCGTTAAAAGAGAGTCGTCAAGGTAACGCAGCTGGGCCCTATTAATAGAATTATTTGTGGAACATTATGCCTTGTAGTTTGCTTCATCTGTAAATTACGATATTTGTCGTCATTTGTCTCCTGCGCTTTGTTTCAAGTATATGTCTAATTGGGGCAGTTCCCCTAGCGTCGAGTCATCCAACTTGCTAGGTGCCAACATGATATCGGTACATTCGTCAACAAATAGGAACTGCCTTTGGAAAAACAAAGTGCTTATAATGTTAGATATAAGTGCTGTTCGAATTAGTGTTTTGACAATCAGCATATGCACATATGAAGTCAGCTAAATGCCATTAAATGGAGTGTATTCCGATTCCAGAGCAATTGTTTGTGGTCATTATGCCTTGCTAGTTTTACAGATATATACGATATAAAGCTTATAATATCTGTCTGGATATTGGCCAAGCGAAGTATAACACTTCTTCTCAGATATCATTGATCCCACATTTACCAGTAAATGCCTTACCATATGCCGAGGTTTTCGTCATTTTCGTCCGTGTTACCAACTATTCTACAAAACAAGCCCATAGCTATTCATGTCATCGTCATCCGAAGAATAAAATGCGTATTTTGTTTAGCTGACACCCGATATTTCCATGAACGGAAATTTTCATGCATAAACATCCATCCATCCATCCATCCATCCATCCATCCATCCATCCATCCATCCATCCATCCATCCATCCATCCATCCATCCATCCATCCATCCATCCATCCATCCATCCATCCATCCATCCATCCATCCATCCATCCATCCATCCCAGATCCCCCATCCATCCATCCATCCATCCATCCATCCATCCATCCATCCACCCAGCCATCCATCCATCAATCCATCCATCCATCCATCCATCCCCATACGTACATACCATCCATACATCCATCATACATCCACATCCATCCATCCATCATACATCATACATACATACATACATCATACATACATCCATACATACATACATACATACATACATACGTAAATACATACATATTACATACATACACATACATACATACATACATACATACATACATACATACATACATACATACAACATACATACATACATACATACAACACATACATGCATACATACATACATACATACATACATACATACATACATACATACATACATACATGCACACATACATACAAACATACATACATACATACATACATACATACATACATACATACATACATACATACATACATACATACATACATACATACATACATACATACATACATACATACATACATACACATACATACATACATACATACATACATACATACATACATACATACATACATACATACATACATACATACATACATACATACATACATACATACATACATACATACATACATACATACATACATACATACATACATACATACATACATACATACATACATACCATACATACATACAAATATAAATAGTTTTGTTCGCTAAATAAATACATACGCAGATGTGCAATATCTCAAATAATGTGTAATTTTATGTTATTACAGGCACATAGATTAACATTTGCGCTGGAGAATACCAACTACGGACATTTGATTCATGCATACACGCGCAAACCAATGCTCTTTCTGTCTCGAAGGCAATACCGTTTATACTGGGAATAAACTTGTAACAGCGTTCTTACTTAGTATTTTCGTCAAGTTAGCGGGGCGCCTGTAAATCCACAACTCTGCCAGTTTCATTATAGAATTGCGCACGCACGCTGTAATTTTTTTGTCGTCAGTGATATTTTTCAATGCTTTATCATTGTGAGAGAAAATTGCTATTTCTGGAAATGCATATACTGCTGAGAAGGCTTCATACATGTATTTTACTGACCTAATCAGCGTAAGGTTTGGTGTAGTGATAGCATAGACCTGGCACCAGGAACTCTCTTTAAGGTTATCCTCGCAGCGAACCCGTCATTCATGACCAAAGAAACATATTTTATACTATTTATACAGTTGCAAAAAAATCATGAATAATCCCACAGCTTCAATTTTGAAAAATGAGTACAGATCATATAGCCTTCCTTTTCCCCGGGCAATGCTCTAAAAGTGGCATTAACCGAAGATTAATTGCCTAAATGTTATTGCAATTTTCATTATGAGGTGTGATTCCAATCATGCCCCTTGATTATTTTGAACACCAGTTGTCACTTGCTTGGTGCCATTTACTTCCTTACCAATGGACCATCTATGGAATTACCAGCAACTTGACCAAGTATCAGCGTATGGCTGGCTCTATTGCTCCATATCCGCACTTATGTGGGTACGCTCGCTCACTATACTGATTGAAGCAGTCAGCTTGCACTGGTGACATTTATAGTAAAATGCCCAAGCGAATAATTCAAATAACATGGAGCTCACAGAAATCCGGCATATTTCGTCAGATAGAACACAACGTCAAAGTGCGTCGCATATGATGTGACTTAATGATATTACGCATCGTTTAGTGAGGAATACCTCTTTCATTATGGCCGTCATTTTGCCATTGTTAACCGGAACACATAGAGCAATATATCATGTCGGCTTGAAAATGCTACCTCTATATCGCCCACACATCACCCAATATATAGTATTGTGAAACAATGTGACATCTGAATAATTTCTGCAACGACTCTACAGACATTTTCGATTCTCTGGATCACGAAGGATTCCTTATCCTGGCCACATTTTCGAGATAATCCCTCGAACATTTATTGTCTATGCAACCGTCTATACAACCAGCGCCACCTTACAAAATGTTTGTTGCAATTCCAATTCAGCCAATACTTAATGTTTGCATATTTCTCAGTTGCTGTACTGAGGCATTTTAATTTCACGGGGAAACACGCATTCAAAATAAGAGAACCATGTGTGGACGACAAATCGTCAGAGCCTGTGTATACCGTAGCTACCCCTGTTTCGGTGACACATAAGCGTGCAATATGATTATCGAATCCCATGAGGCGCGTGCATGGCTAGAGATTTAGAATATAACAGGTAAAAACAAAACTGGCATATAAAATTAGCATATACATTAGCATAACTAGAGATACATCGGGTTTTAACAGGGCATGTCAATTATTTTCAGCACTTAGCATAAAAATCTTCTGATATCGAACTTATTTACATGCACCATGTAGATTTATGATGTGTCGGGTCATTTCTGTAGACTGACTATTAAAGTTTCCCATAAATATTAATTCTGCATGGCATAGTCAGATGTCGTCTTATTCACTTACGAAATCTCTAGATAATGCATGTGGATTAATGCCGTAAGGTGCCAGATGCACATTTCCCTCCGATAAATAACTTACACAACCAAACTGTTAAGGCCTACAACATCCCTTCGGCACGGGGTTCTCAATCAAGCTAATCAACAGAGCCAGTGACGTGTTTTAATAACTCTGATATACGAGCCGCTTCATCTATAAGCTAAGTGTGGCAATGCCACGCGCAATTTTACTGCCTTAGGCGACCGGGCGGACATAAGAAGCGTAATATACATATTCATCACAGTGCAATTTCTGCTGAGAGGATTATGATAACCCTCGCAATACAATTGACGTAAGGTAGCAGAAGATAGAGTTCAGTGCCAATGAAACTATTGGATCAGCAATTGCACTGATTTCCAAAAATAATTCGCAAGTGCAAGACGCAAAATAACGTGGGAATCTCAGCTATGTATAAATGCATATGTAATTCGGTTGGGTGTATTAAAATGACTAGTCTATATCCACACAGCATGCACGCATGTACGCAAGTATGTATGTAAGTATATATATATATATATATATATATATATATATATATATATATATATATATATATATATATATATATATATATATATATATATATATATATGTATATATATTCAAATGAATATATTTATATATATTTATATACTTACATAATATATATATAGATGTATGTCAAAACATATATATATATATATAATATAAGATATATATATATATATATGTATACATAGATATGTTTACATGTATATATATATATATATTTATGTTTATATATATATATGTAAATACATGTTTATATATGTATATGAACATAAATATATATGTGAATAAATTTACATATATATATATATAAAATATATATATAAAAAATATATGTATATATATATATATATCTATATATATATATACATGCATATTAATTCATGTATATACATATATTTATATATACAAATATATAAAAATGTGAATAAATATATATATATATAAATGTTAATATATATAAGTAGTCATAAATATTTATGTATATCTATGATTAAGTATGCAAATATGTATATGCATTTATTCATACATAAATACATATATACAACGGGTTTTATAAGTTTATATTCTGTCAACAAACCAGTTAGGTGTACCAGCAACTAATATTGAACTAATATAAACTCAGTAGGGGAAACTTTGAATTTGCGCATAATGACCCCTATGTTGTATTCTATAGGAAGATCATTTACCATAAGAATGTAGAGGTAAATAGCAATACGGCTAAAGATATGGGCATCATTAGATGGAGTGTAGTAAAGTATAACCAATCGCAA
>CM067350.1:29057418-29182418 GCA_034190875.2 Urechis unicinctus | reverse complement strand
ACTTATGTGTCAACAACAACTAGTGGGAAGCTCTATTGAAATCCGGGGAAGAGAAATGTCTTATCTGATTGTGTACATCATAAGTCACATTACACAGTTTGATGGTGACTAGAAATTTGGATTTCAACAAACCATAACGAATTAAAACATACAGCGCACTTGAATAGCAGGTGATTAAATACTAGTGACCTGCCGCTTCATTGAGATGAGTCATATTTCTTCATACTTACATATTTGCATGAATATTGGACCGTTGGGACTCACGACATCATCTCACAAAGGTTATTTACTCAGTCCGGGGACATTCTTTGGGAAACATTAAGAAGTATATGCAAAATATATTTGTTTGATTTCATTTCTCCCACAACGAACAATTAAGCAATGCAACTTCACTTGCAATTGCCTATCGCTTGGCGAGCTATTTCTCTTACAATGTCACCTAGCTGAACCACTATCTATGCTCCTTTGGAATTTGTAGTGAAGGATATAAGCAATGCTCGTGAAGGTGGTCGACATCTCGGATATCATTTAAGACTAATTCCCGACCTTCGTCGCATGCCACGCAATACCACTTATTGGTTTCCTGCAATCATGGCAGGGATAACAAGTACTGGCAACAACGAAGGGTCAAAACATGGTAGTTATAAGTAAACGTCAAAATCGTATCGCTCCTCACTACCAGACCAACTGAGCACTATTTAACACATCTATCGAACCTCGAAAAATAGGCTTCGTTGAATTAACCTCATCGTATGTGACAACTTGTCTCGTACGCCTACTATATTTATGTTATTGGCCTAATCACCCGAAGGTATCAAAGCTGCAAATGGCGTTATTGTAGGAACAGTGTGATTGTATCTTTAGTTTCAAACACAGTCTGCTGGTCAAACCGATGCCGTCGGCTTGATCGTTATTTTTGTACTAGAAGTTGATCAGCAAATGTATGAAAGCTAGGGTTATTTGAGCTAAGTTGTGCGTTATACGATACGTGGGGAATGATAGAAGAATAGTGAATTTTTCCTTTGCAATTGCATTCTGTATCAGGTCCTGGTAATTGCCGCGAAGACGTGTGTAACAATAGTTTTGCATGAGAATACTTGTATTATAAAATACCCCCATTATCAACGCCCAGGAATGTAGCAAAATATGCATATTTTTACAGCTGCAATCACACAGACTGCGTTAGCATGTACCGCTGTATAAGAATAGTGGATCCGAGAGGCAAATACCAGGTCAGATTTTCAATTTTATGAGCGAAAACGCTGTTTCGCTTTTGTACTCGAGTAGAGTCGGTGTTTATGGAAGGCACACTTAAACACTTAAAACATACAGGGCTGTAGGTAACAAAGTATCGACCCCGCTGCTTTCTTGGGCACGGTCATATTTATTCATTTCGACATACTAGCATGACGTTTCAACAAATAGATCATTATGAAAGATGACCACGTATCCGAAATGTGTATCATACGGCCTTCCAGTGAAGTGCTTTAGGGAGCATATTGAATATGTCTGTATAATATGGGGTCTATTTCTAACTTCAGAGATTAGTGAGTCGATGATCCTCTAAAACGCATAAATACCGTTGTACGAGTTTCACGAGCGGTTTCTCCGTAACTGTCACCATGCCCTCCTTTCTGCTTTAATACTTCCTGTGAATGCCTTTGATTTAATATAGAGGTGGTTGCCGACGCACGTCTTTGGCAAGGGCAATTTGTAAGTCACGCGATGTTAATGATGTGTGGTATATCGTTTTCATGCAATCATGTCACCCGTCATATGATCGGAATATACCAACTGACAATCTGGACTACAGAGGTAACAAAAACAAGTCATACATGTGTGCAAAACTATAGTTCTTCTGCACAACATGAGAAACCGTTATGTGCCATAAAACGAGCTAATATAGCGAATGCTTCACGATTCCAGGCGGTTGAAGGTATCTACTGATGGTGAGGCGAAGTAAAGTCTGACTACTAGATAGCTCATGTATCGCTGCCCCAAAAAGGTTGTGGTACTGTATCAATCGTACTCATTGCAATGAATCGTGACGTATGCTCTCCACTAGTCATTGCAAGTTAAATTGAATTTTTTATATGTTAGGTCAACCACAGCTGGCTTTCTGTACACCTATGGGTTCTACATGTACTTATCCGGCTATTTATAACTGTGCGACCGCAACACTTCAGTCATGTCGATTGAAAAAATTGTCAGAAGTTTGATCCATGTTCAAAAAGAAGAGGTCCAATTTTTAAATAGTTGTAATTATGTATCTACATTCAAAGGGGATACAAGCTAATTTAAGAAAACATTTTGTTATTGATTGGCATAAAGGATTCGTCATTGGAGAGACATAGGCTTGTATTACAACTGATGGCGTAACCTTATTTGCGTCATGGGCGTGGGTCGGTGTCCACCGATGATGTGCTTCTAATAGTATCCACTATACTCGGAATTTAGTGGGGTAGGATAGCGCGAATCCAAAGTCTCTCAGGTGCCGTTTTGAATTTTTCTACTGGTCAGAAGACTTGCTCGGGCGGTGGATGATGAGTAAATCTCATAGTATCAACGGCGATTTTTTTAGTATCAATTACATTAAATGTTACCCTTCACCATCAATTGTGCCTTTATAAAGGTGTCGATTCATAATTGCATATATATGATCGATGGGTGAAATGGTATGGCATTGTGAGATGGATGTACTGCTAAGTCTATGTAGCTATATTAACACTGAATGTCATATCGAGAGCTTGTCACAATGATCGGATATTTTAGGAATAAACAAAAGTATAAGTGTTTGGTATTTGCGTTTCAAATCTCGGGACAGCTCTCCAGCCAATCATATTGACTCGTTCGATTGATTAACCGTTGCGTGGAAACTTATGGCCACGTCATGATTACTTGGCGGTGGTGGTTCCGCATTGAGATGGCAGCAGAGTTTACGTGTTCACAACGCCCTCGATCTCGTCAGCATTTCAACCTTCATACGTACCACTACAGCGTACAAACAATTGGTATCCACATCTACAGCCGCGTTTATTAACACATGACGGTTGTGTATGCCCAACACGTGCCAAGTTAATAAACACCGGCGTTGGTTTATGGAAGCGCACTCTAACTACAACAACATCATTGTGAAACCCTCAATCTCATATTGTGACCCATAAAATGCACAATGGGAGTTTATAAAAGTCATTCACAGAGGTAATAAGCCGTACTTACCGCCAAGGGTGGTCTAATCTGAGTGAGGGACCTTAGGGAATACCAGTCGTAATTGTTGTTATTGGGACGGTTTTTATGACTGTTTGCTGACTTGTTTCGCGGAGGCAGACTAAATAACAGAATGATCAATTTTCTTCTTGTAATACCTGGATTGTAACATTGAATCGGAACAGTAAAATGATTAAAGGCAGTTCGGATGAATCGATAAGGCATATATTATATATGCAATATCATCATGGCAAATAAAACGATTTTCAATGAGATAGGAATACAACCTGTTTTGAACGTCAGTCAAACACAATTTTACATTATTAGTATATCAATCCTTTCGCCTCGCAGCTTTGGCTCAAACTTGATAGTATATTTTGTCAGGGGAGCAGATGTGAATATCGATACGCAATGACTAATAACGGCAGTGTTAGTGATTGCTTTTGGTGATTGAAGTGCATTAACAAGATACATGCGTGGCGCAATAATATGCCATGGTACAAAAATTAACGGCGTTGGATGTACGTTAATGTGAAATATATCAGCCATACACAGACTACACAACAGGTCTGTGGGGTCAGATATGAATAGTGAGGTAAGAGGATCCAAATGACACTCATGGTCAAAAACCAATCAATGTTCAGCCGTGTGTTACTGAAACTTCGATTCACATTGGATACGCCATACCTTATCCACTATACAGACATGAGAAGGTCAATGCATGGCCATTCTTGATTTATTAACATTGAGACTGATCGCCTAGCTTGGCATTGGCCAGGGACAATTCGATGGAGAGGAGGGTACGGCGTCGCAGAAGCCCGCGAAGCGGGGACTTCCAGATCAATATTTAGGAGCTAGTCATTCACCGTAGCAAATACTCACACAGCGGATGTTAAATACTCAAACAGTAATATTGGAACGCATGCTTATATTTTACTGTGCTGCCTGTCGTAAACATACTGTAAGTGGAACCTGACAGGTAACTGACAGAGAGCGATATCATGGTTTAACAGTGAATTCATCAGCCGTTTAACGCGCGTCAATATGACAAGTATCCGTGATGCAACCACCATGAACACGAAATCGGCTTACAGTCTAAGCTTTGTAACGGCTTAATGAGGTCAAACAGATGAAGCTGCCTTTAATATGCGGTTAAAAGGGCTAGTTCGATGGTACCAAACTGCTAATTAGGGACAACGTCGAAAAGTTAACAATATACGTAATGGAATGAAGTGTTTGGCTAAGGTCTCTATTCTGATGTGTGTTTTCGAACAGCATAGCGTGATGGCATTTCGTAAATAAGCGCTATTCGTAGGCAAGATATCTTTTAAAAGTCACAAAAGTCACGTGGCCTGGATATATCATCATATTTTTACAACAGAGTCCAACTATATTTTTAAATTTTCACTGATCAGTGTCTATTGTAACGTCAAAATATGATTAAATATCCACATTAAGGCAACATTAGTTAGTGCGCGCACTCCACAGAGATTGGTCGCAGGCGAAAGAGCAGTAAAGGCCAGGCTTGCGACACAAACACTGGTCATGGCTAGAGTATGTTTGGCAGCCGCATCAGACCAAATTATTGATATATTCAGGAGCAGTAGACATCTTGCTCATTATTGGTTACATAAAGCCATGTTTCACTTTCCAATCCCAAGCGGCATATATTATGCCGCTATTACTTAACAGTACCTGTACCTGGTAGCATATCTGATGTTAGGGCAAAAGCTTTTATATCAACATTAATTAAGCTTTTTCTCACCTTTAATTCTGGGTGTAGATGACAACCAAGACAGTTTCCACCTGGTGTTATGCAATTTTCCGCTGTTTTGAAACTTGTGCTTGACAATATACCGCATTACATTGCGCCCTAAGAGCGGACGCAATATGTATGATCAACATTGACACGATCTTGTGCCACAACCCATAAGACAATACAATACTGATCTGCTTTTTGTGTTGATTGCATGCAAACAAAAGAATAATATGACATAATGAAACAGTCAAGGCATTATCATCATGATGCCGTTTGTAACTGCGAATAAAATAAATTTGATACAAAGAAGGCAAAACGTGTTGAAAATGCATGTAGCAATGCGTGAGCTGACAAGATTAACCCAAGTGTACCATCTGCTTGAGAAAGTACAATTGGATCGGAATCTATTGCGGATCCTTTTCTGAATAAGTGTGCATCGCTATATAGAAGCGTACCAACAAATGACAAAGAAATATTTGATTTGTTAGAAAAGATAGATGCGGGTATTAATAATGACAACGTGAGGAATCATGCTGTTATCAAAGCATGCATCGGAAGGTTGAAAGGGAACAAAATCGATGACAACCGCGAGCTTTTTTCTCACCACTTTATTAACGGAACCATCAAACTGGACAGTATGTTTAGTATACTATTCATTGCAATGATAGTTTATGGCCACACCCAAGAGAAGTTGCTAAACTCAGCTATTGTACTCATACCAAAAAATATGAGGTCATCCCGGAGTTGTTGTGATAATTACAGGGGAATCGCCTTGTTAAGTGCGATCAGTAAGGTGTTTGATATGATCATACCTAAGCAATATGGTGACTGTTTTTGTACATCTGATCGTCAGTGTGGATTGAAAATGAATCATTCTACAACAATGTGCACTGCTCTTTATCTCAAAATAATCAGCTACCACACACAATGTTCGTAGCGGCTTATTGGATGATCAGCAAGGCGTTCCAAAGGATGCATCATTGAAAAGAAATTCTATTGCTACTACAGCGTGATGTGCATCAACTAATGGTTAGGCTTCTTCTAAGATTATGTTGCCGTTCTTGGTTATGCCGGCGATATTACCCTCATAAGGCCTAGTCTCATTGAAGTGAATGATATGTTGAATATGTGCGAAATATTTGCCGATGAATATAATGTTAAATACTAACTGTACCTAATTTGGTGTGGCAGCCATTGAAATTAAAAATGTGGTATTTTAAGGTTCACCGATTAAGTGGGTAAACAATATTAACCACTTATGCAACAATATTGACATCAATTGACCGATGATTGCGCCTGTGTATTTAAATACGCAATGTGGGAAATTTTGCAAGCTGAAATAAGACACCTTATGTAAACTTGTTTGCGTGTATTGTTGCGGTTTTTATGGTGCCCAGTTATGAACAATTAATTGTGCTGGATGTAACAAACTATGAACTCATTGGAATAAGGCTATTAGGAGATTACTTGATCTATCATCCCTTACGCGTACTTGGATATAGGGGTCGTTAATTTGAATTTCATCGTCCATTAAAACATTAAAAATGATTCTTTCAGAAGTGCCAGAGTAAAACAGCAGTGCTATGTTCCATTGTAAAGCATGCAATGCCCAATCACCACTGGGACGAAATGTTGCTTTCCTTAGATATATATACAGCATTGATATTGAAATTGCGGTGAAGTGTTATGTCGTAAAAATAATTCAAAATGAGTCATTAACATATGAATAAGAGGCATTGACAAATACTACTTTGAATTGTTTCATATCGATGGATTCGACAACGATATGGGTGATTTTATGATTAAAACTACCTTGATATCGTAGCAGTTCGATCATTGTGGCACGTTCCTTCTCGTGTTGGTACCCTGAGTACGACATACACATATATATGCGTTCTATTTTCTTAGATTTTGCACCGGCGAACGGCTTGCATGGCATTGAATGGCAATCATATCAAGCGTGGCACTCTGAGGTATCGCCTAGAATCTGTAGGCTTTGAGGTTCCCATGTTATTTCGAGAACTTTGTGAATCTGCGTTACAATCATGAGGTTCCATGCATCCAATCAGTAATGCCATCAAAATTATAATAAACAGGCCTAGTCTAAAATCATCAAGGTAAAAACAACAACAACATCTATTTGAATTGGTCAGTTATGAACCATGAACATTAAATTGAACTTGTCAGTATTACAGATCATTTGTAAGACCCGTATTTGCGCACTGTACAGTTACTGGAGAAATCGTGTCACTTAACAGACTCATCGCATCTTGCATGCGCCACGGGTACACTTTTACCTCTCCCCGGGCAGTTATAGGTTGCGCTTATGGCAAGCAAAGTCGGTCATCAAGTCTCATTTGTGTTCACAAATCCTCGTTGATAACTGCAGCATTATGTGATGGAAGACACTATGTATCTTTGTAAGGGGCTACCATATGTTAACGAGTCCAAAGTTGTTTTTCGCTCCCTAATAATATACAATTACTTAACTTTTTCTTTAAGTGAGTGGCACCGTTCTGTCATCAGCGACGCGGTATGGTGCTTTCGTTTTCACCAAGTATGGATGACATTTTGCTGCGGTCGAGATTACCATCTTATTTAAGATCACTCTGCGTTTATTTACTTGTCAGCTACTGTCACAAAGCTTTAGTGGTTTATCATCAATGCCTATCACACAATGCAGCGTGGAAAATCATCACACTCTCTGAGACGGCCTAGATCGAACCTGACAAGTGTAAGCATTCGTAAAGTATTCGATATTAGAGTTCTGGTATAGCTTTGTGTATCAACGAATTCATTCCTATCACACTAAAGCATAAATGCATACTGATAGTCAAGTGGGTGTCCAATTTTGTCAAATGGCGTTATTCACTACCCATGATATGTTCCTCAGCTAGTTGTGACAGCTAATGTATAATCACACTTTGATGGACATGAGTAGAAAATGTCGTATAGTTTTCTGTTGCAATATTTGCTGATTGAATAACTGGGAGTAAAATGGGCCTTTCAAAGCATCCCATGCAACGTGATCCTAATAATAAAGTCGACCGTCAGCGGAATTCAACCACAAGTTATGGGGTCAACTAGTCAATCGACGCGTTAGCTAAGCTGAGCGCCTTTTACATGGGTACTATGGTGCATATGGGCCCCTAAAGAACGATAGGGTGTAGGTGATACAAATAATATGACACCAAACTAAACTGTTTAGCACTGGTCACAAACTTTGGAAGAGGATGATATTTTGTCATGGAGGCTTTACGACTACGATGATTTATGACATGGCATTGTGTCTTGTAACAAACATCATATATACCAACCAGCACTCGTTGCTTACGATCTCAGCTTGATGACTACTGCTGATCCAAACTAACATCGCGTTCACCCATTGACTGAACCTATTCTGTAGATTTCTGAGGCTCTATAAGTCCATCTTTGAATCATCTTGCTTCATGTCGTCTCTCCGATTTAGCGCTCCGCATGAACTCATGTAAGTGACCTTATGATTAGCTAAAAGAAGATATATGCAACCTTCTAATCGGCTCAGACAAAGCGGTACTAATTTCATTGTACGCAATAATTAGTCCGTTTACGGTTAAACTGCTTAGGCTTGGGACCCTGTAGCCAGCCATGCACATACCATCGGCTCACTCCAACACGTATAGCATTGCTAGATGGCTGCGCATATGATAGCAAGGAAAGCTATCAGAGGAGCAAAGATGTATTTGACCAAGCTTAGTGCCTCTGGTGATGATATGCCTCCTAAGTTGGTATAATTGCACATCAGCATTGTGATTTGCATGGCTTATTACAGTGCTATAAGTCCATATATATATAAATATATATATATATATATATATATATATATATATATATATATATTTATATATATATACATAAATATATATATATTTATATTAAGATATATATGTATATACGAATATATATATATGTATATATAAATATAAATATATATATATATATATATACATGTATGCATACAAATGTATACATATACATACATAAATATATGTTTGCATGTATATATGCACATATATACATATATCTATGTATTTAAATATACATATATGCATATATATATGTACATATATATAAATATGTGTGTGTGTTTGTGTGTTTGTGTGTGTGCGTTTGTGTGTGTGTTTGTGTGCGTGTGTGCACGTGTGCACGTGTGTGTGTTTGTGTGTGTATGTGTGTGTGTGCATGCGTTTGTGTCATTACCAGAAGGTAGAACTTGTTATGATTATTTAAAGGAATATGATATTCGTGCTTAAAACGACCATTTCCGCTAACATGTGACAGGGTAAGAAGACAATCAGCATAGAAGAATTCATACCAGGCCTTGACATATTCGTTAACACTGTGATAATACGCCGTTTGTGTGCGTTGGATATGAAGCTTTGGGGGAAGGAATAAGAGACCTCATTACCTAACTTGCAGCACTTATACTGTGCTCGTGTGTTCCCACCTGATATATTAGCATACTATGATCTTATTGCCTTCACGGCCTTATCATCAACGATGTGAATTATGCAGAATGAAATGAAAATGAGACTTGCACAGCAAGTGCAAGTATTTACGGTGCATCTGTATGACGTACACTACTACATGTCGCGTGGTTCGGTTGCGTTAATACAACACCCTTTAAACATATATTCAATCCAACATTATGAAAAAGAATTTAATACCCTTCAGTGTAATAAAACCTCTGAGATGTGTCAACAAAAGGTAGCGCGAAATAAGAAAATGAATGTATTGTACTATCGAAAAGCATTTGTATGTAACGTAAGTTTGTCAGCACAGTAATCAAAAGTAATGGCTGCATGAAGGCGTATTCGGTGCACGTATAAATGCATGGTTTGCTTGAAAAATGTATCATCTGTTCCTACCAGAAAACCTTTCGCAGATGCTAACGTAACGACATCCTAGTCAGAAACATGTGCTCAAACTGCGTCAGACTATAACTCTGATCAAGACAATAGTATATTGCATTGTCGTGTGTCAACAGCAAAGGGTTAAATAAAACCCGATTCACGCACTCTATTACTTTCGTGTGTTGGTTAATCGACACAGGTTGCACTTTTTCAATTTAAACATACTGTGATATCCTTGCATGGATATATCATGTACAATCTTTTATTAAGGGCGTTGACTGCTGTAGTACCTACCGACCTCTGTACAGCTCCAATCACCGTGGTCTATTCTCTGTTATTGTTTTTAATTTTTCCTTTATCATTCGCTATTTATTTCCTCGTGTTAATGCCAGATTGTTGTGTTGGAGCAAGCCAATTGTGACACTTTGGTTAAAATGTACTGTTGGTTATTTGATAAGCTTTCAATTTAAAATATCTTCATCTTCGGTGTGGCTTGCATTTCTTTGCACACTATTTGTCATCGTTGGGATCGGTTGTCAGGTAAGGTGCTTAGAATTGGGAGACATACAGCAATATTTTATCCACCAATGCCGATTACCGTTTCTGTATATATGAGAAGCTCCATTTTATGAGATAATATTCTTGATAGGACAAATATTCATGCTATTAACTTTAGCCTCCCAGATCTTCCTTCAGTGTGGGTTTTTTAATGGCATCCATATATTAAATACACTAAGCATTGATGATCAGAACTTGTTATTCAACTGCCGCCCCTATGGTCATGAGGTGATTTGTCAATGCTAAGAGACAGTGACAGACATGTCAACAAGGCGCTATTTGCTTTGCTTGGTACCCTAAATGTGCAGCATTGTGTGATTGTATTTATTCCATGCTGCGTCACCAGCTCAATCTAGATAATCTGCATCCGCGATTTGTATCAACGGTCCGTATTTTTTAGAATAGATTTATCATCTCAATCAATATGAATTGCCGGTTTCCCGCTGCGGTGAAATTTCATGACATGGGCTGTTAGACATAGGCAGAGTACACAACGTATTACTTGGATTTGGTACTGTATTTATATTATCTATAAATGTATCCAACGATAGCCTTTTCTTACGAAGGGAAGGGTGAAGTATGTTGATATTGTACTAATATGTGACAGCAAAGCAAACCAGTGACCAATGGCGAAAATTGGCGCAATGTTCGTATTGTCAACTGCTCTGTTAGCTTGATGGAGCATATAACTGAGGCAGATGTGCGGCATAACTTAGCATAAATAAGGACAATCTTTAGCTGCCAATACATATCAGGCAACACCAGCATCAGTAGTATAGCGACCTCCACCTCGCTGGTGCCAAAAGTGTAAACCTTAGCGAAGAAAAGTTTTTGGTACTTCATACCAAACGACCCTCGACAAAAGAAGGTGGGTCTTTTGCCTCTGCTAGAGCATAAACCAGATTAGAGGAATTCTTAAGGATCGTCACCTCATTGGGCGACACAAAACTACAGCGTACAATAGGACCACCAATGCAGTAGAACGATTTGCATGTTGTACGCTACCTTTCATGCATCCGAGTTAACACAGGAACTCGGCTACAGTACAGCTGAGGCGCTTTACAAATCATAAGCAATATTGACCCACTTTTCGCCAGACAGACAGCAGGCTGTCTCAGTTACAGAAACGTTAATTCAGTTACGTCCTGACTGGACACACAAATGCCAGGAATGTCGTATTGGCTGGTGCGCGTCAATGTCTCATCAGTTCCTTTCGAAATCATTCTGGTTCATTAGTTTGGCATTTGAATATCAAATATTGCGCTGTAAGAACGGATTTACATTCAAAGCCTGCCTCACATCTTCAGATGCTTTTGTGGTTTTGCAAAATGCCCCTTCGCTTATTCATCACCAGTAAACACGCAACAAGACCAATGCATAAAACCCGCACTGTATCAAAAGTTCAGACAGATTCAATATCGAATGTCTTTTATGATTTACTCATTGTGAATCACTCACGAGAATTCTTCGAGTCCAATATTTATTCCATCTTTGTGAATGCAAATTATTGTCACTACCCTAGCAAGACATCTACTTTAATCATTGAGATTCGTGTCTTGCTGGGATGAAATTGATTGATGATGTCGCACGATTGAATGTCGATCTCTTTTGTTGTATGCGACGGAATAAAGGGGCTTGCTTTATAAAGCGTTGTTAATAGCGCCGCGTGAATTGCTTCGGATAATTCTGTGTGCTGCTACCTGACTAATTCAAATCGCTACTGTAAAACGCTCAGTCGAGTAGTAATGTAATCTAGAACCCAACATCATGATCCATTTTATTTATTCAATTTTCAGTTACCGAAATGAGTGTTGTTTTAGTGGTGAATTGAATATGCGGGCGCCAAATGGCGAATAGCTGAATGCATTTCTCTCCTATATGTATATACGTAGGCATGATACATTTATCTGAAGATGATTCGATGATGCCGACAATTGTCATAGTCCCGGAGCATACATCAAACTGAATCTCATATACATTAACATATTATATATATATATATATATATATATATATATATATATATATATATATATATATATATATATATATATATATATATATATGTATGTATATATATATATATATAATATATATTATATATATATATATATATATATGTACCTATATATATCTTTGTATATTTAGATACATATATGCATATATATATATATATATATTTATATATCTGAATATATATATATATGTATGTATATCTATATGCCTATAGATTATCTATATGATATATTCTCTCTATCTCTATATCTAGAGATATTATATACTTCTATCTATTATATAAATTCATTTATCTATTTATCTCTATCTGTATATCTATGTACATATATCTATCTCTCTATATATATAAATCTATATATCTATAGAGATATCATATTACGCATATATATATAAATATATATATATCTCCTCGATATACACATATATGTATGTACGTATATATATATACGTATTCATATTATTCATATATATATATATATATACATATACATATATATATATATATATATATATATAGACAATATATATGCATATTTCTATATGTATTTTATATTTATATATTTATGTATATTAATATTTTATATATATATCTATTTATATATCTGTGTATATATAGTCTCTCCCTCTAGATCTATATATACATCTCCCTCTCTCTCTCTATCTCTCTCTCTCTCTCTCTCTCTCTCTCTCTCTCTCTCTCTCTCTCTCTCTCTCTCTATCTCTCTCTCTCTCTCTCTCTCTCTCTCTCTCTAGCCTTCTAACCCCCGCCCCCGATCGTAAACTGAATCAATCCCTACCTCTCACCAGCTTCATGAATGAATGTTCTGTGATCTTCCATCCAATTCCAAAAGTGATAACCTTTTGACAGTCAATTGGACAAAACTATTTGAAGATCTGATGCGACGTGATGTCTTACAAATACTCAATTCATCCGACGTTGGTGCATCATGATACTTATCATCGCAGGTAGCTATTTACAGTCAGTGACCATTCTGGCATCTGTTGGCGGCATTGACTTCCAGATATTTTGTCATATCGGCACTTGTCGCTTCGTTTATCCTCCGACAAGTAGCACGATAACAACAAGCCAAGATGCAAACACCTATGGCAATGTTGAACGTTGCAACAACTAGTTGATATACTTAATATTCCGGTTAATTGATAAAACTTGCTGGCTTTGTCTTTGACAGGGAACATTCGTTAGCTACATTATAAACACAATCCCACCTTGAATAAATCTGAAGCTTTACCTATAAGTCACTTTGCATCTACTCAAGCCAAGTCTCCATATGGTCAGACGCAAACGCCTACTTTCTTCAAATGCTGCTAACCTGAGCTGTTACATACGCTTTTTAAGTTTGTTTGATTTTATTGAACTTCAACTGTGAAGTGTATTAACTAGTTGGTCACTAGTACTGCAATTTTCCAGAACATCGTAACAACTGGTCTCAGGAGATCGACAGCCTAATTTGGCATAACACTGGTAGAGTGCCCAAGATACCCGTGAAAGTGACCACGCAATTACATGCGGCTTTGGTCTAATTCCGTACGGTAATTGGCATTTCGTCACTTTGTTACTATCAAGTGTTATTTGGAAAGACGCTGTGATCATTTGACTTCTTAGATGCAGCTACGCAAGGATGTACGCCGTTATTCAATGAACGATATTCGCCCTGTATCGTATAGCATATTCCATACAACTTTACATAAAGAATCATGTGCGAATATTTCAGTTAAACAGTCTTTGTTATATCGACTGAGCCTCAAAAGCCTAGTAAAATGATTTAAGGTTGCACTATATAAAATATACTTTCAGCATGGCTTCGAGATGTTTTAATATCAGTGTCGAGACAGTTTAATATATTCATTCTTCATCTATTCTGCCGCTTGGGCCTCTTTTGTTAGTATGCATCATGTATTAGTCATTTAAATAATTTTGTACACCATGCTCCATTCATAGCTTTGCATACAAGAATTAACTCCATCCCCAACAAATATTAGTGGGGATGTATCAAAATCAATAGGCCGCAATCGAAACATGCAGAATTGACATCGTCTTCGAGGCGAATTCTATGGACTAACTAGAAATCGGAATGGCACTGATTCTTAAGGTACTACGCGCTTTTCTATGAATCGAGTAAGGTAATAACTGTATTGCAGTAAGGGTCATGCGGGAAGGGTTTGAACATGTGATGTGGATGAAGTCAGATGGCTGTGATGGTTAACAATCACCAACACTGCACTTAGAGAGTAAGCTACTTTACAACTTGAATATGAACGTGAACTATCATTCGTCGTCTCTCATTTGACAATGTCATTATTCCAGAACATTTGTCACTATTTTGGGTTTGATCTGCCTATCAGCGGATTCATCTTTTCACTGTGACTGAGGTTATTGCTGTAACCTAAACTTTGGAAAAATCTATTCCCTCGGCAACTTGACCGGTCGTGGATGCTTCGTGAATGTCCCTGGAAAAATCGTCACAGCGGTAAGTTGGTGCATCTCCTGACATGCTTGCTACCTAAAATTAGCATATGCATTGGCATCATTAGAGAGACATCGGTTTTTTTTAATAGGGCATGTTAATCATGTTTCACGCTATTCGAGCACTTTGCATAAAAATCTCCTGACATTTACATGCATCATAGATCTATAATGTGTCAGGCCATTTCTTTTGATTGTCTATTAAAGTTTCCCCATCAATATAAATTCGGCATGGCATAGTCAGAAGTCGTCGTATTCACTTACAAAATCTCCAGATAATGCGTAGTGATTGATGCGGTTAAGTGCCAAGTGTACACTTCCATCCGATAAATAACTTAAACAACCAAACTGTTAAGGCCCCAAATCTAGATTGTCTCCTCTCTGTATTGGTCTTGCTATTGCAAGAACGTCTTTATAAGTCATTGTTCCGTTGGACAAGTTGGCCCCAATATAAATGTTAATTTAACAAATATACCATGTTTATCATTGGTTTGTCTTGTTGATTTTTATCTTCTCTGTGCAGTAGTTTGTTCTTTTGATATAATCACACACTAAATCAGCCGACTGTCATAAATCCGTAGTCTCATTGAAGTGAATGATATGTTGAATATGTGCGAAATATTTGCCGATGAATATAATGTTATATACTAAATGTTCCTAATTTGGTGTGGCAGTCAATGAAATTAAAAAGGTGGTATTGTAAGGTTCACCGATTAAGTGGGTAAACATTATTAACCACTTAGGGAACAATTTTGACATCAAATGACCGATGATTGCGCCTGTGTATTTAAATACGCAATGTGGGAAATTTCGCAAGCTGAAATAAGACACCTTATGTAAACCTGTTTCCGTCAATTGTTGCACTTTTATGGTGCCCATTTATGAACAATTAATTCTGTTGGATTTAACACACTATGAACTCATTGAAATAAGGCTGTTAGGAGATTACACAATCTATCATCCCTTACACGAACTTGGATATAGGGGTCGTTAATAGGCCCGCCTCACATTTGAATTTCGTCGTCCATAAGAACATTTCATAAGTGTCCGAGTAAAATTGCAGTGCTACGTTCCATTGCAAAGCATGCTAATAATAATGCCCAATCACCACTGGGACGAAATGTTGCTCCCCTTAGATATATATATATATACAGCATTGATATTAAAATTTCGGTGAAGTGTTATGTTGTAAAAATAATTCAAAATGAGTCGTTAACAAATGAATAAGAGGCATTGACACATGCTACTTTGAATTGTTTTTTATCGATGGATTCGAAAACGATATGGGTGATTTTATGATTAAAACTACCTTACGTAGCGGTTTGTTCTGTGTGGCACGTTCCTTCTCATGTTGGTACCCTGAGTGCGACATAAACACATATATATGCATTCTTTGTTCCTAGATTTTGCACGGGCGAACGGCTTGCAAAGCATTGAATGACAATCATATCAAGCGTGAAACTCTGAGGTATCATCTAGAATTCGTAAGCTTTGAGGTTCCCAAGCAAATTGTTGATACATGTTATTTTGAGAACCTCGTGAAACTGCGTTACAATCATGAGGTTCCATGCATCCAATCAGTAATGCAATCAAAATTATAATAAACATGCCTAGTTTCAAATCATCACGGTAAGAAAACATACAACATCTATTTGAATTGGTCAGTTACCACGAACAATAAATTGAACTTGTCAGTATTACAAGTCATTTGCAAGACCCGTATATGCGCCCTCTACAATTAATGGACAAATCGTGTCACTCTACTGACTCATCGCATCTCATATGAGCCACGGGTTCACATTTACCTCTCCCCGGGCAGTAGTAGGTTGCGCTTATGGCAAGCAAAGTCGGTCATCAAGTCACATTTGTTCCCACAAATCCTCGTTGATATCGGCAGCATTATGTGATGGAAGACACTATGTATCTTTGTATTGTAAGGGGATGTCATAAGTTAACGAGTTCAAATTTGTTTATCGCTCCCTAATAATATACAATTACTTAACGTTTCCTTTTAGTGAGTGGAACCGTTCTGTCGTCAGCGACGGGGTATGGTGCTTTAGTTTGCACCAAGTACGGATGACATTTTGCTGCGGTCGAGATTACCATCTTATTTAAGATCACTCTGCGTTTATTTACTTGTCAGCTACTGTCACAAAGCTTTAGTGGTTTCACATCAATGCGTACGTGGTAAATCATCAGTCTCTCTGAGACGAGCCTGACAAGTGTAAGCATTCGTACAGTAATCGATATTAGAGTTTTGGTATAGCTTTGTGTATCAACGAATTCATTCACATCACACTAAAGCATAAATGCATACCTTCGGATGTATTGTTTTGTTTGAGTCCGGGAATAAGACTAAGTCGCATTACTGATAGTCAAGTGGGTGTCCGATTTTGTCAAATAGCGCTATTCACTACAAATGATATGTTCCGCGGCTATTTGTGACACGTTAATGGACAGTAGCAGAGAAAGTTTTCTATTGCAATATTTGCTGGTTGATTAATTGGGTGTATAATGGGCCTTTCAAAGCATCCCATACAACGTGATCCTTATAATAAAGCAGACCGTCAGGGATTCAACTACAAGTTATGAGGTCAACTAGTCAATCGACGCGTTTTCTCAGCTGATCACATTTTACATGGGTACTACATAAATCTCTACCCTCTGATGTGCGGATGAACGGGCGCGCTCGTGTCACGTTGCGCGACGCTGCAGAGACACATCTGTAACACCGCATACCGGTCCCTAAAGAACGATAGGGTGTAGGTGATACAAATTATATGATACCGAACTTAACTGCTCAGCACTGGTCATAAACTTTGGAAGAGGATGATATTTTGTCATGGAGGCTTTACGTCTACGATGGTTTATGACACGGCATTGGGTCAGCACTCGGTGCTTACGATCTCGGCTGGATGACTACTGCTGATCCAAACTAACGTAGCGTTCACCCATTGACTTAACCTATTCTGTAGATTTCTGAGGCTTCATGTTGCTAAATGTCGTCTCTCCGATTTAGCGCTCCGCATGAACTCATGTAAGTGACCTTCTGATTAGCTAAAAGAAGATATATGCAACCTTCTAATCGGCTTAGACAAAACGGTAATATGACGACGTATATGACTTCTGGGCAGATCAGTGTATGCGTAAACCTACTTGTGTATGCGTCAACTAGTATTTAGATGCTTAAACTATTAGTGAACGTGTGATCTTGATCCGAGGCATTTCTACTAATTTCATTTTACGCAATAATTAGTCCGTTTACGGTTAAACATTAGCCAACTCCAACATGTACCCTCTATTATATTTGTGATTCTAATTGCAAGATGGCTGCAAAGGAGCAAATATGCATTTGACCAAGCTTAGTGCCTCTTGTGATGATATGCCTCCAAAGCTGGTATAATAGCGCGCCAGCATTGTGATTAACATGGCTTGTGACAGTGATATAAGCATTACATGAACGGGGAGGATGCAAAACGGAATTATTTTTGAGTTCGTTTTCAAGAGACAGCATGTCATAATTGGTTTACTATCAAACAGGTGCCAGCACTCGATAGCGAAATGAATAATACATGGTATCTTCTTAAAACGTAATGACCAAATTTACGCTGCAACAACATGCTTATGTCATGCAAATAATGTCGATGTGTAAAGGCATCGTCTTGCACGGGAAAATGCAAAAGCAAATGTTCCGCAGCAAACATTACTTGAAGATCAAACATCGATTGGGAAAATTTGCCTTGATTAATCTTCTGCTATGATTAATTGCTATACACAATGAACAGAATAAGCTTTCGTTATGAACCTTTAGATTGTGTAGAAGAAAAAGTCAATGGAACTAAATATATGTCGCATACATCAGCCCAATATTAACACGACTGCCGGGTCATTGAGTATATATATATAAATATATACACATATATATATATATGTATATATATATATATATATATATATATATATATATATATATATATATATATATATAGATATATATATATACATATATACATATATATATATATATATATATATATGTACCTATATATATATATATATATATATATATATGTATATATATATATATATATATATATATATATATATATATATATATATATTTATTTACATGCATGTATATCAATGATTACACATACAAATATTCATATATACATGCAAGTATATATGTATGTATATATGTATGTTTATATATATATATACGCATATATATATATATATATATGTATTTATATATATATACATAGATATATATGGATATATATATACATATATATGCATATATATGTATATATTTACATATTTATATATATCTTTATATATATATGTATATATATATATAATATATATATATGTATATATATCTATGTATATATATATATATATCTATATATATATATATATATATATATATATATATATATATATATATATATATATATATATATATCTATATATATATATATATGTTTATATGTAAATATATGTGTGTGGTTGTATATGTTTGTGTGTTTTGGTGTGCGTGTGTGCGCGTGTGTGTGTATGTCAGTGGGTGAGTGAGTGTGTGTTCATTTGCGTGCGTGCGCGCGCGTGTGTTTTTGTGTGTGTGTAAGTGTGTTTGTGCGTAAGTGTGTGTGTGTGTTTGCGTGTGTGTATGTATATATATATATATTTATATATATATACATATATATATATGTATATTTATATATATGCATTCATATCAATGCATATATATGCATATATTTATTTATTGATACACATAAATATATATATATATATAAATTTATGTACATATAGATACATATATTTATATAAGTATATATATATCGATATATATGTATTGATATATAAATATATATATATAAACATATATATATATACATATATGTATGCATATCAATGATTACATATACATATATTCACGTATGCATGCAAGTATATATGTATGTATATACATGTTTATATATATATATATGTATATATATATAAATATATATATATATATATTATGTTTATATATATAATATATGTGTGTGGTTGTATGTGTTTGTGTGTTTTGGGTGTACGTGTGTGCGCGTGTGTGTGTTTATGTGAGTGAGTGAGTGAGTGGATGTGTTCATATATGTGCGTGCGCGCACGCGTGTGTGTTTGTGTGTGTGTAAGTGTGTGTGCTTAATTGTGTGTTTGTGTGTTTGCGTGCCTGTGTGTGTGTGTGTGTGTTTGTGTTAATACCTGTAGGTAGCGCCATAGACTGTGAGATTATAGGCATGCACTGGTTATGATTATTTCATGGAATATGATAGTCGCCATTAAAACGACCATTTCCGCTAATTTGTGACAGGGTAAGAGGACGATCAGCACAGAACGATTTATACGTGGCCTTGACATATTCGTTAACACAGTGATTATACGCCGTTTATGTGCGTTGGAGGGCTCTTAATCCTTTTCCCCTTTGGGGGAAAGGATTAAGAGCCCTCCTTACCTAACTTATGCTGTGCTCGTGTGCTCTCACCTGATAAATCAGCATACCTTATTGCCTTAACGGCCAAGTCATCAACGATGTGAATTATGCAGAATGAAATGAAACTGAGACTTGCACAGCTAGTGCTAGAAGTTACGGTGCGTCTGTATGACGTACACTACTACATGTCGCGTGGTTCGGTTGCGTTAATATAACACCCTCTAAATATATATTCAATCAAACATTACGTACAATTTTGTAATACTCTTCGGAGTAATAAAACCTCTGATATGTGTCAACAAACGGTGTCGCGGAATAGGAAAATGAATGTGACGTCAGAGCAATAATGGAAAGTAATGGCTTCATGAAGGCTTATTCGGTGTTTTTTTCTAAAAAATGTATGTTCCTACCAGCAAACCTGTCGCTGATGCTAACGTTACGACATCCTCGTCAGAAACATGCGCTCAAAATCCGCATCAGACTATTATTCTGATCAAAGCAATAGTATTTCGCATTCTCGTGTGTCATCAGCAAAGGGTAAAACTAAACCCCATTCACACACTATATTGCTTTCGTGCGTCAGTTTATCGACACAGGCTGCACTTTTTCAATTTAAACATACTCTGATATCCTTGCATTGATATATCATGTACAATCTTTTATCAAAGGCGTTGACTGCTATATGACCTACCGACCTCCGTACAGCTCCAATCACTGTGGTCTATTTTCTGTTATTTGTTTCTATTTCCTCGCGTTATTGCAAGATTGTTGTGTTGGAGCAAGGCAATTGTGACGCTTTGGTTTAAATGTACTGTTGGTTATTCGAAAAGCTTTCTATTTTACTTTGAAATATCTTCATTTTGGCGATCTTGCTTGTATGTTTTTGCAGACCATTTCTCATTGTTCGGATCGGTTGTCAGGCAAGGCGCTTAGCATTGGGAGACATGCAGCAATTTGTTATCCACCAAAGCCGATTTGCGTATCTATATATATAAGAAGCTCCATTGTATGAGATAATATTCTTGATGGGACACATATTCAGGCTATAAACTTCACCCACCCAAATCTTCATTCAGTGTAGGTGTTTTAATGGCATCCATATATTGATTACACGAAGCATTGATGATCAGAGCTGGTTATTCAGCTGCCACCCCTATACTGATTTGTTAATGCGATGAGACAGTGACAGACATGTCACCAATGCGCTTTTTGCTTTGCTTGTTACCCTAATGGTGCAGCATTGAGTAATTGCATTTACTCTATGCTGCGTCATCTGCTCGATCTTGGACAAGCGCTATTCTTATAAACGGTCCGTATTTTTTAGAATAGCGTTATCATCTCAGGCACCGCCTGAGTAATATGCGTGCTTGTTTGGTTCACAACCAATATGAATCACAACCAATATGGTTTCCCGCTGTGGTGAAATGTCATGATATGGGCTGTTAGACCCAGACAGAGTACACAGCGTATTACTTGGATTTGGTACTGCATTAATATTATCTATAAATGTAGCACACACAGGACCTATCCAACGTTAGCCTTCCCTACGTAGTGAAGGGTGAGGTATGTAGACGTTGTTCTAATACGTGACAGCAAAGCAAACCAGTGACCAATGCAGGAAATTTGCACAATGTTCATATTGTCAACAGCTCTGTTAGCTTGAGCTTGGAGGTAGTGCCTAATAAAATGAATCGTGGTCGCATGTAATTAATCGTTAACCGTGGTATGCGATCAGTTATGGGTCTGGGTATATTATAAGGACGAACGCAGAATTTTATACTATGAAGACTATTACTATAGGAAAGAATGTCGCGGTAGTAGCAATTTCCACAGGACCGCGCTTAGCAAGGTGTTGTTGCTCTTATAGGCATTTTCCCACATCTTCAGCGATATACCAACTTTAAGCTTATTGTTTTCAAGCAATTTTAGCACATACTTATATTCATGCCAAAACTTTTAATGTCGTATTATCTACCTTGAAGCATCACATAATCCCGTTTGTTAATATAGTTTTCATTCCGCATAGACTATAGGGAAAAATTAGAATCGATACCTTCGTAGTTGGGCATCTATCGCATTTTGCGATATCACTCTATTCGGCTCTTTTAAAAACCAACTAAAAATATAATTTTTTTGTTAAAAAATTATAACAGTTTTCTAAGCCTAATGTGAAGCTACTAATTTTTTAACAAGCTTAAGTAATCGCTATTTCTCCGTATGAATGGTTTCTGAAAATGTTATCATTGCCCTTTTCGAATTCTGTGGAATGGAGTGGTAGCTGCTAAAACTCCATTTCCCTACAATAATTGTAATCCGATGGACTCATTAACGAAAAATGATCTATCCATGTTATTGGAACTACTTGCTTATCATCAACGTATGAGCAGCCCGACCGATGGCCTCAATTGTATATTGTTGGCCAAGGTAGTTTTTAGGCTGTCTAAACACCAAGATATTCCTCTTTAATCATCGTGGTGGTGTCACTTTGTTATTAGAATTGATGATAAACTCAATTTAAACCACCGATACCATTAACGCTCATGACGATATGAATCTGAGTGCACACAATATATGCGATCAGCGGCAGTTCTCAACCTCTCAGCTATGGTCTGAAATGCACCAACTGTATTCTAGGCGAGTACGGTAAGGCGGTGGTTACGAGTTGTATGTCCAATGTTTGGTCAATTATTCGAAGGCAAATATACAAATTATAAACATATTAGCATCAATAGCGGGACGGTGGCGGAATATTTTGGGCTGAAGCATTATTTTCGCTCACCAAATAATAATATCTATAGCATATTGAGAACGAATGGAATTCATATTATGAATAAGTGAATGTCCAGATTTGCAAGCTACATGCATATACCGGTCATTAATCCCTCGTGTAGTGTGGTTATTTGTGTATCATATGTTTTGAATGTCCTCGTCAAAAACAGCCAGCAGACAGAGCTTGGTACAGTTAGAGTTTTGATTGCTATACCTGTTACGAAATCTGCCCGAGAACAAAGGGCTCAGGGAACATTGTATGGAGTTAATTCAGTGACACGCGGATATTTGAGGTGCCATAGTGTTGAATAGGCAACATTGATGAACAGAAGTGTTATCTATCAACGCACAACACTTTTGCTCTCTGCATGTGTTTATTGAGTTGTACAATAACTCATATCAAATCATAACAAGATGTTCCGTCGGCTTATTGGTTCTGGATACTGAACAACCTGATTGCTTATGGGCGGTGTTGATATGACTTATCCTGCGGACGAGATGTGCAAACATTACTGCCTTTAGTGTAACACGATTTGCTATGCAAGTAGGTAACCCTGTACAATGTAATTCGCGTCAGCAATTGCACCAAATATATAATTGACGATACATGTGCTGTGCTATGAATGACAAGATATATACTATGCCAGTCATGTTCGTAGCTAAATTAGCTACTTTTCAACTAGTAACAGCGCCCATGTTAATCAAATAAGAAGCATATAACTGAGGCAGCTGGAAGCGCATTGATGCTAATCACAGACAAATATTCCTATTCCATATGCTGCAACACAATAAGGTTGCTGGCAGTTGATGGCACCACGATGCCCACTTGTCTCCTAGCGTCTTTATAATTTCACAGTCGGCTATATTTATTTAGCGTACGGTTATATTTGGCTTCAATCTCTGAAAATCCACCATTCTATTGACCGGCGTGTTCAGCTGACAAGGAAAACCTTTCTTGCTGTGCGTCATAACTAGGCATAACTTCTAGCGCAGTACCACGTGCGTCATTTTTTTGTCGCCAAACAGCATAAAAATTATATAACTAATAGTGCATCGTAATTCATATTCTGGGATATATAGGCACATTAGCCACACGCATGACTGACTTTGTAGAATCGATTCAGTCTAGTTTACATGCGTATGATTGAGTTAGCAATCAAAGATTTCGTGTTTATGGTCATTAATTATCAGTTTCATTACATTCTTATGTGCATATTGCAATTGTTGAACATCATTATATTGAATGAATAATCTTACCTATTGTTCACAAATGATATGCATTCACGGTGGAACCTATTCTCTGATTTGTATAGCGCACGGAATGGATCGGTAAAAAAATGCATGACTTGCACCACTGACCTTTATTGGAATGCAGACTGGTTACCCATACATAACCAGACAATATCTCCCACGTAGTTACCCGGAGAACAATTTTGCCATATTTTCCAGCTTCTTAACTATTATAATTTCCCCTGCCCGCGTGATTTCTGCCACAAATAGGCTTAGCAGCACTTGACTTATCAAATAGCAGCCAACCATTTTAATACCAACGTCAAACAACCATGACCTACGCTTATTTCACGCTTCCACAAGACACGGCACATTTGTACAATTCGTTTCTATTTTCATGCAGGGTAGTTATTTAGAAATGTTTTACATTCAAAGCCTGCGTCACTCCTTTGGATACTTTTGTGGCTTCGCAAAATATTCATCACCAGTAAACACGCAACAAGATCAATAAATAAATACCGTACTATATCACAAGGTCAGATAGATTCAATTCTGAATGCCTCTTTGATTTACTCCCAAATCATTGCCACTGCCCTAATATCCGACGGAATGCTTTCTATAGCGTTGTTAATAGCGCCGGATATATCGCCCTTAAGCATTCAGTGAACTGCTCTACTGAAAAGCTAAAAAGCTCAGCCGAGCTGAAATACACCCTCCATGAAGCCAGATTTATGTTTCATAATTAGTTTTGTTTTAGTTGTGAATAAAACATGCTGCGCCAAATTGTGTAGAGCTGAACGTCTTTCTAACACATATATGCAGGCATGATACATCTATCTCAATATGATGAAGATCGATAATTGTCATTGTCCCAGCGTATATATCAGGCTTAATTTCATATACCATAACATTGCCATTGTTTAATTGCAGGGATGAGTGATGACCATAACATAAATGCATGTATTACAATGGTTGCAAATGCATATGCACTTTTCGTGCTGCAAGCTTACTGTACATCAATATACCGTAAGGAATGTATAATATTTGGGTTATTGCACTCATGATGAATCGGTCCTTAACGCTGTCGTAGACGTACTGTGATTCGTCAACAGCAGGTCTGTAAATGAGGCGTAACATTCACTGTGATCACTCTCAATCTCTCCAATGTTCACATCGATCATTAATACATCTGTCTTCCGGACATCTGAATGTGGTATACTGAAATACCAAGAATAAGATTCAAAACTAATGGAGGGAGAACATTTGCTGCTAATGCACCCAGCCTCAGGAATGCTGTGCCCAAAGAGCCCGGACACTACATACATCCGGATGCAGACGCTCTTTAAGTGTATTGTTATATTGAATTGTATGTAAAGCGGAGCGGCTCTTAATCCCAGGCAACTAAATACTTAGTAGAATGTAATTGTACCGGATATTACTTTGTTGTATCACAATATAAAGATTTCCTAGATAAATAGGACGATACGTACACTGTTATGCAGCTTGCAGTTGTTCCACAATGGCACTTATAGCACGCTCATGTATAACAGGTGCTATTTGTCCTGCACTAGCGTTTTGTACTGATTCTTGCCTTGCGTGATTGCATGCTTCTCAGTGCCACTTCGGACAATGAGAACGTGTGATATTGCCATCATAAATGCGCACCGTTACTCATGGTAAGTCATGCATTATTAATTTGTAATGGCAAACTTTTCTATTGTAAGCCAAACAACAACTAATTACGATTAGCAAAAGCGAATGTTCTACCTTTGTCGTTAATATTCAGCAAAATGCTCCTCTCTTACCATGATAAGCAATATATAGACTGCATGGTCTGTTAAAGCATATACGCAAATTCGGCTGTATATTTGGTAGTACA
Organism: Urechis unicinctus; assembly: GCA_034190875.2. Lineage (NCBI taxonomy): Eukaryota > Metazoa > Annelida > Polychaeta > Xenopneusta > Urechidae > Urechis > Urechis unicinctus. The sequence goes on along the minus strand of CM067350.1, from coordinate 29,156,141 downwards.
AAAAACTAATTTATGATAGTTGTATATATGTTTTTAATTCTTCATCCGTATAATTGACTTAATTGATAAATGCTAAATTGCACTTATTGGTTGTGAACTGTTCACAAACATTATAAGCTTTATGGGGTTGCATAGAGGTGTCAATTGTATGTCAGCACATCTGCAAACGCTACGCCAAATCGCCTGCTAGTTCAATTGATTACCTTGAGCTTCACCTGACATTGCCAAATTATCATTACATGGCTAGGAACCTCTGTGCGTGATGTAATTATAACAACTCACTGTGTTTTAGAGAGATACAGGAATGCGATATAACATATTCAAAATGAGCACTATTGTCGAGCCAACAAACAAACTATCATACTCAAAAACCAATTATCCCGTTTTCCAACGCTTCAGCCACAATTTCAGGTAAGGGAATACATATAAAACAGAGCACTTGCTTTTGGTGATACTTTGGTCAAGGCAGCAGGTTTAATCAAGCAAATAGTGACTTATGATTTTGACGTTACTCAATAGTCTATCATTAACTGTAACATGATACTACATAAATTACTGTATCAGCAATGCCGGACCTTAGTTTGGGTCGGGCAAATTTCAGAAATAAGTTTCTTGACCACCAGTGAAATTATATATATCTTAACGGCCGACATTGAAAACATACTCGGTTACATTGCAGCTGCGACAACTGTGAACGGCAATATCACAATATTATTCAGATATTTCAAAATAATTAATGGCACTCAGAGATCAAATATATAAGATAAGGTAGAATACGATTATTAATTGCTAACATCCACCTTCCTACTCAAAGAATCTTTAGACAACTGTAATCCGTACATAAATTGCACCAAATCGCCCAAAAATGCGTCTTAAGAGTGTAAAGATACATCATTAAAGGCTAGCCACAAGCCAAGTGCTATTCTAGACTGAATAGTTTTGCTGTGTAACAACGACCCATAATATAGTAAGATATCTGGGGAGGTGTAGAATGTTCTGCTGAATCACCTGAATCACCAGTTTAGTCCAAGTGTTCTTGCATAGCTTGAAATGCTCAGCTGCAGTTAGGAGCGTTGTGATTGGTGCAAAACACAAGTCGCATCAATGGCACTACTCAACCAAAACAATGTATACTTAATAAACGAGTCAGCATCCATATCTGCAAACAGGTATTATCTGCTGTGAGATGGTAGCAGCCAAACAAGCTAGAGCAATGTATATTTTGGTGTTGTTCGTTCTCTCCGATCCGTAATTTATGAGTATGAATTTTTTTTTCCACTCGCTCAAAAAGCGATTTCTCGGCATCTATAAATTTCTAAGGTTTCACTAAGAAACCATGGCGTTCATTTTAATATATTGCTGGTTACCTAGCACCTCGTGTAATGTCAGAGCCAGTGGCTGGAATGTATTTCACATAGATAACATAGGACTTGCTTGTTCTATACCAATTAGCTGGTCATTTCAACGGTCTTGTAGTGTGTAGCGACGGCCTGATATCGTCATAGCAGCATATAAATGCTCCCTGCAATGCTAAAGCATCCCCCGACCGGATTCTAAAGTAGTGGATATTTCATTGCGACAATTATCCTTTTCAATTTTGTGATGCAATAAGAAGTCTTAAGCTGGATAATGGTTGGATGTTGATACGTCTCAGACGGTTACTGCACACCAGACAAGACAATTCGCTTAGTTTAGCCACATCAACATAGAATATATATCGTATGTATATCACAAATAGGAAAGATTCCATTACAATGATAATTTACGGAGCATCATCGCAAGCATATAGAAACAGATTACCTGGTAATCAATGAGATCATTTGATCTATCAGTCCGAAGCGATTCGTTATTACCTCACCCGAACCTAACGTAAATTGAACTATAAAGTCGATTTTTCGGCACCCACCGCCATTTTCCAAATTTTCGGCCCAGCACCCCGTGACGTCACTTAGTGAACTCGTCACTGACAGGTCCGCAGTTTTCACCGTAAACAACGGCGAATGTTGAAGTTTAAGAGAGCGATGTATTTGAGTTGGACGATTTGGCGATGGAATTTTGGGTTGAAGAGCCTCAAATGTTTGAGAATTCAAATCCAGAAGGATGTAGCTGGTATTTGTGCCGTACAGATTCGAACCTTATCTGTCCGAAAACAGCGTCAGCGAATCTGACAGTGACTGGACTGATTCTCGTGTTCCGAGGAGCGATAATCCGACATGAACCGTCTTCAAAACATTGATCCGGAATTGTAAGCACTGCACGAAACTTCTTTGAAATATTATAAATGGAGAATACTTTTTCGTTTGATACTGTTTTTGATTTTCTTGGTGGTGTTCAATGTGGTTTTAATCAACTGGCGCAAAAATATTATTTTTCTGTTGTCCTGCTTGAAATTTTTTTTTATAAATTTATGAAGTAAACTACACTCAGAGAAGCGTTTGATTGACCTTGGTGCTTTTCTGGGACCTTGAAGGTGGAGTTCAGATTGTGTGGAATCACCCGGGCTTCGATCTCCTCATCATTTATATCATTGGCCTTGCATATGCTGACTGTCGTTGCCAAAAGATCTTCTACATAGCCTGTATTGTATATATGTATTAGTTGTTCATTTTAGAGTACAGATTATAATTTCCACATAAATGTGAAATTTAGAAACAATCCCTACCATAAGTTGGATAATTCAGCACTTTCCTCACTGAATGACCTCCTCCCTTGTGTTTGGGGTAGTGGAGGCTGTACTCACCCTGGGCTGTTATTCTTTGTTGTCGTCCAGCATTTTCGACGGAATACATAGTTGTAATGATAGATCTGAAATCATTTATGAACCTTTCTATCAGTTTGAAATAGGATAAGTTTGTGCTTTTCATGTTTGATTCATCGGATGTTTTGTGATAACTTGGATTCAGCAATAAATTAACTTCATCCTTGACTATGAATGACGTGAGGAAAGATAGTTCATGAAATTAAACAGCTGGTTTAGTCCACTTTGTTTTTGTTTTGTTTATGGATCCACTCCCAGGTAAAACTTGTCCCATAGAACTAAAAGAACAATCCTACATTTGAATGAAGGGTAAAATCTAACTGATAAGCATAGTTGAAAGATTTACCGTTAAAGCACACCAGGGTAGCTGAAAGCATAGGTTTTGAAGCGAACTGGGTCTGTGGATAGCCTCTATGTAGGAGGGCCGGGCATGGCTTGATAGTCTCTTGATGTCCTTGCACAATCTCTTGTTGGTGATAATTTTTTCCAATTCCAAGGACATAAAGAACAATTTAACTGTGAGATTTTTTTTGTGTTTCAAGGAAATTTTCTTTTTCTTGGAGAGGTGAGTCAAACAACAATGTCTCCACAGCCTGATAATCAGAACAAAGTCCTTGTTTATAGAACAAAATTATGGAAAAAGTAAACATCTAAGAGATTTTAGATACTATGTTGCATTATTTTACTAGAAGATTAGCTTAGTTAAACTAATTCTGCTGATGCTTTCAAAAGGAATGGATTTTCTAAATATATATTTATACACCACTTATTTTCACTGCTTGCGTTGGTTGGAGGTCGGGGGCGGCGTCATTATCTAGCTGGGTAAACCATACAATTTTTTTATTAATTGCAACATGTCAGCTCACCTTTTGGTGCTCCCTTTTCTCCACTGCCTTAGACTTTCTGACTGGTGGCGAATCCGTGCAAACTCTCATGAATATGGTAGGAATAGCAGCTGGAAGAATATTCCGGGAACATTTGTACCCAAATCCAAGAGCTTCTCTCACTGCAAGTGCTTGGTCAAAACATTCAGGTCCAAAAATGCTCGCTACACAAAAACGATTGGATTGTCGGACCCGGCCAATCTGCCCTTGTACGCCACACTGCAACTTCTCCTCCCAAGGAAAACTGAATAATCGAACGCTTCCCGAAGAAATGTTCAAATAATGCGCGGCCACGCAGCGTTTTGGCATGACTGATCCGGACTAAACAAGATACAAATTCACATGGTTTCTATGTAAGCTGACTTGGGCTGCAGAAACTGGGTTCACGTATCTGCGTCATTTCCAGTTGACCTCGGCTCTCTCGCACGAAATGCCGCTTTGCTCCAAAGAACGTCGAATATCTCTTTTATTATTCATCGGAGGTCAAAAACTCAAACACCATTCGATCGCATCGATTTGTTCAGTTTATACTCAATAAATTAGGTGTCATACCCACTTTAATATCACCGGTGCGTTTATACAGCTCATATTGTGTACTTTGAGCTGATCTAAGAAGGTGCAATGTTTTCTTAACTTCCATATAATGGATTATTGCATAACAATAATAACACCCCCAAAACATACTTTGAGAGATCAGTGTGATTTTGTTTCAGACAGCTTAATGCGGGTTGTAAACAATCACAAGAAAACTTTCACCCAATATTTAGCTATGTATATGATGTGTCGATGGGTCAATTAGTAATTGCGGCAAGAATGCATTTTGCGGTTAGACTCAATAGGGATGATATATCTAATAACAATAAATGAAAATATTGCCCAGATGCCCGAAGCGATGCCATTGCATGCTGCTAATATAATCAGTTTCGTCGTTAAGCTCCAACCCGATGACTAGGCTAAAAACGTCCCATGCGCTGGCCACAGATCTTACGGAGTGGAAGACTTCAAATAATAAGGCAAATCACCCAACCAGCACAATCTGAACTAAAGTGCATTTGCTCAGTTTTCCCATAGCCAAACAAATATAGACATCTTACCCCTCGCGACCATCAGTAGTTCAGTCCTAGGTTGAGCCAAGGCGAAAGTGCCGTAACTGTGTGGATTCCGTCACTTTAAGTGGTCTCAGAGGTATTTGTGATGGTGTGCGTATAAAGTACCGTAAATGAGCCTAATTTATCAGCGATTGGGTTAAATTATGCACAAATGCATTCATGGCCTTCTAAATGGAATTTCCAAAAGCAATTATCGTTCAAAGGCTTACTCTCTGAAGTATCCTGTTATCTAATCGTTTTTCATGGGCAATATTGCACTATGCGGAGGATGGAGAATATAAATTATTAACAGGCATACCATATCAAAATCCGTTACTCTGTGATTGTGGAAACGTCATACGCATCCGTCATGTTAAGTATTTATTCCCGAACAAATAGCTAAAACCCACGGTTAGTACTGTCTAATGCGTAAATATACAAATAGTTTGCGTGTGGTGTCGACATTAAGTTCATGTGTCTCTGCATTTCGCGACTGAACTACAATATTGTTATCACTCCGCTTCTGGCCCTGAGATCAATATGGGCGACTTTGTTGGGCTCAATCAATATCGGCCTCTCGCTAAGTGGTGTCAACCATGAATCCAAAAACAGAACGGAGGGAAGACGCTTTGCCAATATCAAACGGTACAGCCTTCCATAATGGCTATGCGCAATCATATATCATATGCGCATCATACATCAAATCAGATATTAAGCTCAATTTGAATCTGCATTACGAATGTGTCATGATATTGTGGACAAATATAAAATGGGATCATTCCATTATCCTTATGTTTCTGATCCGATTGATTTGATATAAAACCGCCAAAACTGTAGGATTGCACCAATATATAGTTTGTAACAAAAATCTTTACCACCCATCAAGCGCCCGAATTGAGGTGGGCGGAGTTTATAATAGTCCGAAACACAATGCTGCATCAGACGGTAGACATTTTCCATGTAGATATATTTAGAGGTGAGAATATATTGTAGTATAATGATATTATAATATAATATATATATATAGACTATAGTTATTATATATATCTATATCTATAGATAGAGATAGGTGAGAGATTAGATATTCTAGTTATGATATATATATAAAATTTAGTATGTATATATATGATATTGATATAGATAATCATATCATATCCGTTATTAAGTAATTTATATACAAAACATCATAGTATAAATATGTCTATATGGAATAATATATCGACATATATATACTATATATATATATAGTATATATATCTATATAATAATAGAGTATAATATATATACATAACATATATATATATTACATATATATGATACATATAAATATAATGTATATATACACGGCCATATATCTATATATATGCATTATAAATATGTATGTATATAGCTTCCGTATATATTTATATATTATATGTAGATGTGTGGAATATGTACACATACATATATATCAATATATACATATATATTTACATATATATATATATAATCATATATATATATATATTATATATATACATATATATATAATATATATATATATATATGTGTGTATATATGTTTATATAAATATATCTATATATTATATCTCTCTATATATATATCTATATATGTCTATATATATTCCTATATATATGTCTATATATCTCTCTCTCTATCTCTATCTATATACATATCTATACGTATAATCTTTCTCCATAGGCTGGTACGGCCTATTTCTCTCATTCTGCAGATGATGAAAAGCTTGAGAGCAATCATTCAATGTTATCCCTTCTTGTTCATCTTGTACTCTTGTAGACCTCATATATCACACCAGTGTTGGTGCGCTGTTAAACACTCTACTTACTGTTCTCATCGTATCAACTACAGCCATGCTCCTGTGCCGTTAATGGCTTCTCAACATCTGAGCGGTAAACTGAATTAATATATCTCGCCCCCAGCTTCATGAATAAATGTTCCTGTGATCTTCCATCCAATTCCAAAAGCGATTACAATAACTCTTTCACAATCAATTGGACGAAACACTTGCATTGCATCCTGGGATGTGAAAACTATTTGAAATACACAATTCACCCGCCGTTCGTGCATCATGATAGGCGTTATGGCAAGTAGTAATTTACAGTCATTGTCCATTCAATCACCTGTTGGCGGTATTATATTCCAATTATTTCGTCAAATTGGCACTTGTCGCTTCGTTTGTCTTCAGACAAGCTGCACGATAACAACAAGCCAACACGAAAACATCTATGGCCATGTTGAACGTTGCATCGACCAGGTGATATACTTAATAATCTGGTTCACATCGCACACTATGTATTTGACAGCGAACATTCGTTAACTACATTATATACACAATCCCAACTCGGATCAATCTGAAGCTTTACCTAAATGTCATTTTGCATATTCTCCAGCATAGTCTCCACATGGTCAGACGCAAACGCCTACTGTCTTCAAATGCTGCCTACCTGAGCTGTTACATACGCTTTTTAAGTTGTTTTTGATTTTATAAAACTGCAACGGACTTAGCCAACTGTGAAGTGTATTAACTAGTTGGTCACTAGTACTGCAATTTCTAGCAAATCGTAACAAATGATCTCAGGAGACCGACAGCCTAATTTGGCGTTACATTGGTAGAGTGCCCAAGATACCGGTGAAAACGACCAAGCAATTACATACGGCTTTCAGCTAATTCTAAACGGTAATTGGCATTTTGTCATCATGTATCTATCAGGTGTTATCTGGCAAGATGCTGTGATGATTTGACTTCTCAAATGCAGCTACGCGAGGATGTACGCCATTATTTCATGAATGCAATTCGTCCTGTAGGAGTCGCGAGGGGGGTAATATCTGTATTGCAGTATGGGTCAATCTGAGGAGGGTGGGGGTAGATATATGCGGGAAGGGCATGAACATATGATGTGGATAAAGTAAGATGGCTGTGACGGTAAACAATCACGGTGGATCAAATAAGCCCCCTGAAAACTTGAATATGAACAGGTACTTTCAGTCGTCGTCGTGATGACCTTTGCAGAATACGGTAGTCTGGTATTTACACACGTTTTTTGTAATTATGCGATATGAATCGGCGCTTTTAGATCTCTATGTAACGTGACAATTATTAGATGTGGATGTCATACATTATAACAGCATCTTGATATCAAGGGTAGTAAACCATGCTTGTCGCGTTAAAAGAGGGTCGCTAAGGCAACGCAGCTGGGCCCTCAGTTGATAGAATTATATGTGGAAAATTATGCCATGTAGTTTGCTTCATCCTACCGGATGTTCCTAATGGAAGCGTTCCCCTCTATGGGCCCCAGACCAGTGACTCACCTAGCAGCACTCCCGTAAAATAACAACTTATCAAAACACAAGCTGCGCGTTTAAATTGACGCGGACGCGTCAGATATGCGCTGCATTTGGAATGTAATAGCAATAATCGCTTTTACCTGGCTAACAATCATAATTATCCCGGCGAGTGTGTCGCAAAGAAGGAATTCGGTAAGGCGCAGAATGCGTTATGGTTTGTTTATAAAATACTACAAGCAACACATTTTTCGTCGCATACCTAAGTTAATGCAACGAGCTGTCACATATTCACTATGACATGAGGCAAGTGGAACAAAAATGATAAATCGTGTCGCGCTGGTCAATCATTAGAACAAAAAGAACATTTATTTTCATAATTCGTTTTGTGTAACTGCTGATGACAATGTATTATGTAGTAAATTATAAAGACTTTGGCTAAATAGCATTTCTCTTGAAAGATATCCAATCGTTTTCAACCTTAGTTATGCACGTGGAGCAATTGAACTCTAACCAAATCGCTTGAATCCAGGGCATTTTTGCTAACACTGGATTGACTCGATCCCATTTAATCAGGCAATTAGCGGCTTGTCAGTAAGAGATATGCGGTGGGCAATATACTGCCAACATTTGCTGTAAGCAAAGGATGGCTTCGAAAATCATTTGAAAGGCTCACTCCCGGATTGCGAATGTCTGGGCATCAAATGCCTGGTTATATCATGATCGACGGCGTAATACGCGATGGCAGCTGCGATGAATAAAGCTGAGCTGTAGCGTCACAACGCAATTAACAGTGCTAGGGCCAGTGGGTAGGCCATCACGTGAATTCACACCAATTTTTCAAAGGCTTGATGATGCGAGAAATTGTACGTATCCAGTTGAGTGTGCTTTGTTTAACAAAGGGTAGCCAAATCTTCACCGTTACATATTGACAAAAGGTTAAAAGGTTACTTACAAAACGTCAGCGGCCATCCAGACATAAATGGTAATTGTGAAACGTTTCACAACTTTTCAAGGTATGTTGGCAACGTCTACTAGCCTGGCACATAATACTTCGAAGGTATATACTAATCACTAATATATATATATATATATATATATATATATATATATATATATATATATATATATATATATATATATATATATATATATATATCATATATATATATATATATATATATATATATATATATATATATATATATATATATATATATATATATATCATGTATATACATATCCATATATTTAACGTCGAAATAACTAAAGCTGTGCAACTCGAGGACGTCGAGCATAGAGATTAGTCTCTGTAGTCGATCATTCATACAATAACTTCTGCCTTATCAAACTGTTTTTTTCGCCTCTCTGTATTGATCAGGCCATTCTAAGAACAACTTTGCAGTTAATTGTTGCACAAACTGGCCCCATTATTAAAGTTTATCTAACAAATATGCCATATTTATGATTGGTTTGTTTTGTTGATTTTGTATCATTTCCATGTAGCAAATCGTTTGTTTCTTTTATGTTGGCATTAAAACAGCTAAATGCCGACTGGCTTCAATGAATTCGAAGGCATATGCATTCATTGGCTTTTAGATTGCTTGATTTGCGTAATGAATCATAATATTGAAGAACCATATCTATATGCGAGTAAATGTAGGGGTACATTAATAGGGTAATTACTAATGGCCGGTGCTATAGCTTACGGGTCTATGTTTACGCAGCACTTAAGCCATGCTTCTCGTCAAATACTTACTGAGACATTTGGAAGAACATTCATCATAGGGATGCATGGGTGAATTGCAATACAGCAAAAGGTATGAGCACCATTACATAGAGTATAGAAAAGTAAAACCAATATCAAATTGTCTACTTAATTGTTACAGGAAAATATACATGTATACACGACGGAACTGACAGACCGCATAGCTCAAATAAAGGTAAGTAGTTATACCCATAGTTGCATGATAAATACTTGTTATCTAGTTGTCATCGAAGCGTTTCAGTAGCCAGATTCGTTTAGGTCCAATTATCCCTGTACGAAGATAAGAGCAATGCCTGTAATAACTCCCTTTTAACAGAGGCAACGTTTGCACACTCGGGCGAGTAAGGCCGACCACGGGAATATGCCATGGACGTGATTCACATAGAATCTTATGTGCAAGCTAATGGGTGCAAATGCTGTATCACTCTAACGTTTGCATCTGAATAGAGCATCGATTAACACGGAAAGACCCTAAATTCAATATCCTAACCCGGCTTCAATTTTCTACTGGCCGTACTTGTGTATCAACCACAACAAGCAGGTAGCTTTATTGAAATCCGGTGAAAAGAAATATCGAAATCAATTTTACACCATAAGCCACATTACACAGATTGATGGTGACTAGAAATTTAGATTTCAATAAACCTTAACGAATTAGAATATGAAGCTCGCTTAAATAACAGGTGATAAAATTGGTATATATGGTATATACAAGCAACAGGCCGTCGGTACACATGATCTCATCACACAAAGGCTATTTCTTACGTCCGGGAGCATTCTTTGGGGGAACAGTATAGTGTATATGTAATATATGTTTGCTGGATTTTGTTTCTCCCACAAAGAACAATTACGCAACGCGGCTTCACAAGCTCTTGAATACCGCTTGACGAGCAGTTTCACTTAGATTGTCACCATGATCGACCGCTATCCGTGCTGCTTTAGAATTTCTCGTGACGGATATTTGCAATGATGGTAAAGGTGATCGACATCTTTGATGTCCTTTAATGCTATTTGCAGACGTACGTCGCCGGGAAAGGCTATTTACGTGTCATTCATGAACGGTTATTGAGTGTGAGCAATCATGGCAAGGATAACAAGTACTGTCACCAATGAAGGGTCATAACATGGTAGATATATGTAAACGTCATTATCGTATCGCTTCTGGCCACCAGACCAACTAAGCACTCTCTAACACATATATCGCTACCACAGGCTAACAAAGAGAAATAGGCTTCATTGAGTTAACCTCATCACAATGAAGTAGAGTAGGGTACAGTTTCTATATTATCATCGGTATTTTGGCATGTCGTCCGATTATTTCAAATAGATTTTTAATGGGATTCGTGTAGCCGAAACATTTACAGTGGTCTTGTTAAAGTGCCTCTCGCACGGTTATGGGTACTTCACTGAAATCAATTAATAACGTGGTCAATAAACTCAAACCGGTTCAATAACCGCCGCATCTGATCAGTTTAGGCCAAAATTTAAAAGCATATCAATGCAAATTAGCGCGCTCGACGATCGCTACGTTAGCCATGATCTGGGTCAGACCCAGGCGTGTGACGTCAGCAAAGGGAGCCCCCCGTTCTTAAAGACGTAGGGAGTTCCACGATGTTTACATGTACTTTGTCGGATTCCGTCTCAAATGTTTGGATATTTGATCGTTTTCAGCCATCATGTGACAGATCGAACACGATGGTGAGTCGTTGTTGTGTTAGGGGTGTCTCGGGTACCAATCTGAACGGCGTGAGCTTGTTAAAGTTTCCTGATAAAGACGATTTAAAGAAACAATGGACTTGCCAGGTACTTCCATCGCGAGACAAGACAGAAGCACATTCTCCAATGTGTGCCGGTCCAATGGTTCACACAGATTGATAAGAAGCCAGGATGCTAGGTTATGCAACCAATTGGAATCAGGCTGTTTCTATGGAGGTCATGACTCAAGGAATCTCCACAAAGCATTCAAATTCTTCCACCTCGACCATTTGTAGGATTCCAACAGCTTTGGATTGTTTGCATTAAAACACATAACAAGTGTTAGAAAACACGTTCAGGAAAAGAGGGTGCAAACTTTGTTGTAAAATTTATGGATGCACTTCTTTCGTTATATACCAACACTTATACGATGAACTGGTGCATAAATACGATCAGACATAGCTTACCAAGCTTTGTTCGGCAGCCACCCTATGTCCTTGACAGGGTGACTCGCGAGAGTAAGACCCTAAGACACAGCAGTGTCATCGCGGGTGTCTTTATGCGCTTCATCAAAGACGAATCTATCCGAACAAAATTGCCCTGCCGAAGCAACGATGGTCTGCAAATGATGTGTGCCCATCGTATGTCACTTCGTCGCTCTCCAGAAGTGATGAAATAACGAAATTACCAGTAGCTATTTTGCGAGAATCGTATCACAGATCGCGCTTCGCAATCATAACATTGCCGGGTTTAAATATTCATGAGCGCGTCGTTTCGATACGCCGGGAACACTTTAAAGTCGAATTTCGATCCGAAAAAGCGCACGTCACGGCTGACACATAGAAAGAATAGGTACTTATGGGTTATATTTCCGCAATCTGGCGAAACAAATGACATGATTTTTCGTGCGATAGGCACTTTAAGGGTGCTTTTGTGGCACAAACCACCATATTTGCAATCCGTTACGTTATAATGTGATGGCCACATATTCAAGAACAGCGCTATCATGCTAAGCGTATTATCGTTCACTCGGGGAAAGCTGATCTGTAAAGCGGCATATTGATTGGAAGATAATGCCACAGCTGAACAAAGTAAATTGACCTGAATAGATGCCAAAATCAAATCAGACTACTTTGAATGGCCCGTATATCATAATCATGATACTTAGTCAAGGTCACTCGAGGCTACTTGATAATCGATTCTGTCTTTTACGACGCTGGGATGCTGTCAAGCAAGTTAAATCTTCAAGCCAGGTACATGTTGAAATTGCTTCCTACACCTATTACTTCCAAACCACTTCAGCAGCAGTTATCTTTATGTGAGATGTTATATGCGGTGTAGTCTGGAAGAATGAGAATGAGGCAAATACCAATGGCGTCAAAGCGAGAGAGCGTGTGAGGATGGAATTTGAGTTGTATTGTTCACATAGCGGTATCGTTCCGTGTTGATGTAATCTACAGGCAACCTTACAAAATTATTCGACCCACAGAGGTGAAACCGCCATACGATTCATTGGACTAAGGCAGGGCTTTGTTGACGGCAAAATTATGGCTGACTTGGCATCAAAAAGCATATGTATCTTTTTGAGTAGATGCCAAATGATGTCTATAGTAATGTATCGTCGTCCGCGTCGTACTATCTGTGGCGTATGTGTGGAGTGGGGATGCTTTGTGGATGGATTGAGGGCGAGGATGATATGGTTTGTGGCGAGGAGTTTTGTTGGGGTTGGGAATTCAATCTGCTTCACTACATATTAAATTGAACAAAATCATGAACACATTTTCAACAATGACTACAATGTCAACTGCCTAATGCAGTTACCCCAAGCTCAGTCGCTTTTATAGTGTTTCATTGCTAACTCGCCAGAGGTGAAATCTGCCATTTATAGCACCATTATCATGATTTTATGAAACGGGGCAAATATTTCAGTGACATATACAAATACAAAATGCAAATAAGAGCCGGAATATGGTCAGTTCTACCTCGTAATTAACACGTGGTTACTCTAGATATTAACGCGCACATTCGGTGAAATAGCTCGAGATAATTGCTCGGCATTATGCTGCACATGCTCATTTTAAATCGATTCAAATGGATCTTACCCACAATCGAAATACATATTAAAGCTGCAGTCGCTAGTACACGTTAAGCAATACTTGCACAGCTAGGTTAGTCGTGAAAAGCTTCCACCTGCCAACATATTAGATTCATCAATTTACATCGTGGGTTTACATTCAAATGTGACTAACGTGGTAGTGATCATACGTCAGATATATTATAATGCCTCTCTTTAACTTTCCATTCGATCATATGCTGCAAAATTTGGGCCATGAAATGGGTTCTTATATCTTTAATGTGGGTTGCTGTTGTTGGTGCACACGCAGCGTACATACAAAGGAAGGATCACGATTCACGGCATATTTCCAAAATATAGGCGAGTAATCTGTCACCGTCAATTTCCGTACAAACTTTCTAGACAGCTTGCGATAGTCAGTGACGCCGTATATCTACATACTGTAGCGGCAGCATGCAGAACACAATGGTCATTATGGAGGGACGGTGTGGGCCATTCAAGACGCGACTTCCCATCAAACATTCATAGTTAGACCGTAAACAATTGCTAGCGATTTTAAATTCAGTGACTAGTTAGACTTTCTGTGGCCTTGAAATATATCTGATGAAGCTATGTTTAAGCGCCGACCAAATCCTGCATCCACCGCTACAAACCTCATCTTTCCCACAAGATCGTTGTACAATTGTATTTGGGGTGCATCTGTCATTAAATAAAGTTCTTCTGGTGTCGGATATAAACTAAATATACAATCAACAATTCCATTTGTCTAACCCAGATCTGTCAGATCCATTATCGAAGCTTACTTTCTCAACATTCTGAGAGGGATTTTCCCTCAAACCACAAACGCTTCTTATCTATTATAATCAATTGCCGATCTGTGATCTTTCTTGATCACAAACTTTGATCAAAGAAGCGGATATTCTTACAAAAACAACGCCATCACATATATATATATATATATATATATATATATATATATATATATATATATATATATATATATATATATATATATGTACATATAAAACGGTTGGAGGTCCACCCTGTTTTGCCTGTTAAATTATGTTCCGAAAGCCTGTGTTGAACAATGATGGGCAGTGGAACTTTATGACCTGCGACAGCAAGGGCGTCATCAGCCTGGACATGCTGAGCAGCTACTACAGCGAGGCAGCGCCGTACTTTGCGTCGTTTGGCCATCAACGGTCTGCTGCCTCACGACATCAGCAAGGGGTTTGCCGGAGTCGAGGAGGAGGACTCTAGGCCGGGCTTTCAACCCATCCTATCGGCTTGGTGGCGCAAGCACTTCGCCGACTTGCCTACCTGGTCGAGGCAGAGAGAAACCCATGGTGGGGGCGCAGTGGAAGTGCCCGCTGGGACATTTGCGCACGTACTGTGTCGGTACGCAGTCACAGTGCACATAGCTGCGCGCAAGTATGCTGGCCTACGCCGGTTTTATCCTCGTTACCATGCTCCAGCGCTTCACGTCCGATAAGGCCGTGCGTGCGGCCGTTGACAGCATCTATTCATATCTAACCGACCATCCTAGAGTGGCTGGGAATGTATCTAGGTTTCATATTCGCCGACAAGCTAGGTGTATATGCTAGAAATGTTCTGGTTGACTGAGTGACTGACATGAGGCAATATAAAAGCGAAGCATTGGTTAATAAGGGAGTCTCTGAACTAAATGAATGATTTATCGTGCAGTTGAGATATCTATCGGTAAAATAACGTTTCGGATCAACCTATCGATTTGTTAGCGCGGCGCATTTTCTCTACCACTTAATTGTATCGTTCCAGTCTGTTTTGCCATTTTACGGTTTTCATCAGGCTAAAAACCTCCGCGACTGCGACCATTTATTTCATCTATCATATGAAGTGGCAACTCAACTGTGTACGTCTGGAAGTCTGCGTGAGGTGTATGTGCGAGAGAGTGTTGGTTTATGTGCGCGTGTGTTATTGAGTGTTTGTGTATATGTGTGTGTGTGTATGTGTGTTTGTGTGTGTGTTGGTTTGGGTGTCAGTGTGACAGAGGTATGTTGCTCCATTAGGGTTTTTCTCGATATCGATGAACACAACGTAATATTGTGGAAGGTAAACCCTTTATGTGTTAATATGTTGATTACGAGGGATACTTGCCAATTGTTACGATGCAAATGTCATTATCAGCACATATTATAATTATCAAATAATACCAATAGTGATGGCATGTGAAATGGACCTCGACTATTAATATATAAATAATGGGAATATTTCTTTATTGCAAGTTAAATATTTTGCTGTAAGAGAATCAAACATATTTTGTATCTTGCTGCTTTATTGAAGGGTTTATGTTTTGTTGAAAATTTGCAAAACTTTTGCTTGTACAACAACACAATTCTGCAGCGAATATTTATGAAACATTTGCTTATATTTGCACCTTGCTACTATGTTATTCACCTGGAAACGTGGATAAGCGCCTCTAACAGATCTGCTCAATGACTAATATGTGGTAGCAATCAAGCTGCTTATAAACACCAGGTTTGGTTCAATAAATTCATTCTGGACTTTTTAGGTTACAAATATGTTCTGTATATGTTCCATTTGCAAGTACTATCGGATCATAAAAGCCAGAAAACTTGTTAAACTTGTACACTAACGATGACATTGATTTATTGCACCCCCCCCAAAAAAAAAATAAAAATGTTTTCCACTGAACATAACTAGAATTGTGCTTACTTAATTGAACTTAAAATAAAGAAATGCACCAATTAGTGTATCTGTAGGTTTCCATGCCTTACGATGTCTCCCTGTTATTCGGTCTAATCTTAGATCGTTGAATAAGACGCAAGCTTATCGCGGAAATTTATCCCGTCCTTAGATTGAAGCTCATGACTATCGTAATTGGCTCTTTGCAGCCCAATTTGACAATGCTGGAATGGACCATCAGACGCTTCAATCTATATATGACAGCACCCTTCGAACAAAATCTGGCAATATCGAAAGTCTGAAATTATCTGCTTAAAATGTGTATCAATAAATCGATATAACAATGACAATGGCCCCAACGAGATTACTTATACTTATATGATAGTGGTCACGCATTCAACGTGTCAAGTAAAACCGATTATTGAAAGAAAGAAGCGTTGTGTTAAGCAATTCATTACCTATACCTGTGCACTCACATATGAATCTTTTTTAGGTTCATTGTACGGTAATATATGAGCTTTCACACTCAGATTGTCATCTTTCGGCATCGATCCTGGTCTGGCTAGCCCGCTCTGTTATGTTTTTGTTTTGGTTGACAAATTGACGCCAATGTATGTGACAATGGGTCGCGTACGCCCACCGTATGTAGGTTTTTGGCTTTATCAGAAATCACTCGGTCGCAACCTAAGCAACGAGGTGCAAATGTATTGCCGAACGCAGATTTAATTGCACATGCATACGATCCGCTGGCTTTCCGTCGGCATGAACGTTATTTGGGTACTAGCAGTACACAGCAAATGTATTAAAGCCATGGTTATTGGAGCTGTACTGGGCAAAACTTCTGTGTGTAATACGATGCATCGGTTGAGATAGTAGATCCTACGCCCTTAAACATTTTGCATCAGATTTGCCACAGAGACGTGCGTAAGAACAGATTTGCGTGAGAATAGTTGTGTGCTAAAATGCCGCCGATTAACAGCTATCGTCTAAATCTAATATACTGAGTTAGCATGCACCGCTGTAGAAGCGATATGAAACCGCAAAGCAAATACCGAGGCTCATAGTTCTACAACTTATGAGCGAAAATGCTGTTTGAAATTGTAGAAATATGAGCTATTTGCTTTTCGGTTTCAGTTTACAATAATATATCTATGGCACACAAAGAAGCTCGCAACACATTCGCCCGTCATAAAGGGCAATAACATGACACGACTGCAGAAGGCACAGCAGCAATCTAAATATATCATGCCTCCCAAAATTAAGTTGCATCGTGCATACAAATACACACACACGCACACACATACGTACATACATACATACATACATACATACATACATACATACATACATACATACATACATACATACATACATACATACATACATACATACATACATACATACATACATACATACATACATACATACATACATACATACATACATACATACATACATACATACATACATACATACATACATACATACATACATACATACATACATACATACATACATACATGCGTACATGCGTACATGCGTACATGCGTACATACATACATACATGCGTACATACGTACGTACGTACATACGTACATACGTACGTACATACGTACATACATACATACACACATACATACATACATACATACATACAAACGTACAAACGTACATACGTACATACGTACATACGTACAAACATACAAACATACATACATACATACATACATACATACATACATACATACATACATACATACATACATACATACATACATACATACATACATACATACATACATACATACATACACATACACATACATACATACATACATACATACATACATACATGCCAATAGGCACGTTTCTACATGCTCCTAATGTCTATTTAATGTATACCACGTGTCTCTCGTATATTGTGTGAGTAGCTGACGCATACTGATACCATGCCGATATAATATGCACCAGCCAGATAACACTCAACATCTGCAGAGATAACAATTTGCTTGTTATGCTTATATATTAAATGTTTCACACTTCCGGCGTTTCTAAGGTGAAGTATGCTCTCGAACAGTTATTTCAGGTTTTATCAGCATGTTTGATGTAAGACCAACCTGTGGGTTCTACTCGTACCGATCTGGATATTTATGATTATGCTCCTGCTACATACAGCCATCTCGATTGCAGTAAAGTGTCAGAAAGTTTGATATAAGGGCTCCATCTTATAAAAAAACTGTATATATTCAACTACAGTCAAACACGATCACCCACAAACTATACCTTTTGCTAAGGAGGTCACGAGGTTTCATTATTGGACCGAAAGAGGAATGCATCAGACATTATGACGAAGCTTCATTTACGCCATGGCCCTGGATGTGTTCCCACCGATGATGTGCTTCTGGTGGTATCTGTTCTGATCGAACGTTTGGGGCCTGGGATTCTGCCGTTACTGAGATGTGTTGAATCGTACTAATTGTGCTTGATCGAGTGGTGGATACTGATAAGGTCTCATTGTGTCAACGATGATGATTTATTTATCATCAATTATAATAAGTGTTACCCGTCATCACAAATTGCGCCTGAATAATGGTGATAATTCAATGTTGCATTTATATGATAGATGAAACTGATTGGCATTGTATGATGGATGTAAAGGAATAATCCATAAGTTTATTTGTTTCATATTTGCATTTCGAATCCCAGGGCAGCTCTCCTACCAATCATATTGGCTCATTCGATTGGGTAACCTGTGTGGGGATACTTATTGCTACGTCATGATTATTTAGCGGTGGTGGTACCGCAATGATATGACTAAATAAGCGGAGTTTACGTATTCATAAGTCACACGATCTCATACGCATTTCACACCGCGCCACTACAGGGTACAAACCCCTAATATCCACATCATCAGCTCCGAATATTGACAGATGACGGTTGTGTATGCCCAACACGAGCTCAGTTAATGAATATCGGCGTCGGGTTATGGGGGCACATTCTAACATCAATGTGAAGCCCTCAATAAGATGCATAATGGGTGTTAATAAGAGCATAATGGGTGTTAATAAGAGCCATCCACAAAGTTAATAATCCTGACTAACCACCATGGGTGGTCTAAACTGAGTGGGAACTGTCGAGATTAGTAGTCGCCATAGTTGTTATGGGGACAGATTCTATGACTTGCTCTCTAGGAGAGAACTGATTAACGGCAGTTCGGTTGAATCCATACGCATATATTATTTAAGCAACATCATCACAGCAAATAAAACGAGTTTCCATGAGGTAGAAATAAAACCAGTATTGAACGTCTCTCAATCAGACACTAACACTTGGAAGCCAACTGTCTTGTAAATGGTATATCATGCAAACCTAATGTACAATTTTACATATCCTAATCATACAATTGCATTTGCCTCGCAGTTTTGGTCCACATATAATTGCATCGTTTTTGTCAGGGTATCAGTGAAAATGAGAATAGCGATACGCAATGTCGAATGACAGCGGTGATAAACTGATGTATTGGGTGCTTTTCCGATGTGATTCATTGCTATTGGTCCCAGTGATGCATCACAAGATAATTGCGTGGTGCAATAATATGTCGTGGTGCATATCAGAATGCCGTTTGATCTACGTAACTGTGGCATATATCAGCCATACACTGACAACACTGGGTCGGATATGAACAGCGAGGTAAGAGGATTTAAATAACACTCATGACCGAAAACCAACCAATGTTTACCATGTGCTACTGACATATTGATTCACATTTGTTCATCTGTAGCATATCTACTATACAGCCATAATATGAAGCAGTATTAGGGGCAACATTTGAGCGCACATGAGTTCTTGTGATCGTTCTCATATTCAGTTTGTGCGCTATCTAATTAATATTGGTCGTAATTCATAGCGCAATTATGGTAAAAGGCAATGGAACAATTCTATTCGTCACATTCAGCAATGGAATAGAACCTGTAATTCAAGGACATTCCAAATTATATGACAGCATGACAGAGCGCCTAGCTGATATTGGTGGGGAAAGTTCAGCGGAGAAGAGGAAGTATGTGGCTTCACAGGTGCCGAGGATGTGACTGGGGGAGGGGGGGGGGGGTATTTGCAGTATCTAGGGCTAGTGCCTAGTTTTTTTCAGGCAGCTTACAAGAAGACAAAATAATTCCTCGACGAGGATAGTTTTCACCCCATGCATAAAGCACGTTAGCAGCAAATGCCTAGCATTGCAAAACTTCTCTCGCCATAGCTGATGAACGTGTTGTAATAATCCATATTGATTACACGGTTACAAAAGCTGCTCGTATTTCATTTATGGTTTTATTCTGTGTTGTCAACGGCTCATTCAACAAGTGTAAAAGCTCTTTCTACTTTTCAGCTTAGCCATGATGGGTCAATTCTTTATTTCGGTTGCTGTCCTAATAAACACAGGAGTTGTTCAGGACCTTGGTGTTGAGGCGACCGCTTATAATAAATTCCATATCAATAAGAAATTATTTCGATCATGATCAATACTGTCATCACCATTCCGTCCCAATCATTTGATACACTAATTATATCGCAATCAAATCAGAAAATGGGTGTTGTATTGCAATCGAGATTTCATGGATTTAAGTGACTAGATGTGTATGCTACATGTATATAACTATTCCTATCAATATCAGTCTTAAAGTGTTCACCTAAGGTCCTAGCAGTCTACATGGATAGGTAGATTATACACCGTAGGTTAAGGTATTGTTTTCGTATAATAACTTGGCAATAGATATGTTGTAAATACCGTGCAGTTAATTATGCTGTCCAGTGATATGTATATAAATATATATAAATATATATATAAATGAATATATATATATATATATATATATAAATATATATATATATATCAATTTATATATCAATACATGTTAATTATGCTGTTCAGTGATATATATATATATATGTAAATATTTATATATATATATATTTATATCTATATATATATATACATTTATACATATATATATATATTTATATATATTTACATATATATATATATATATATATATATATATATATATATATATATATATATATATATATATATATATATATATATATATATATATATATATATGCATGTGTGTATGTTAGTATATATGTACGTAATGATAAGTACTTAAGTTCCACATCCTTTTTGCGAGAAACCAATCCGAACATGTTGTTGACTACCAACAGATGGCTAGTAACAAATACTCCCTATTGTCACTGGGGAAGCAGTTACTACTTTTTGGTAGTAGTTGATTAAATGAGTGCATTCAATGTGAGTATGGTTGAGCACCGTGGCAATTAAAAGATCACTTGGCGCGCAGTATCGCAAAAAAGCACGACCATTTGTTTATCACAGTATCTCCATAAACTTCCATATCCACCGGCATAGAATCATATTATTGCACAAGCTTTACACCGAGGTAAAAAGTACATTAGTAGCCAAGTGTGAATTGTAAATCAAAAGCTATGAATTGTTAATGGTCCTGGCAAAGTATGATTATGCATACAATAAATACACAGGATAAAAGACACACAACATTGTCATTTTGTGCAATTTGTTTGATTTAATCGGGCATACTTTGATGGTGATAATATTTAACGCAAATTGATAAAACCTCTTAATGGCAAACTGTTCACGCATCCCTCTGCTACGCTGCGTTTGATGGATAAAAACAACATCAATTAACTGCAGGTTTCCGGGAATCGCGTGAGATTACCATGTCAAGCAGCAGGAGCATATTTTCTCTTGACGGCCTCTGCCGCATGGAATGAGCATCACCGGTTCCCCCGCAGAACATGGTGTCACTTGTAATGAGCTTAGCAATATTGCCCACACTGATTGAAATCGACCAAAAAGGAGTTACTGCTTCCCAAGTGACAATAGGGAGTATTTGACAAGTGTTACTGGCCATCTGTTGGTAGTCAACAACATATTCTGATTGGTTTCTCGCCAAAAGGCAGCGGAAACATAAGTACTTATACATACGTACATATGTACTTACAAACATTCGAACACAGACATACATACATACATACATACATACATACATACATACATACATACATACATACATACATACATACATACATACACATACATACAGACATACATACATACATACATACAGACATACATACATACATACATACATACATACATACATACATACATACATACACACACATACATACATACATACATACATACATACAACACATACATACATACATACATACATACATACATACATACATACATACACACATACATACATACATACACACATACACACATACACACATACATACATACTTACATACATACATACATACATACATACATACATACATACATACATACATACATACATACATACATACATACATACATACATACATACATACATACATACATACATACATACATACATACATACATACATACATACATACATACATACATACATACATACATACATACATACATACATACATACATAACCATTGCTCTGAGCATTCCATATCATATGTTCCGCGATCCGTGATAAACTTCTTCCGTTCAATAACGGAGCTCCGCTGGCATCCAATACTTCTATTTTGAATCTAGTCGCATTGACGCCACTGACGCTTGATATATCATGGCCATCATAGACCTTAATCCACGTCATTGAATGGAAGAAAACGAACCATGAGGTTGGCAGCATGATACCGCCGGCTGTTTGTGTGTGTTTGATATGCTGTTTTATTGAGCCAGATAATGTTACTTTTCATCAGAAGTGATGCCCGCCTAAAACGCCGCAAGCAATCATCACTTCGTTGTGACCATGTATAATTCAAGCTAAGTTTGCATAACCCTTCCGTCGAAAGCGCTCTGATTGTTTATGAGTCGGCATAAGCTGTCGGAGAGGATAAATCGCTGAGCTCGCGTAGTAAAAGAGTCGTAACCTCTGTATTGGATGGACGGTTGAATATCACCAGTTAGTGTAAGTTAGCTCCCATACTGAATTGTAATGATCGTGAATGTGCATTCTCTCGTGGTAAGGATTTGGCTTATATTTTTACGCAGTTCTTATAAGGAATGTCCATAAGCATCGCCAAACTATTACCGTAGTACGTAAATATTGTCCCAAATACCTCGTTTATTGCAGCGTGAATCATTTAGTAATGACCAATTTCAAGGTGCCGAATTTCACGAAGGATTGATTAAGATTCTAAAGCTGGGAACTTAACAGTGGCAATTTACGGTACACTTGACTTGACGTTTGTGCGCATCTAATCGAGCCCAAGCCATCGCTGAATCACTGCAGCATTACATAACATCGTCAGGGTATTGCATCGCAATTTTATACTGCATCGCTTGGGCATTATACAGTATTACTGCGATGTTACCCTGTATTACCCAGGTGATGAGCTGTATCTCTGTAATGTTACACAGCATCGACAGGGCAGTACCCACAATTACCTAATTGTTTCACAGCATCACCTGGACATGACACAATATCGCCAGGGCATTATACATTGCGACAGATTCTGAGAAAAGGCTCAACTTCTATTATTGCATGATGCAGAAACGACAAGTTCACTCCTTTATGTCATATTGCAACAACACGGCCATTGCCGACTGTAAAAACTCTTGAAACACAACCAGTCTGCGGAATATAGGTAGCTGCTACAGCCATGCCATGGGCAAAAGAAATATGGGTCGAAACTAAGTTAAACACAAATTATGAACTCACAACCCTGAATCAGGCATCTATTTTGATCATAGTTGTATTGCGATATCTGGCGCTAATTAATTGACTGGTGAATTGTTGCGGAGCTTCATTTGGCTTATCAATACTTCATTATTTAGCGGGTGTTTATATTGGGAAACGTAAACTATTCTGTTATGCGTCGATCTGGTACATTGCTTTTGTTCGTTGACAACTGCCTGAAATTGGATTGAACGAGCAAAAATCTGGATGCTGTTTATCGTCCGATTGCAAGGTAGTTTCAATGTTGATAAACTGATGTTGTACGGGCAATTGGATTATATTTGTATTTTCTATCATATAGATTTGCCTGGCAAAATCGGTGTGCTTACTGAGCAATGTTAAATCATTTAACCATTTATTTTAAATTTTAATCATGCCTCGAATAATATAAAACGTGATGCTCAAAAAACGCTTCCATTTGTGGTTGCATGTAACCTTGAGCAACAGCCGGCCCAAAAGGACGCCCAGAGCAGGACGTCTGAGCAGATAATACCCTGTTGAGGTTATCACGGGAATGGGTCTTTCACAAAAGCGGGTATTACGCGACAATTTTGTGTTCTATTCCATCGATAATAATTCTTTCGATGAAGTGATCGTTCCCTCTATTGTTATTTTCCAAGTAGAAATATGATAATGATCACAACATCGATTGTCGCAACGCTAATGGGTTGTAATTATAACGTTTCAGAGGCACTCGAGTCTAACTCGCTCCTCCTCTCGTGGTCATGCGGATGTCCAATTGTGTCAAATGACGTTTCATATCAGATGGGCTCATTTACGGATTAGATGGCAAGCATTATTAATCCCATATACCATTGTAGCAATACTCATGCATGTAAGTGGCGGTGGTTACCTAAATTTCATAATGGCTGCAATTAAACCCTAACTGATTGTTGGTTGCGCGCTATGATGTTCTTACATTGCGATCATGTGCTCCTAGTGTCAGAGAGTTGATTGACTAATATTCATATGTAGTCATATTACCCTCAGGGCTGATTAATAAGTAGCATTGCTAACCTAACAAATTCCTGTCCGTTTATCTGTATATCTACATCGTCCAACAGACAAATGTAACCATCATTCGAGCCGATATAATTCGAATCAGTGGCGAAGAAAAGTCAAAAAAGGTAGATTTCACATCCAATGGTGGTGCAAGTTGTGTTCGCATAAGGCAGGAACCAATTTACTGGAATAATGTCAAAAGCCAATATCAGTGACAAAAGATCTTTAAACAACACCAGATGTACAAAATCAGTCAAATATTTCCAAATCGGATATTGCTTCACTTCTTACTTTTCTCTAACAATTCAACTTCAATTTCCGTCGCATACATTATATGAATTTGAGAATGTGTGCCAATTAATGTCTGTATGTATGTCTATCTACTTCTTCCAAACGGTGTCGCTTCACTACATTCACATTCGTCCACACAAACACCTCTACCAGGAATTTGCTATTGAGTATCATAGCTTGCTCGTCTCCAAGGGAAAAACCGCACGAAATGTACGGTAAGAGTTACATTTCGGCCTTGACCGATATTAGGCTTAAGCAATGGCAGGCATTAGGTGGGGTCACAGCTGAGATAAGGATGGGGTCACGGCGAGGATTTATATGTGGTCACAGCGCTAATTGGGGTTGTGTCATGGCAGGGATAAGGGAATCCCCTTATCTAATGCTGCCCTGCACCAAGTACCCATGCCGAATATGCTTTCTTGCTTACCAGTTCTTGTCCGCAAATTGTTACTTTACAGCTCACGCCGGGCAATCTCTTATCTCATCATAGTTGAATGTGGCCATCTAGTGGGCGATGTAATGAATTACGTGATATTAACAGTCCGTTAATTAACCAATGCAACGGAAAAAATGATGTTTTCGTAACTGGGTCAAGATCGCATAATGTTAGTTACATAACGTAGTCTTCTAAACGATTAATACTAACTAGCACCCAGATTTTATATGTCGTGCATCGTCACAGTGCGACGACAAATTTAAGTTTCTATCTTGCAATGCCCTCTTCTGTCAACCAAATAGAATTAACCTTGTGCAAGAGAGATGAGTTAAGATTATTAGACGAGTGCACAAGGTGAGTTGACGCTTAACTCGTCGTCATGCGAAAGGGTCACATCAGCAATGAGCAACGAAATGGAAAGATAGAAGACTGCAATATGGTCTCTCAAGAAATTTGGTTGCAGAATTACTGGATAGTATGCGTTAGGTTAACCCAGGTCAGTTTGTTGATAGGGATGGTTATAAATCAACTAAAACAATTATCATTCATACTCATAACCCAAATTTATAGCTATTTGCTTTTGTATTTATATTGTGTACTCTGCAGCGGTAGTATACTCATAACCACAATAACCACTGCAGACTTTATATCGAATGCAAACGTCTTGATTAGGACTGCATGCCTCGCGTCCAGGTCTGGTTAGACTGAGTTATGTAAATACCTATACAACCAATTGATGGAGGGATAATGAGGCTCTTGTACGTAGAAGCAGTAAGTATACAGCAATTGCATATTTCCAGGGGATTTTTCGCAAATAAAATGGTAACGTAAATATTACCAGCCAAGCAGCATACGGGTTTGGAAATTATTTTTAAAGATCCCCATATACGAGCAATAATCTGCACATATTAGACTAGTGATCCTTAACAAAATTGAGTATCAGCCGCTCAGTATATGACGCTTTCCAACACAAACGGCATGTCATATAATTTCATTATCAAAGTGTATTCAGAGGGCTGGGTAGCGGTGCATCACGATCTATCTTCTGTATGGAATAGTTTTAATTCGAATATATCCATTTAATATATAACCTACTTCGCTGTCTCGATGGAAACGGCATTATGTACTGCATTCTATTTAAAGGCCCTTACTAGTCCTTGATGAGCTGTGTGAAGAGTTCTTTCATGCACTTTGAGGTAATGGGAAGGAATGTTCTTGCAGTATAAATATTCCCTGATTCCGAGCATGAAATAAGAAATAAATAAGAAGTTATGCATAACGCTTTGTTACTAATATATGCTCCTTAGTGACGATCAAAGGATATGAAGATCTGACTTGGCCATCTAAGTACACTTGACTGCTGTAAACAGGTTATGTGAGATTTGTGATCAATGAATACTACATGTCACGAGTCTGTGTTGGCTGGCTCAGCAGTTTATCATCAACGGCGCGCAATCTCAATTATCTTGGTCACCCAGCTTGCATACACGTCTCAATGAGAGCATCTTTAAAGGGAACACGTTATCGATATTGCTGTTGTTTGAGAGTGAGTAACATCAAAGATGAAGATTCGTCCAATTGAGTTATGCCGTTTTGTAACATCCTTTAGACTTTCACTACAGTAAGTAAATCCATGGCAATAGATCTTAAGTCCATGACTTTTGTTGTAACAAACGAGACAACAACATACTTCATTCAAGTACTTTTAATTTGATTCAACCTAAATACTCTGATTCGTAATGTAAATACAACCAACTTAAGCCCTTCAGTCACGCCTTTCATGTTAACAAAAAACGAATCGTCAGGTGTGTTGGAGCATCAGTCGTGCGGTGTTTGACCGGCTGTATTATTAAAATAGATCACGTTGCTTTTCATCAAGAGTAATGAACCTAAAACCCCACCAGTGATTACCAAATTGCTTTGACCATACTTTATGCAGGATCAAGCAGTTTTCTTCCCACAAACGGAATTGTTCTGATTGTTTTTGAGCCATCGTAAGCGACCGGAAATAATAAACCGCTGAGTATGCGTAATACAAGAGTCATCGGTCCTAATTAGGTTAAACAGCGGAATACGACCACTGAATGGCGACATTGAGCCAATTATATATATCGGCTCCACGAACAGAATTATGATAATAGCTGATGAGTATTTGCTTATGAAAAGGTCTTGACCTCGTCATTTATGAAATATTGCAAACTATTATGCAACAAGATATAATATGTCGCATTATCCTTAGGTGCCGAATGGGGAGAACTATTCATTGTAATTGATTATTAGAGAAAGGTTCTGAACCATGGTCGCAATGGTACTGAATTTGGAGAAGAAAGCATCCATTAGTTTTGTCAGCAGGGTTGGAAACACTGGCAATTAAGGTGCTGAATTTGAAGGGGGATGCATCTTAATATGTCGTGAGCATGGTTCAGATGAAATTGATATTGAAATAATTTGCGCCCACTAGCATTGGGTTTATCAAATCTAATATAAAACCCTATAACACTCTGGGTTGATTAAAATCTAGCCTTGCAAACCCAAGATCTCCTTCCCGTTTATTTGTATGACTGCATCATTCATCAGACAAATGTAATGATTAGGCCAGCTGTAATATTTGGAATCAGCGATGAAAAAATAGTGACGAAAGCACAGAGGACTTCCAGAATTAATGCGAGCGATTCTGGCGAAAGGCATGGACCAATTTACTGGAATATTGTCAAAAGTCAATATCAGTGAAAGAATGATGTTTAAACCTAATATCTGGTGACTTCTTTAAAATCCGTTGCATGTCAAATATTTGAAAAAGTGTCATTTAGTGCATGTATATTGGGGTATGGGGGAAGTGTCATGACGATAAGGGGGTCTCGTTATCAAATGCTGCCCTGCGCTGAGTACCCGTAACGAATATGCTTTTATGTGTAACAGTAATCTTGCTATTTGTCTGCCTTGTGCGGGCAATTTATAATCACATCATAATTAAACGTGGTAATCCAGAGAACGATGCAATGATAAAGGAGCTAGCAAGTATGATAGTGCCATCTCTCAATTGTCAACTTCTTGTGGTAAATCATCTTCGACCAAAAATTTGAGTCGGACGTGTTGTAGCATAACGAATGTCTGTGTCAAGCCTCTGGACCTCGATTAATGAAGCTGTGTGTGTAGCTGAGGTTTAGAAGTTTATTGTATTTGCAATATATGGTTCTTACCAACTTCCGAAAGCATAAAGGAGCACATGAGCACTAACTTTGCCCGCACAGCAATAAATGCGTACACACATATATACAAATTAGCTTATCGTCAATATTGTAGCCCGTTGAATGCGTGATTTACAATCGGACATATATTGATAATTTATTCTTGATGTGATGTTGTCTGTTGCGTGCATTCAGCATTTTGCCTCTAAAATGTATAATATTAAAACAGTAGCAAAATCAATAATGCATGGATGCTGCATCAGGACCTGGTAACATGCACCAGCTTCCAATAGGTCGTCGCACATAAGCTAGTTACCCCAAGTATACATCGCACCATTACACAGTGTTTCCTTGCTTAATGGTTTGGCACTGTCTCGTCTGATGTGCTATTTGTGCAGCAATGAAGATAGCAATGAAGTAGTTTTCACTGTACGATCCATTACGCCTCAACAAATCGGGGAAATTACATGGAAAACGTTGCTTATCCGTGCGAATTGTCGATCGTCACTTTACGAAAACATTCATCAAAACATAACATGGTTGCAATCTAGAAACTCGCATACTTTATAGCCATTCATATTAAGAAACTGCGAGGGCAGTATTCGGTAGGCGAAATCAACTAGGATTCAGACACTGCAAATGTTATACTGACAACAATCAAGCAAAGAAAGTTTGCAGGCTATGAGGGAAAGCAGTTGAAGCAACTGATGTGAAAGGGCAATGTTCTCATGGACAATAGATGGCATATGTAACCACCAGAGTACGCTGTTATCTTACATAATATATATATATTATATATATATATATATATATATATATATATATATATATATATATATATATATATATATATATATATATATAAAGATATCTCTATATATATATATATATATATTTATATATAAATATATATATAAAATACATATGTATAAATATATATATATATATACATATATATATATAAATATATGTATATATATACACATATATATATGCATATATATATGTATATTTATATTATTCTATATATATATTTAGATATAAATATATATATGTGTATATATATTGGGTATATATATATATATATATATATAATTATGAGGACTGCCCGCAATATATGGGTATATATATATATATTTATATATATATATACATACCCCACAAGAAATCGCCAGCTGGTTGCTACCATATATTATCCCGACTCAGTTTGTAGTTCTCTTCCGACGGAAGGGCTCTCTTTGTTTATGAGCCAACATAATCAGTTTGGGAGAATAGATTGCAGAGCTCACGCAGTTAAAGTGCCGTATGCGACGTTTTGGATTGTCGGATGCCAATAATGTATGTCAGCTCCCATACTGAATGGTAATGATTGTGAATATGCATTCTCTCGTGGTAAGGTTTCGACCTATTTTTTTTACGCAGGTATCTTCAACTGTATTGACCAAATGTTAAGCAAGTATGTAAAGATTGTCCCAAATACTTCGCCTGGTGGAGGGTGAATAATTTAACGTGGACTAATGTGAAGGTTTTGAAGGATCCGTTAAGATGCTATAGATGGGAGTTTACCAGTGGCATTTTACTGTGCACTTGACTAAACATTATGGCACATATAATCGAGCCAAACCGCAACAGAATCGCATCAACTTTTAGCACATCGCCAGGGCTTTGCACATTATCAACGTAACATCACACACATTCGTCATATTACACTACATCGCCAAGGCATTACACAGTATCGTCGTAACCCTACCAGTCCAGTGGATAATAGACAGCCGCAACAGTCTTGCGCAATATCGCAACAATGCGCGGCATCAACGCATCATTACACAGTTCCGCAAGCGAAATATGAGTTTACCTAACCAACGTTAAATAGCAAATTATGAACTGTATATCAATGTGCAATAATCAGTTCACACAGTTGGTTAAAGAGCCAATGCTTCATTGCGCATTGCACCTATCCCAAGAGAAAGCAACCGTATGTTATCAACTAAATTGGAAAGGCGCATACTAAAACCCTAGACTGCGTCTTTTGATGTACTCTCAACATAACCACGCCTATCCAATTTATATTGCCGAATTATACGGAGCTTTCTTTGAATATTGCCAACTGGAGAGATAGCACTCCACTGCCATAACAATATGAAGAAAAGATAGTCGCATTTCAATAGATAAACGTTATGATGCTTCAGTCTGCTGATCATTGCGACCTTTGTCATATGAAATGACGTTGTATGTTAGTTTAGATTCCATTTGCATTTGATATAATGGGATTATCTTTGAATCATTGACCCATGAACATCACAATGAATTGGTCAGTATTAAACCATGGATATCAAATTTAATTGGTCAGTATTAAGCTCTGAGCATCAACATGAATTGGTCAGTATTAATCCATGAACATTAAATTGAATTGTGTGAACAACACCAAGACCAATCCAAGCGCGTATTTGCGTCCTCACCAGTCAATCGCGAAAATGGGTCACTTTACCAACTAATCGCATCTCAAATGTGCACCTTTACCGCTCCCCAGACAGTGTGTTGCGTTTATGGGAAGCAGAGTCGATCATCATGTCACGTTTGTGTTCACAAATCCCCGTTGATACCGTTAGCATTATGTGATGGAAGACACAATTTATCTAGGGTTCTTGTTAGTTGCTTGTATGGTAACGAGAGGAATGTTGTTTATCTCTCTCTAATATGCAATTACTTTATGTACTTAATCGCTAAGGCTTTCTTACGTGGATGGATTGCTTGCCCCACAGTGGCCTTTAAGTGCGTGGAACCGTTTCGTCGTCAACGAGCGGGTATAGTGCGTTCGCTTACACCAAGCGCAGATGTCATTTGCTGCTTTTCAGCCCAGTCCGGGCAATCTTTTATCTCATCATAATTACAGGAAGAATAATGTCCATAAATAGCGACAGCCGAAGTAAGTATCTTTTTTCTGAGACCACAGCGCCGCGTACCGACTGAAAGTCTGAAAACTTAACATTTTTGGTTTCCAAGGTGCGATTGCCATGCAGCTTGCTAGGCAACCTTGCTCCAAATATGGGGCTGAACAGTCTCTTTAAAGTGCAAGTAATGGGTAAAATATGAATTTTCGGGATCTTACAGAACGCGATTTTCTGATCAATAATTTGCAGTTCTTTTTTCGATCCGACGCGTAGTAAACAAGAAATAAGCAAAAACAAACAACACATTCCGGAACTTCCCGACCACACACCGAAGATGAACGAAGGCGCTGTGACGTCATATGTCACCAGAAGATCTATGTTACCACGGACGCCGTTTCTATTCGCGAACTAGCTGTCGTACTAATTTATCGCTATTTACAGAAACTCATCAGCGTTTTTGTATCCATTGTTTCTTGAGAATCTGTAAGTATACTCATCCTTACATTTCCCATATGAAAGTCGAATTAGAATTCATTAGTTATGTTTCCGTACTGATTTTGAAAACAGAATTTGCACTTGCCCGTTGACAAAATTGACATGGCCGGTAGTGATCAGTGTGGGGCGGCTCAAGTTTTATAAGGCTGTTTCACAGATAACATATAGATTTGTCTCGTCAGGCTGCAATATGTAGATGTATGCTAGCCTGACAGTAGCTTACACTTGTCCTAAAAAATCCTCGGACGATGCCCAGTGCTCAGTGAGTCAGTTCTGGCCTACTGTCAAATTTGCTTCATATAACTTTACTCTTATGTCTTCCAGTCTGTATCATCATTGTGCGAATGTGTGAGTACCAGTACTGCAATAATTCGCATCTAGGGCCTCAAACGAAGCATGTCATTTCGTTTGGATGACCAAGGACTCAAGTTGGACTGCATCATCACCGATAGGCACACGAGTATCAATAAGTACATCCGTGATGACCAATGAACCAGGTGCACTTGCTGAAATGTATGACTACCCTGACAAGGAGGAGGCTGAGAGGCAGCATATGGAGAGGTTTCTTCTTTAGATGAGTCATGTAGTAAGGTATCTAAAGGTGATGATGAATGATGGTGGTGGTAGTGATGGGGTAGGGGAGGGGTGGTGGTGGAGTTGATGGTGGTGGCCTAAGCATTATATTGGTGGTTGGCCGATTGATATTTGCTTGTTTACAAGTAATATCTAAGCTCTGTTTATTTTTCAGCTTTGGCTTCAGCTAAGTCAAGCTTGTAACATTTAATTTTACCTATCTGTTAACAAGTGCACAAGGACATAACTATTTCTTATCATCATACTTACAAAATAAATGGTAAATATTAGGGTTAAAATTCACTTTGAACATCAAAGGTCATTTCAAACTGGTGGTGTAAGATGACGAACAAACATTGGAGTTTAAGATCCTATCGCCCAAATGGCACCACCGTGCATAGCACACAGTGGGATTTGAACTTGCCACATTTGGGAAACTAGACAAACACCCACCCTGCTAGACCACAGTTGTGGACCTATCATCTTAAACATCATTGGTGAGGTAACCGCCACAATATGACCTCTGATGTTGAAAGTGATGTTAAACAACAATATTAACCATTTTTATTTTCAAATCATCCAGCATGTGTATGGCTTTATGACTTAATTTGAATGTTAAATGGGTCTAAGGTAAGCTAAGCTGTGAAACTCAAACACTGTTATATGATTCCTCTTTGTGGCTTGCTGAGAATTAATTTTGTAAATATATATTTGGACTGGTGTATATATTTTGCCATTTCTATTATCACAGACAAGTGAATAAGAACCAGACATTGTTGGTATTGTGAGCAGAATTGCATAAGCATTATTTGTATAATGTGCCCGCGAAATTTAATCATGATGATTGATGTGCAATGGCACAGGATATATAAAATATCCTGCAAAAAAACGACTGTTAACATACTGTTATTTGAGTGATAAAATATCTTTTGTACGAGATACAGGATACAGGAACAAGATGCCCTGCAGGTATGTCATGATTTTGGAATTGATGCTTCCTATCATTTTATGCATATGGTATAATAAATTAGGTGGACTGGCCTTAACTGAATTTTGTTGCTGGTTGTCATCAGCGTGTAGTATCATCATAGCTGAATGTAAATAACAGAATAAGACACATAATGCTTTTTTGTCCCTTTATTATTGTAATGCTGGCAGTTTGAAACCAACATAAACTGATTCACCCTTGGGAAATCATCTCTAATTTTAAGTACAGAACTAGCTGGCAGTGGCACTCTATGATGTCTGCCTAGATTACCCCATCACCACTGTACCAACTGCCGATATGCAGTGAATCAGAATAACCTGCAATAAAAAGAGTACATGAATATTTTTCATCAGTTATCATCTGAACCAGACCATTTTTAAGTATATTCACTCATGCTGAGTAG
Organism: Urechis unicinctus; assembly: GCA_034190875.2. NCBI lineage: Eukaryota > Metazoa > Annelida > Polychaeta > Xenopneusta > Urechidae > Urechis > Urechis unicinctus. Next base: position 29,121,832 of record CM067350.1, on the reverse strand, counting down.
TAACTTTCTTCTTGTACCTCTGGATATAAGCACTATATGCTATTTCTAGTGTCGAGGGACGCAGGAACCCTGAGACAAATCCTGGGTGTGCTGTAATACAGGACGCACCCATAGATTTTACTTTCTCGAGAACTTGTGGAATTTCCTGGCAGCATTTACTCTCTGCTACTGTAATCATTGGCCCACATGAGCACCTAGTACAGAACATAATTACAATGAATAACTAGCTTTTCAGCAAACAAAAAATTGACATAAAACATGAATAAGAAGATGACTTGAAGCAAGACTTAAGGACAACTGTAAAGTAAAGAGAAAAATATCTGTAAAGATTGTTTGGACTGAAATGTGCCAATACCAAGTGCTGTTACCCAGTCGGCTCAAGTCCTCTTCTTTTTGAGGAGAATTTGCAGGCCTTGTCTTAGCTGGAGGTTCAAATCTGTATGCCCCCCTTAGGTTCCTAGTTCCTCTCCTTGGTGAGACAAACACTCACTGCTGTAATCCAGCTCATCGCTTCCGGAGTTGTCTGTATATGAGGAAGATGAAGACATTTTGCTCCCTTGACATATAATAAAAGCAAAGTATAATGGCAGTTATGCACTGTACTAGGTGTAAGTAATAAATATAGAACTAATAAGGACAAGATAAAGTATGTATTATTGAGGTTGGTACCCCAGGTAATTCAAAGAACTAGTGTAAGGCCTTGAACTCTTTAAAGGCCTATGATATATGTAGTCATAAACATGTCACTGAACTTGGATCCTGTACAATTCACTGGAGAGGTATATTCAATTGTAACAGCTTATCCCTGATAGGTCTCGGTTCCCAAAACCAGTGCCAATATTTAAAATAAAATTGATATTTTCTGTTGTCAAGGAGAATATAAATTATTGAAATTTTATTCAATTTATAGCAAAAACGAAATATCGAGTGAAATCCCCATTTAATGTAGTATCAGTTTTCATTTGCGATTAAATCAAATAAAAGCACAAGAAAAGATATTCTCCGTAACAGGACAGGCAAATGGTGAATCAATCATTGATAACCATTAAACGGGCCTGAAATCGAGGTGCAGACCTCTGTTCCAGTACTGCCTGTATTATCGCTCGGTCCCCTTTGGTTGACGTTTTCAACCAACATAATAGAAGTTGATCACCATTTAATGTATTCTAGGCGAACAAGTACTCCATTCCACATTAAATGATGTGATTCGTTGCGGTATATGATGAACATGATGACGGTATAAAATACGATTATGCTCACACCTACCACAGTTCCCATGTAAACAAACGAGGAAATGACTGCGCTATCCGGCTGGACGGTGACATATGACGTCACAAACTCAGGAGCCAATGGCCGTCGTTTTTTGCGCATATGCCAAAACGGTCCGAAAAATCGATGGAAATATTGAAAAAAAACACACAAAACGACATCTATGGACGAAAATATTGACGGAAACGTCTTTCACAGGCTGAAATACACCTTATTCAACTTCGATTAGGGATTCGAAAATAGACGTTACTTGCAGTTTAAACATAAAGTCATCCACCAAAATTCATTAAATAAGGAATTTTTAAGCAATGCCTTGAATGATTTAATACGTGATGCACTAAAATCACATGCTGTTGTGCTTGCTTGTAACAATGAGCGCTGGCTAGCCATGAGCAGGGCGTCTGTGAGTGCTACATAACACCACTAGGGTTATCAGAGGGCATCCTTCCGATCAATATTACATAAAAAAAGGTATTTTGCCACAGATGTGTTTTCCATTCTTTCGATATGGAGTATTTCTATTATATTTCCTTCGAGAGATGTCATAAAAATGACACAAACGATCATCATAACGCTGATGGGTTAAAATCATAACGTATCATAAGCATTCAAATCTTGAACATCCCTCCCCGGTTCACCAATGGCGTGGGTGGCAATCGTTATTAATGCGATGTACCGATGTAGCAATGCTCGAGCATTTTAATGACAGTGGTAACCAAACGCCCAAATTAAGTCAATTATTTTTTGGGTGGAAATTGCTTCAAAACTTACTTGTCCCCACAACGAATCTATGGATTCCATTTCTAGGAAAGCTAAATCGATAACAAAATATATTTTCCAGCTTCTGCATAATAATGTGTCGCACGTGTAATATGTATTTGAGAAAGTGTGACAGTGTCTGCATGTATGTATGTCTATCTACTCCTCCCAAACGGCTTCACATTCAACCACACAAACACATCTACTAGAAGCCTGCTATTGTTTATCATAGCTTGTAATATAACTTGCTCGTCTTGGAGGGCCAAACCGCCTTCAAAGCCAAAACTTGCCTCAACTGGCTGCGCCTAGCCAAGTGTACGTGGATGCTCATATGTGAGTTCGCACCAGGAATCAGCTGCTATTAATTGATTCTCCACAGTCACCGACTTTAATTCCATGTTGTTATTCCGTTGACAAATTGGAAGAACGGATGGTTTTCGGGAAAAAAAAGCATCTCAGTATTCTGCGATAACAACACTTGCATACACCCGCTAGCAAGACGAATAGACATAGCCTACTTTTATTGGATTCTAAATAATGATGATGATGCAAAATAAATTGTCCAATACTTGCTCATGACCGTTGCACACTAAATTCACGGCGAGAAAGAGCGATTTAATATAACATATAATAACTAATAATGGTTCGTAGTGACATTTCTCTAAGGAACAACGCCAGAAATGTAAAATGAGCTAATGTATCAGGCGCGCAAATTTACGAGATATTATTCTCATATTTAAACATAATTATGAGTTGTTCCTGGCCAACAGGCATGCACCATAACCCAAATGTTGACAAGTATGATATTGTCATCTCTCATTCGTCAGCTTCTTGTAGTAAATCATTTGGGGCCCAGAATGTTGTCTGTGGCGACTAATTGAGTAATGGATGAATGTGTCAAGCCTCTGATTCTCGATAATTCTGTTAATGTGGCTGCTTGTGTAGTTGAGGTTTAGAAGTTGATCGTATTTGTAATTTGCGATGAAATTTGAACCAGGACTTGATAACATGCAACATCTCCCAGTCGGACAGCTGCTAATATGCAATCTACATCAAACATTCATCGCACCATTACACAACGTCACCTCGGATACTATCTCGTCTAATTTGCAATTTGTGTAGCAATGATATTAGCAATGAAAAGAGGAGCGTGCACGCAAAACATTCGTTGCTTGCCGAAAGGGACATTCCATCGGCACATCACGAAAACATTCAACAAATTAAAACATGGTTGCAATCTAATAACTCGATACGTTATTGCTATGCACTCCAAAAAGGTAGAACTGAACCATATTAAGAAATGGTGAGAGCAGTATTTGGTTGCCAAAATTGATGATCCGGGAATTTTACCTTACATTCTTATTTCTGACAACAAACATACAAAAGATGAATATGCAAGTTATCAAAACTGTTGTGCTATGCACTCCAAAAAGGTAGAACTGAACCATATTAAGAAATGGTGAGAGCAGTATTTGGTTGCCAAAATTGATGATCCGGGAACAAACTCTTAATATCCACATCCACAGCTGCGTATAGCGACACATGACGGTTGTGTATGCCCAACACAAGCTCAGTTAATGAATATCGGCGTTGGGTTATGGTGGCACATTCTAACATCAATGTGAAGCCCTCAATCTCATATTTTGACCAATAAGATGCATAATGGGTGTTAATAAGAGCCATCCACAAAGTTAATAATCCTGACTAACCACCATGGGTGGTCTAAACTGAGTGGGAACTGTCGAGATTAGTAGTCGCCGTTGTTGTTATGGGGACAGATTCTATGTCTTGCTCTCTTGGAGAGAACTGATTAACGGCAGCTTGGTTGAATCCATATGGCATATATTATTTAAGCAACATCATCACAGCAGATAAAACGAGTTTCCATGAGGTATGCAGCGTCTATCAAACAGGCACTTTTGGTAGTCTTGTAAATGGTATATCATTCAAACCTAATATACAATTTTACATATCCTAATCATACAATTGCATTTGCCTCGCAGTTTTGGTCCACATATGATTGCATCATTTTTGTCAGGGTAGTATTGAAAATGAGAATAGTGATATGCAATGCGAATGGCGACGTTGATAAACTGATGTATTCGGTGCTTTTCTGATGTGATTCATTGCTATTGGTCACAGTGATGCATCACAAGATACTTGCGTGGTACAATAAAATGACGTGGTGCATATCAGAATGCCGTTGGATCTACGTAACTGTGGCATATATCAGCCATACACTGACAACACTAGGTCGGGTATGAATAGTGAGGTAAGATGATTTAAATGACACTCTTGGTCGAAAACCAATCAATGTTTACCATGTGCTACTGACATATTGGTTCACATCTGTTCAGCTGTAGCATATGTACTATACAGCCATACTATGTAGCAGTATTGGGGGCAATACGTAGGGTTTGAGCGCACATGAATTCTTGTGAGCGCTCTCATATTCATTATGTTCACTGTTTTATTAATTTTGGTCGTAATTCATAGCGCAATTAGGGAAAACGGCAGTGAAAAATTCTCTTCGTCACATTCAGCAATGTAATAGAAGCTGTAATTCAAGGTCATTCCAAATTATATGACAGCATGACAGAGCGCCTAGCTGAAATTGGTTGGGAGAGTTCAGCGGAGAGGAAGATGCATGTGGCTTAACAGTTTGCCGAGGATATGGCTGGGCGGGGAGTATCTAGGGCTAGTACCTAGTTTTTTTTCAGGAAGCTTACAAGAAGACATAAAATTAGTCCTCGACGAGGATTGTTTTTACACCATACATTTAGCACGTTAGCAGCAAATGCCTGGCAATGCAAAACTTCTCTCGCCATAGCTGATGTACGTGTTGTAATAATCCATATTGATTACACGGTAATCAAAGCTGCTCGTATTTCATTTGTGGCTTTATTCAGCCACACGAACAATATCTAACGCGCGTCACCCAAGGCATCTTCGGTGCTATCAAAGGCTCACACAATGAGTGTAAAAGCCCTTTCTATTTTTCAGCTGTGCCATGTTGTGTCATTCTTTATTTCGGTCGCTGTCCAAATTAACACAGGAGTTGTTAAGGACCTTGGTGTTGATTATATTGCAATCAAATCGGATAGTGGGTGTTGTATTGCAATCGAGATGTCATGGATTTAAGTGACACGATGTGTATGCTATATGTATATTACTATTCCTATCAATATCAGTCTTAAAGTTTTCTAGCAATCTACATTGATAGATAGATTCTGCACCGTAGGTTAAGGTATTGTTTGCGTATAATAACTTGGCAATAGAAATGCTGCCAATACCGTGCAGTTAATTCTGCTGTCTAGTGATATATATATATATTCATAATGAAGGTTCGGAATCGGGAGTAGTTGGTTAAATGAGATGAGTGCATTCAATGTGATTATGGCAATAAAGCATGACCATTTGATTATCACAGTATCGCAAAATTCCATATCCACCAGCATAGAATCACATATTATTGCTGAAGCTTTACACCAAGGTAAATAGTACATTAGTAGCCAAGTGTAAATTGTATATCAGAAGGTATGAATTGTTAATGGCACTGGCAAAGTAGGATTTTGCATACACACTGGATAAAAACACACTACATTGTCATTTTGTGCAATTTGTTTGATTTAATCAGGCATACTTTGCTGGTGAAAATATTTAACGCAAATGGAAAAAACCTCTTAATGGCAAACTGTACACGTTTCCGCCTGCTACGCTGCGTTGGATGGATGAAACCAACATCAATTAACTGCTGGTTTCCGAGAATCGCGTGAGATTAAATCAAATGCGCATCACCGGTTCCCCTGCAGAATATGGTGTCACATGTAACGAGCTTAGCAATATTGCCCACACTGATTGAAATTAACCAAAAAGAAGTAACTGCTACCTCGTTGACAATAGGGAGTATTTGACAAGTGTTACTGGCTATCTGCTGGTAGTCAACAACATGTTTGGATAGGTTTCTCGCCAAAAGAGTGCGAAAACTTAAGTACTTATACATACGTACATATATACATACAAACATACAAACATACATACATACATACATACATACATACATACATACATACATACATACATACATACATACATACATACATACATACATACATACATACATACATACATACATACATACATACATACATACATACATACATACATACATACATACATACATACATACATACATACATACATACATACATACATACGTACATACGTACATACATACATACATACATACATACATACATACGTACATACGTACATACGTACATACGTACATACGTACATACATACATACATACATACATACATACATACATACATACATACATACATACATACATACATACATACATACATACATACATACACATACATACATACATACATACATACATACATACATACATACATACATACATACATACATACATACATACATACATACATACATACATACATACATACATACATACATACATACATACATACATACATACATACATACATACATACATACATACATACATACATACATACATACATACATACATACATACATACATACATACATACATACATACATACATACATACATACATACATACATACATACATACATACATACATAATCGGACACGATATCGGTGATATCTTGCTTGTTGAATGAATGTTGGTGCCGAGTGACATTGCATTTGATCTCAATTCATAGATAAGTAGATGATGTTAAGCAACGCCAGAATTTAATCTTGCTAAATCATTGCCTCGTTCAGATGCATCAGCGAGTACACCCAGCATGCACACCCAAAACATCCGGGCTCGAGAATCAGATGTGAATGGCAAAGTACGAGGATACAAACGACACTCATGATCGAAAACCAAACCAAGGCTCAGCCATGTGTTACTGAAATTTCGATTCACATTAGCTATGCCATACCATACCAACTATACAGCCGCAACAAAACGTTGTATTAGGGGCTAGTAAACACCTATTGATCTTGATTCACAGCGCAATAAGGATGCATGGCAGTTTTAGCTTTAGTTCATGGTCATTCCTAACTGATTAACACTATGACTGATCGCCAAGCTTGACATTAGCAGGGGATAATTCTATAGAAAGGAGGGTACGGTATCACAGAAGCCCACAGAGCAGCTGAAGACGATCACTCATGGTAACTAATACAATCTGCGTTATTAAACGCCGAATCAATGAGCTTTAGAGCGCCTTCGCAAGTAATGTCAAATTGACCCGATTCGAACTCAAACGTGTGAAGATGTGTCAATTATAAATGTCGTTTGCTGCTTATAGGAACACAAGAGTCGATGAGGAGCGTGTTACCAAGGTGACGTTTTATTTAAGGTCCATCAATATCACAATGAGTTCGATCGTGATTAATATAATCATCACCGTTCGTTCTCATTCAATGAAGGAACTTATTCCATCGCAATCATAACAGTCAACGAATGTTAATTACTCATGCAGTTATATTGCGATCGAGACTTGGTATATGAATGCATTTACGAGATATAATGTATGAGCCATATGCACAATACTATTCCTGTCAATATCAGTATTAAGATGTCCCTCGTGTGTCATTTAGTGTAAGTTATTGTCAACGATATTTGATCACGCGTTGTGGAACAAATGTCTATATTCATCTGTGCAAAAATGAATTAATGCTACCTTTGGTATGTATACTGTGACTGGAACCTGCGACAAAATTAATAGAGGGCGATCTAATTGTTTCACAACGAATCTATACTAAATAGGCTACATTAGACTACATTAGAAGGTATTCTAAATAAGACATTTATCCGTGATGTTACCACCATGCACCCGACCAATTTAGTGATTTCGTCAGGAGCTGTAGACATGTCGTTCATTATTGCTTGCTTAAAGCCATTTTCCATTTTCCAATCCTATACGTAAGGTACTATGCAACTCCTACCCAACCGCACCTGTACCTGGTAGTGTGTCCGATATTTGGGCAAGAGCCTTCATTTCAAAAGAGATTGAGCTTTTCCTCATCTTTCCCAAAAACGATAACAGCACAGATTATTAGAGGTATCGCCTGTTTTTCCTCTATAGATGATGACCAGGACGTTTATTTATACCTGTTGGTATGTCTGCCTGAGAGTTACCTTGGTCAAAACACTAATTTACCATGTAGATGTAATTGGCAACACTTTTTCATAGCCAAACAATCATGTCCAAGCCAGCATGTAACAGTGGCAGTGTTTACAGAGGATGCCAATCAGAACATTTTCTAAGTACCCCGTGCTTCGACTCGTTCTTCAACAAAAAGTATAGCAAAGCAAGATTTTGTTATTGTCGTCAGCAGTAGCTATTGTTTCTTTGGTGACGGAGGAAACAAATACATATTCAATAACTAGATAGTCAGCATCTCCACTGGTATAGACAATGTCACAACGAAAATAGATCAATAACCATATAAATAAAACATCGTTTGTATTGTTTGGATGGCTTCACATTCACCACATTGAGCTCGAGGTATGCATATACTTTGCTTTTTTCCCCTTTTGCCACACAAAATGTATATCTAGGCTATATATGACTAGACATGTTACACAAAGGGACAGCGCAACACGATGCAATAATACTTGTCTATCTCGTACATGGGGATGAATGTCCCTAAAATTTCCACGCATGGTTATTATGCATGAAGGTGTGAAACCAGGGAATTATCATGATCATGGTAAAGCCACGGGGAACCGTTCGGTCGATCTAATGGTGCACATCGGCAATATTGTGTAGTAAATAACTCGGGGGTCGTTTATGTGGTTAAGCGAGAAAGCTTTAAATCGCATTTATATGCGCAATTGTTTCATGCCGAACGTTCGAATGTCAATTGCAGCTGACATAGAGAATATTTTCTTAATTGAAAAGCAATTCACATCGACTGGCAATGTCAATTAAGATGTCGACAAGTCTCATGAATTAAGCTTGTATATTTTGAGCCAGTGCTTCTTAACTTGGCGAACGGTGAATGCAAGAGTGAATGTCATTATTTTAAGGTGAATGAAACTATATGGAAAATAAGAGAATAATTACCAAAGACATAAGTTCCTGGTGAATAACATTTGGCATAATGGCATGAGAACGGCTGGTTTGAATTTGATGAAAGCGGTTGCGTTAGAAGATGGTTACTATATGACGATAGACAACAGAAGTAATTTGATATTACGAGTTTCAAGACACCACGATATCCTGTATCAGTCAATAAAGTGCATAGAGGATCTCCAGTGGTGGTTTGACGCCTCTGATACGTAATGAGTGAACTAATTTCAATACCAAATTGGAAGGGGACCTTGGAGTGTCACAAACAACAACCGCCTAATGCATTGGTGAAATTGTGCTTGACATATAGCATGTACATATTGTGCTTTAGTTTATCTGTAACGCGTAAGTGGGTAGGGTGTACGTGCAAAACCGAACATACTGATTCGTTGATTGTTCCAATAATCCTCGATTGCCACACTTATTTTGTTTAATCGTCCACAGCGTTATTGAAATCGCCCATGAAAATGCTCCCTTCTTTATGGCATCATGAATAGGCATAACATCCTGGAAGGAATTAATACAATATGCAGTTTGATAGTTGTCTATTTGTGTGTCCTATTACACGAATATATTCATAAATGATGCCGAACTTAATATACTGAGCTGTCGATATTGCAATTAAGTTGAGATACTGGATTAACTAATTTTATGGTATGGATATACAATGGGGTCACCGATTTGTTTCGAGTTTTTGGATATCGTTGCTAAACCTAGTAGGGAATCGATCGACGCATCTACGTTTCATTAGAAGTATCTTTAAGTTGAACACATGATCAACAGTGCTCTTGTCTGAGAGTGAGTGATTCGTCCGCTGGATGTGTGCCCTTTTGTAAATCCATCTGTTTAATGGTAACATCCTTAAGTCGTTCACTACAGTAAGTCAATACTATGCGATAGGTCTAACCCATCTACCATTGAGAGCGTCTTATTCCCTTTCAGTTGATGTCACAATATAATTCACCAATAAAACTTTCCTCAATTTGTAATGACAAACAAAATAGCACAATACATTTTTATTTGGATGCATATAATTTGATTCAACTTAAAGATCCTGATTCGCAATACAATACAACCGTGTAAGTCCTTCATCCGCGCCATTCATGTGAAACGTCAGGTATGTGGAAGCCTCCGCTGTGCTGTGCTTTTGTCCCGCTGTATTGTTGAGCGATCACCAGCTGGTTTTGGTCATACATAATTCAGAATCGGGTTTATTTCCCCCATCAATCGGAATTCCTGTAATTGTTTATGAGCCATCATAAGCGGCCAGAGGTAATAAACCGCTGAGCTTGCATAATCAAATAGTCATCTGTCCCGTATTGGATAAACAACGGAATATCCCCACAAAGTGGCGACATTAAGCCAAACATATATTTCGCTTCCACGATCACATAATTGATACATGTGTAGATGCAGGCATGCATGCATGCATATATACACATGATCACATAATTGATAAATGCGTAGATGCAGGCATGCATTCATGCATGCATACATACATACATACATACATACATACATACATACATACATACATACATACATACATACATACATACAGACATACATACATACATACAGACATACAGACAGACAGACAGACAGACAGACAGACAGACAGACAGACAGACAGACAGACAGACATACATACATACATACATACATACAGACAGACAGACAGACATACATACATACATACATACAGACAGACAGACAGACAGACATACATACATACATACATACAGACAGACAGACAGACAGACATACATACATACATACATACATACATACATACATACATACATACATACATACATACATACATACATACATACATACATACATACATACATACATACATACATACATACATACATACATACATACATACATACATACATACATACATACATACATACATACATACATACATACATACATACATACATACATACATACATAACCATTGCTCTGAGCATTCCATATCATATGTTTCGCGATCCGTGATAAACTTCTTCCGTTCATTAACGGAGCTCCGCTGGCATCCAATACTTCCATTTTGAATCTAGTCGCATTGAAGCCACTGACGTTTGATATATCATGGCCATCATAGACCTTAATCCACGTCATTGAATGGAAGAAAACGAACCATGAGGTTGGCAGCATGATACCGCCGACTGTGGATTTGTTTTATATGCTGTTTTATTGAGCCAGATCACGTTACTTTCCATCAGAAGCGACGTCCGCCTAAAACGCCGCAAGCAATTATCACTTCGTTGTGACCAATTCAAGCATAACTCTTACGTCGAAAGCGCCATGATTGTTTATGAGCCGGCATAAGCGGTCGATGAGGATAAATCACTGAGCTCGCGTAGTAAAAGAGTCGTAACCTATGTATTGGATGGACGGTTGAATATCACCAGTAAGTGTAAGTCAGCTCCCATACTGAATTGTAATGATCGTGAATGTGCATTCTCTCGTGGTAAAGATTTGGCTTATATTTTTACGCAGTTCTTATAAGGAATGTCCATAAGCATCGCCAAAATATTACCGTAGTACGTAAATATTGTCCCAAATACCTCGTTTATTGCAGCGTGAATCATTTAGTAATGACCAATTTGAAGATGCCGAATTTCACGAAGGATTAATTAAGATTCTAAAGCTGGGAACTTAACAGTGGCAATTTACGGTACACTTGACTTGACGTTTGTGCGCATCTAATCGAGCCCAAGCCATCGCTGAATCACTGCAGCATTACATAATATCGTCAGGGTATTGCATCGCAATTTTATACTGCATCGCTTGGGCATTATACAGTATTACTGCGATGTTACCCTGTATTACCCAGGTGATGAGCTGCATCTCTGTAATGTTACACAGCATCGCCAGGGCAGTACCCACAATTACCGAATTGTTTCACAGCATCACCTGGACATGACACAATATCGCCAGGGCATTATACATTGCGACAGATTCTGAGAAAAGGCTCAACTTCTATTATTGCATGATGCAGAAACGACAAGTTCACTCCTTTATGTCATATTGCAACAACACGGCCATTGCCGACTGTAAAAACTCTTGAAACACAACCAGTCTGCGGAATATAGGTAGCTGCTACAGCCATGCCATGGGCAAAAGAAATATGGGTCGAAACTAAGTTAAACACAAATTATGAACTCACAACCCTAAATCAGACATCTATTTTGATCATAGTTGTATTGCGATATCTGGCGCTAATTAATTGACTGGTGAATTGTTGCGGAGCTTCATTTGGCTTATCAATACTTCATTATTTAGCGGGTGTTTATATTGGGAAACGTAAACTATTCTGTTATGCGTCGATCTGGTACATTGATTTTGTTCGTTGACAACTGCCTGAAATTGGATTGAACGAGGAAAATCTGGATGCTGTTTATCGTCCGATTGCAAGGTAGTTTCAATGTTGATAAACTGATGTTGTACGGGCAATTGGATTATATTTGTATTTTCTATCATATAGATTTGCCTGGCAAAATCGGTGTGCTTACTGAGCAATGTTAAATCATTTAATCATTTATTTTAAATTTTAATCATGCCTCGAATAATATAAAACGTGATGCTCAAAAAACGCTTCCATTTGTGGTTGCATGTAACCTTGAGCAACAGCCGGCCCAAAAGGACGCCCAGAGCAGGACGTCTGAGCAGATAATACCCTGTTGAGGTTATCACAGGAATGGGTCTTTCACAAAAGCGGGTATTACGCAACAATTTTGTGTTCTATTCCATCGATAATAATTCTATCGATGAAGTGATTGTTCTCCCTATTGTTATTTTCCACGTAGAAATATGATAATGATCACAACATCGATTGTCGCAACGCTAATGGGTTGTAATTATAACGTTTCAGAGGCACTCGAGTTTAACTCGCTCTTCCTCTCATGGTAATGCGGATGTCCAGTTGTGTCTAATGACGTTTCATATCAGATGGGCTCATTTACGGTGTAGATGGCAAGCAATATTAATCCCATATACCATTGTAGCAATACTCACGCATGTTAGTGGCGGTGGTTACCTAAATTTCATAATGGCTGCAATTAAACCCTAACTGATTGTTGGTTGCGCGCTATGATATTCTAGTGGCAGGGAGTTGATTGACTAATATTCATATGTAGTCATATTACCCTCAGGGCTGATTAACAAGTAGTACTGCTAACCTAACAAATTCCTGTCCGTTTATTTGTATATCTACATCGTCCAACAGACAAATGTAACGATCATTCGAGCCGATATAATTCGAATCAGGGGCGAAGAAAAGTTAAAAAAGGCAGATTTCACATCCAATGGTGGTGCAAGTTGTGTTCGCATAAGGCAGGGACCAATTTACTGGAATAATGTCAAAAGCCAATATCAGTGACAAAAGATCTTTAAACAACACCAGATGGACAAATTCAGTCAAATATTCCCAAATCGGATATTGCTTTACTTCTTACTTTTCTCTAACAATTCAACTTCAATTTACAGACATTGCATTTCAATGCGTCGCATACATTATATGAATTTGAGAATGTGTGCCAATTAATGTCTGTATGTATGTCTAACTATTTCTTCCAAACGGTGTCGCTTCACTACATTCACATTCGTTCACACAAACACCTCTACCAGGAATTTGCTATTGAGTATCATAGCCTGCTCGTCTCCAAGGGACCGCACGAAATGTACGGTAAGAGTTACATTTCGGCCTCGACCGAGATTAGGCTTAAGCAATGGCAGGCATTAGGTGGGGTCACAGCTGAGATAAGGATGGGGTCACGGCGAGGATTTATATATGGTCACAGCGCTAATTGGGGTTGTGTCATGGCAGGGATAAGGGAATCCCCTTATCTAATGCTGCCCTGCACCAAGTACCCGTGCCGAATATGCTTTCTTGCTTACCAGTTCTTGTCCGCAAATTGTTACTTTACAGCTCACGCCGGGCAATCTCTTATCTCATCATAGTTGAATGTGGCCATCTAGTGGGCGATGTAATGAATTACGTGATATTAACAGTCCGTTAATTAACCAATGCAACGGAAAAAATGATGTTTTCGTAACTGGGTCAAGATCGCATAATGTTAGTTACATAACGTAGTCTTCTAAACGATTAATACTAACTAGCACCCAGATTTTATATGTCGTGCATCGTCACAGTGCGACGACAAATTTAAGTTTCTATCTTGCAATGCCCTCTTCTGTCAACCAAATAGAATTAACCTTGTGCAAGAGAGATGAGTTAAGATTATTAGACGAGTGCACAAGGTGAGTTGACGCTTAACGCGTCGTTATGCGAAAGGGTCACATCAGCAATGAGCAACGAAATGGAAAGATAGAAGACTGCAATATGGTCTCTCAAGAAATTTGGTTGCAGAATTACTGGATAGTATGCGTTAGGTTAACCCAGGTCAGTTTGATGATAGGGATGGTTATAAATCAACTAAAACAATTATCATTCATACTCATAACCCAAATTTATAGCTATTTGCTTTTGTATTTATATTGTGTACTCTGCAGCGGTAGTATACTCATAACCACAATAACCACTGCAGACTTTATATCGAATGCAAACGTCTTGATTAGGACTGCATGCCTCGCGTCCAGGTCTGGTTTGACTGAGTTATGTAAATACCTATACAACCAATTGATGGAGGGATAATGAGGCTCTTGTACGTAGAAGCCGTAAGTAGACAGCAATTGCATATTTGCAGGGGATTTTTCGCAAAAAAATGGTAACGTAAATATTACCAGCCAAGCAGCATACGGGTTTGGAAATTATTTTTAAAGATCCCCATATACGAGCAATAATCTGCACATATTAGACTAGTGATCCTTAACAAAATTGAGTATCAGCCGCTCAGTATATGACGCTTTCCAACACAAACGGCATGTCTTATAATTTCATTATCAAAGTGTATTCAGAGGGCTGGGTAGCGGTGCTCTATCTTCTGTATGGAATAGTTTTAATTCGAATATATCCATTTAATATATAACCTACTTCGCTGTCTCGATGGAAACAGCATTATGTACTGCATTCTATTTAAAGGCCCTTACTAGTCCTTGATGAGCTGTGTGAAGAGTTCTTTCATGCACTTTGAGGTAATGGTAATGAATGTTCTTGCAGTATAAATATTCCCTGATTCCGAGCATGAAATAAGAAATAAATAAGAAGTTATGCATAACGCTTTGTTATTAATATATGCTCCTTAGTGACGATCAAAGGATATGAAGATCTGACTTGGCCATCTAAGTACACTTGACTGCTGTAAACAGGTTATGTGAGATTTGTGATCAATGAATACTACATGTCACGAGTCTGTGTTGGCTGGCTCAGCAGTTTATCATCAACGGCGCGCAATCTCAATTATCTTGGTCACCCAGCTTGCATACACGTCTCAATGAGAGCATCTTTAAAGGGAACACGTTATCGATATTGCTGTTGTTTGAGAGTGAGTAACATCAAAGATGAAGATTCGTCCAATTGAGTTATGCCGTTTTGTAACATCCTTTAGACTTTCACTACAGTAAGTAAATCCATGGCAATAGATCTTAAGTCCATGACTTTTGTTGTAACAAACGAGACAACAACATACTTCATTCAAGTACTTTTAATTTGATTCAACCTAAATACTCTGATTCGTAATGTAAATACAACCAACTTAAGCCCTTCAGTCACGCCTTTCATGTTAACAAAACGAATCGTCAGGTGTGTTGGAGCATCAGTCGTGCGGTGTTTGACCGGCTGTATTATTAAAATAGATCACGTTGCTTTTCATCAAGAGTAATGAACCTAAAACCCCACCAGTGATTACCAAATTGCTTTGACCATACTTTATGCAGGATCAAGCAGTTTTCTTCCCACAAACGGAATTGTTCTGATTGTTTATGAGCCATCGTAAGCGACCGGAAATAATAAACCGCTGAGTATGCGTAATACAAGAGTCATCGGTCCTAATTAGGTTAAACAGCGGAATACGACCACTGAATGGCGACATTGAGCCAATCATATATATCGGCTCCACGAACAGAATTATGATAATAGCTGATGAGTATTTGCTTATGAAAAGGTCTTGACCTCGTCATTTATGAAATATTGCAAACTATTATGCAACAAGATATAATATGTCGCATTATCCTTAGGTGCCGAATGGGGAGAACTATTCATTGTAATTGATTATTAGAGAAAGGTTCTGAACCATGGTCGCAATGGTACTGAATTTGGAGAAGAAAGCATCCATTAGTTTTGTCAGCAGGGTTGGAAACACTGGCAATTAAGGTGCTGAATTTGAAAGGGGGATGCATCTTAATAGGTCGTGAGCATGGTTCAGATGAAATTGATATTGAAATAATTTGCGCCCACTAGCATTGGGTTTATTAAATCTAATATAAAACCCTATAACACTCTGGGTTGATTAAAATCTAGCCTTGCAAACCCAAGATCTCCTTCCCGTTTATTTGTATGACTGCATCATTCATCAGACAAATGTAATGATTAGGCCAGCTGTAATATTTGGAATCAGCGATGAAAAAATAGTGGCGAAAGCACAGAGGACTTCCAGAATTAATGCGAGCGATTCTGGCGAAAGGCAGGGACCAATTTACTGGAATATTGTCAAAAGTCAATATCAGTGAAAGAATGATGTTTAAACCTAATATCTGGTGACTTCTTTAAAATCCGTTGCATGTCAAATATTTGAAAAAGTGTCATTTAGTGCATGTATATTGGGGTATGGGGGAAGTGTCATGGCGATAAGGGGGTCTCGTTATCAAATGCTGCCCTGCGCTGAGTACCCGTAACGAATATGCTTTTATGTGTAACAGTAATCTTGCTATTTGTCTGCCTTGTGCGGGCAATTTATAATCACATCATAATTAAACGTGGTAATCCAGAGAACGATGCAATGATAAAGGAGCCCGCAAGTATGATAGTGCCATCTCTCAATTGTCAACTTCTTGTGGTAAATCATCTTCGACCAAAAATTTGAGTCGGACGTGTTGTAGCATAATGAATGTCTGTGTCAAGCCTCTGGACCTCGATTAATGAAGCTGTGTGTGTAGCTGAGGTTTAGAAGTTTATTGTATTTGCAATATATGGTTCTTACCAACTTCCGAAAGCATAAAGGAGCACATGAGCACTAACTTTGCCCACACAGCAATAAATGCGTACACACATATATACAAATTAGCTTATCGTCAATATTGTAGCCCGTTGAATGCGTGATTTACAATCGGACATATATTGATAATTTTTTCTTGATGTGATGTTGTCTGCGTGCATTCAGCATTTTGCCTCTAAAATGTATAATTTTAAAACAGTAGCAAAATCAATAATGCATGGATGCTGCATCAGGACCGGGTAACATGCACCAGCTTCCAATAGGTCGTCTCACATAAGCTAGTTACCCCAAGTATTCATCGCACCATTACACAGTGTTTCCTTGCTTAATGCTTGGGCACTATCTCGTCTGATGTGCTATTTGTTCAGCAATGAAGATAGCAATGAAGTAGTTTTCACTGTACGATCCATTACGCCTCAACAAATCGGGGAAATTACATGGAAAACGTTGCTTATCCTTGCGAATTGTCGATCGTCACTTTACGAAAACATTCATCAAAACATAACATGGTTGCAATCTAGAAACTCGCATACTTTATAGCCATTCATATTAAGAAACTGCGAGGGCAGTATTCGGTAGGCGAAATCAACTAGGATTCAGACACTGCAAATGTTATACTGACAGCAATCAAGCAAAGAAAGTTTGCAGGCTATGAGGGAAAGCAGTTGAAGCAACTGATGTGAAAGGGCAATGTTCTCATGGACAATAGATGGCATATGTAACCACCAGAGTAAGCTGTTGCCTTACATAATATATATATATATATATATATATATATATATATATATATATATATATATATATATATATAATATATATAAATATATATATATATATATATATATATATATATATATATAAATACACATGTATAAATATATATATATATATATATATATAATATATGTATATATAAATATAAATATATGTATATATATATACACATATATATATGCATATATATATGTATATTTATATTATATATATATATTAGATTTAGATATATATATATATGTATATATGTATATATATACATATATATATATATATATATATATATATACATATATATATATATATATACATATATATATATATATATATATATATATATATATATATATATATATATATATATATATATATCTATATATATATATATATATATATATATATATATATTAGACACTGACCGCTCGCAATATAATGACCACCATGGTCCTGAATTCGCGTCACTCGTGGGTAAAAAACGAATTATGAGGTATGTGGTATGTTACCGACGGGCTGTGCGTGTGTTCGATCTATTGTTTTATTGAGCCAGATCACGTTACTTTTCATCCGAAGCGATGCCCGCCTAAAACCCCACAAGAAATCGCCAGCTGGTTGCTACCATATATTATCCCGACTATGTTTGTAGTTCTCTTCCGACGGAAGGGCTCTCTTTGTTTATGAGCCAACATAATCAGTTTGGGAGAATAGATTTCAGAGCTCACGCAGTTAAAGTGCCGTATGCGACGTTTTGGATTGTCGGATGCCAATAATGTATGTCAGCTCCCATACTGAATGGTAATGATTGTGAATATGCATTCTCTCGTGGTAAGGTTTCGACCTATTTTTTTTACGCAGGTATCTTCATCTGTATTGACCAAATGTTAAGGAAGTATGTAAAGATTGTCCCAAATACTTCGCCTAGTGGAGGGTGAATAATTTAACGTGGACTAATGTGAAGGTTTTGAAGGATCCGTTAAGATGCTATAGATGGGAGTTTACCAGTGGCATTTTACTGTGCACTTGACTAAACATTATGGCACATATAATCGAGCCAAACCGCAACAGAATCGCATCAACTTTTAGCACATCGCCAGGGCTTTGCACATTATCAACGTAACATCACACACATTCGTCATATTACACTACATCGCCAGGGCATTACACAGTATCATCGTAACCCTACCAGTCCAGTGGATAATAGACAGCCGCAACAGTCTTGCGCAATATCGCAACAATGCGCGGCATCAACGCATCATTACACAGTTCCGCAAGCGAAATATGAGTTTACCTAACCAACGTTAAATAGCAAATTATGAACTGTATATCAATGTGCAATAATCAGTTCACACAGTTGGTTAAAGAGCCAATGCTTCATTGCGCATTGCACCTATCCCAAGAGAAAGCAACCGTATGTTATCAACTAAAATGGAAAGGCGCATACTAAAACCCTAGACTGCGTCTTTTGATGTACTCTCAACATAACCACGCCTATCCAATTTATATTGCCGAATTATACGGAGCTTTCTTTGAATATTGCCAACTGGAGAGATAGCACTCCACTGCCATAACAATATGAAGAAAAGATAGTCGCATTTCAATAGATAAACGTTATGATGCTTCAGTCTGCTGATCATTGCGACCTTTGTCATATGAAATGACGTTGTATGTAAGTTTAGATTCCATTTGCATTTGATATAATGGGATTATCTTTGAATCATTGACCCATGAACATCACAATGAATTGGTCAGTATTAAACCATGGATATCAAATTTAATTGGTCAGTATTAAGCTCTGAGCATCAACATGAATTGGTCAGTATTAATCCATGAACATTAAATTGAATTGTGTGAACAACACCAAGACCAATCCAAGCGCGTATTTGCGTCCTCACCAGTCAATCGCGAAAATGGGTCACTTTACCAACTAATCGCATCTCAAATGTGCACCTTTACCGCTCCCCAGACAGTGTGTTGCGTTTATGGGAAGCAGAGTCGATCATCATGTCACGTTTGTGTTCACAAATCCCCGTTGATACCGTTAGCATTATGTGATGGAAGACACAGTTTATCTAGGGTTCTTGTTTAGCTGCTGCAATATGTTAACGAGAGGAATGTTGTTTATCTCTCTCTAATATGCAATTACTTTATGTACTTAATCGCTAAGGCTTTCTTACGTGGATGGATTGCTTGCCCCACAGTGGCCTTTAAGTGCGTGGAACCGTTTCGTCGTCAACGAGCGGGTATAGTGCGTTCGCTTACACCAAGCGCAGATGTCATTTGCTGCTTTTCAGCCCAGTCCGGGCAATCTTTTATCTCATCATAATTACAGGAAGAATAATGTCCATAAATAGCGACAGCCGAAGTAAGTATCTTTTTTCTGAGACCACAGCGCCGTGTACCGACTGAAAGTCTGAAAACTTAACATTTTTGGTTTCCAAGGTGCGATTGCTATGCAGCTTGCTAGGCAACCTCGCTCCAAATATGGGGCTGAACAGTCTCTTTAAACATAAAGTCATCCACCAAAATTCATTGAATAAGGAATTTTTAAGCAATGCCTTGAATGATTTAATACGTGATGCACTAAAATCACATGCTGTTGTGCTTGCTTGTAACAATGAGCGCTGGCTAGCCATATAAGACGCCATGAGCAGGGCGTCTGTGAGTGCTACATAACACCACTAGGGTTATCAGAGGGCATCCTTCCGATCAATATTACATAAAAAAAGGTATTTTGCCACAGATGTGTTTTCCATTCTTTCGATATGGAGTATTTCTATTATATTTCCTTCGAGAGATGTCATAAAAATGACACAAACGATCATCATAACGCTGATGGGTTAAAATCATAACGTATCATAAGCATTCAAATCTTGAACATCCCTCCCCGGTTCACCAATGGCGTGGGTGGCAATCGTTATTAATGCCATGTACCGATGTAGCAATGCTCGAGCATTTTAATGACAGTGGTAACCAAACGCCCAAATTAAGTCAATTATTTTTTGGGTGGAAATTGCTTCAAAACTTACTTGTCCCCACAACGAATCTATGGATTCCATTTCTAGGAAAGCTAAATCGATAACAAAATATATTTTCCAGCTTCTGCATAATAATGTGTCGCACGTGTAATATGTATTTGAGAAAGTGTGACAGTGTCTGCATGTATGTATGTCTATCTACTCCTCCCAAACGGCTTCACATTCAACCACACAAACACCTCTACTAGAAGCCTGCTATTGTTTATCATAGCTTGTAATATAACTTGCTCGTCTTGGAGGGCCAAACCGCCTTCAAAGCCAAAACTTGCCTCAACCGGCTGCACCTAGCCAAGTGTACGCGTGAGTTCGCACCAGGAATCAGCTGCTATTAATTGATTCTCCACAGTCACCGACTTCAATTCCATGTTGTTATTCCGTTGACAAATTGGAAGAACGGATGGTTTTCGGGAAAAAAAAGCATCTCAGTATTCTGCGATAACAACACTTGCATACACCCGCTAGCAAGACGAATAGACATAGCCTACTTTTATTGGATTCTAAATAATGATGATGATGCAAAATTAATTGTCCAATACTTGCTCATGACCGTTGCACACTAAATTCACGACGAGAAAGAACGATTTAATACAACATATAATAACTAATAATGGTTCGTAGTGACATTTCTCTAATGAACAACGCAAGATATGTAAAATGAGCTAATGTATCAGGCGCGCAAATTTACGAGATATTATTCTGATGCGTATTTAAACATAATTATGAATTGTTCCTGGCCAACAGGCATGCACCATAACCCAAATGTTGACAAGTATGATATTGTCATCTCTCATTCGTCAGCTTCTTGTAGTAAATCATTTGGGGCCCAGAATGTTGTCTGTGGCGACTAATTGAGTAATGGATGAATGTGTCAAGCCTCTGATTCTCGATAATTCTGTTAATGTGGCTGCTTGTGTAGTTGAGGTTTAGAAGTTGATCGTATTTGTAATTTGCGATGAAATTTGAACCAGGACTTGATAACATGCAACATCTCCCAGTCGGACAGCTGCTAATATGCAATCTACATCAAACATTCATCGCACCATTACACAACGTCACCTCGGATACTATCTCGTCTAATTTGCAATTTGTGTAGCAATGATATTAGCAATGAAAAGAGGAGCGTGCACGCAAAACATTCGTTGCTTGCCGAAAGGGACATTCCATCGGCACATCACGAAAACATTCAACAAATTAAAACATGGTTGCAATCTAATAACTCGATACGTTATTGCTATGCACTCCAAAAAGGTAGAACTGAACCATATTAAGAAATGGTGAGAGCAGTATTTGGTTGCCAAAATTGATGATCCGGGAATTTTACCTTACATTCTTATTTCTGACAACAAACGTACAAAAGATGAATATGCAAGTTATCAAAACTGTTGTGCTATGCACTCCAAAAAGGTAGAACTGAACCATATTAAGAAATGGTGAGAGCAGTATTTGGTTGCCAAAATTGATGATCCGGGAACAAACTCTTAATATCCACATCCACAGCTGCGTATAGCGACACATGACGGTTGTGTATGCCCAACACAAGCTCAGTTAATGAATATCGGCGTTGGGTTACGGTGGCACATTCTAACATCAATGTGAAGCCCTCAATCTCATATTTTGACCAATAAGATGCATAATGGGTGTTAATAAGAGCCATCCACAAAGTTAATAATCCTGACTAACCACCATGGGTGGTCTAAACTGAGTGGGAACTGTCGAGATTAGTTGTCGCCGTTGTTGTTATGGGGACAGATTCTATGTCTTGCTCTCTTGGAGAGAACTGATTAACGGCAGCTCGGTTGAATCCATATGGCATATATTATTTAAGCAACATCATCACAGCAGATAAAACGAGTTTTCATGAGGTATGCAGCGTCTATCAAACAGGCACTTTTGGTAGTCTTGTAAATGGTATATCATTCAAACCTAATATACAATTTTACATATCCTAATCATACAATTGCATTTGCCTCGCAGTTTTGGTCCACATATGATTGCATCATTTTTGTCAGGGTAGTATTGAAAATGAGAATAGTGATATGCAATGTCGAATGGCGACGTTGATAAACTGATGTATTCGGTGCTTTTCTGATGTGATTCATTGCTATTGGTCACAGTGATGCATCACAAGATACTTGCGTGGTACAATAAAATGACGTGGTGCATATCAGAATGCCGTTGGATCTACGTAACTGTGGCATATATCAGCCATACACTGACAACACTAGGTCGGGTATGAATAGTGAGGTAAGATGATTTAAATGACACTCTTGGTCGAAAACCAATCAATGTTTACCATGTGCTACTGACATATTGGTTCACATCTGTTCAGCTGTAGCATATGTACTATACAGCCATACTATGTAGCAGTATTAGGGGCAATACGTAGGGTTTGAGCGCACATGAGTTCTTGTGAGCGCTCTCATATTCATTATGTTCACTGTTTTATTAATTTTGGTCGTAATTCATAGCGCAATTAGGGAAAACGGCAGTGAAAAATTCTCTTCGTCACATTCAGCAATGTAATAGAAGCTGTAATTCAAGGTCATTCCAAATTATATGACAGCATGACAGAGCGCCTAGGTGAAATTGGTTGGGAGAGTTCAGCGGAGAGGAAGATGCATGTGGCTTCACAGTTTGCCGAGGATATGGCTGGGCGGGGACTTAGTATCTAGGGCTAATAGCTAGTTTTTTTTCAGGAAGCTTACAAGAAGACATAAAATTAGTCCTCGACGAGGATTGTTTTTACACCATACATTTAGCACGTTAGCAGCAAATGCCTGGCAATGCAAAACTTCTCTCGCCATAGCTGATGAACGTGTTGTAATAATCCATATTGATTACACGGTAATCAAAGCTGCTCGTATTTCATTTGTGGCTTCATTCAACCACACGAACAATATCTAACGCGCGTCACCCAAGGCATCTTCGGTGTTATCAAAGGCTCACACAATGAGTGTAAAAGCCCTTTCTATTTTTCAGCTGTGCCATGTTGTGTCAATTCTTTATTTCGGTCGCTGTACAAATTAACACAGGAGTTGTTAAGGACCTTGGTGGGCGATGTTATGATTATATTGCAATACTGTCAACCATCGGATAGTGGGTGTTTGTATTGCAATCGAGATGTCATGGATTTAAGTGACACGATGTGTATGCTATATGTATATTACTATTCCTATCAATATCAGTCTTAAAGTTTTCTAGCAATCTACATTGATAGATAGATTCTGCACCGTAGGTTAAGGTATTGTTTGCGTATAATAACTTGGCAATAGAAATGCTGCCAATACCGTGCAGTTAATTCTGCTGTCTAGTGATATATATATATATTCATAATGACGGTTCGGAATCGGGAGTAGTTGGTTAAATGAGATGAGTGCATTCAATGTGATTATGGCAATAAAGCATGACCATTTGATTATCACAGTATCGCAAAATTCCATTCCCACCAGCATAGAATCACATATTATTGCTGAAGCTTTACACCAAGGTAAATAGTACATTAGTAGCCAAGTGTAAATTGTATATCAGAAGGTATGAATTGTTAATGGCACTGGCAAAGTAGGATTTTGCATACACACTGGATAAAAACACACTACATTGTCATTTTGTGCAATTTGTTTGATTTAATCAGGCATACTTTGCTGGTGAAAATATTTAACGCAAATGGATAAAACCTCTTAATGGCAAACTGTACACGTTTCCGCCTGCTACGCTGCGTTGGATGGATGAAACCAACATCAATTAACTGCTGGTTTCCGAGAATCGCGTGAGATTAAATCAAATGCGCATCACCGGTTCCCCTGCAGAATATGGTGTCACATGTAACGAGCTTAGCAATATTGCCCACACTCATTGAAATTAACCAAAAAGAAGTAACTGCTACCTCGTTTACAATAGGGAGTATTTGACAAGTGTTACTGGCTATCTGCTGGTAGTCAACAACATGATTGGATAGGTTTCTCGCCAAAAGAGTGCGAAAACTTAAGTACTTATACATACGTACATATATACATACATACATACATACATACATACATACATACATACATACATACATACATACATACATACATACATACATACATACATACATACATACATACATACATACATACATACATACATACATACATACATACATACATACATACATACATACATACATACATACATACATACATACATACATACATACACATACATACATACATACATACACATACATACGTACATACATACATACATACATACATACATACATACATACATACATACATACATACGTACATACATACATACATACATACATACATACATACATACATACATACATACATACATACATACATACATACATACATACATACATACATACATACATACATACATACATACATACATACATACATACATACATACATACATACATCCATACATACATACATACATACATACATACATACATACATACATACATACATACATACATACATACATACATACATACATACATACATACATACATACATACATACATACATACATACATACATAATCGGACACGATATCGGTGATATCTTGCTTGTTGAATGAATGTTGGTGCCGAGTGACATTGCATTTGATCTCAATTCATAGATAAGTAGATGATGTTAAGCAACGCCAGAATTTAATCTTGCTAAATCATTGCCTCGTTCAGATGCATCAGAGAGTACACCCAGCATACACACCCAAAACATCCGGGCTCGAGAATCAGATGTGAATGGCAAAGTACGAGGATACAAACGACACTCATGATCGAAAACCAAACCAAGGCTCAGCCATGTGTTACTGAAATTTCGATTCACATTAGCTATGCCATACCATACCAACTATACAGCCGCAACAAAACGTTGTATTAGGGGCTAGTAAACACCTATTGATCTTGATTCATAGCGCAATAAGAATGCATGGCAGTTTTAGCTTTAGTTCATGGTCATTCCTAACTGATTAACACTATGACTGATCGCCAAGCTTGACATTAGCAGGGGATAATTCTATAGAAAGGAGGGTACGGTATCACAGAAGCCCACAGAGCTGCTGAAGACGATCACTCATGGTAACTAATACAATCTGCGTTATTAAACGCCGAATCAATGAGCTTTAGAGCGCCTTCGCAAGTAATGTCGAATTGACCCGATTCGAACTCAAACGTGTGAAGATGTGTCAATTATAAATGTCGTTTGCTGCTTATAGGAACACAAGAGTCGATGAGGAGCGTGTTACCAAGGTGACGTTTTATTTAAGGTCCATCAATATCACAATGAGTTCGATCGTGATTAATATAATCATCACCGTTCGTTCTCATTCAATGAAGGAACTTATTCCATCGCAATCATAACAGTCAACGGATGTTATTTACTCATGCAGTTATATTGCGATCGAGACTTGGTATATGAATGCATTTACGAGATATAATGTGTGAGCCATATGCACAATACTATTACTGTCAATATCAGTATTAAGATGTCCCTCGTGTGTCATTTAGTGTAAGTTATTGTCAACGATATTTGATCACGCGTTGTGGAACAAATGTCTATATTCATCTGTGCAAAAATGAATTAATGCTACCTTTGGTATGTATACTGTGACTGGAACCTGCGACAAAATTAATAGAGGGCGATCTAATTGTTTCACAACGAATCTATACTAAATAGGCTACATTAGACTACATTAGAAGGTATTCTAAATAAGACATTTATCCGTGATTTTACCACCATGCACCCGACCAATTTAGTGATTTCGTCAGGAGCTGTAGACATGTCGCTCATTATTGCTTGCTTAAAGCCATTTTCCATTTGCCAATCCTATACGTAAGGTACTATGCAACTCCTACCCAACCGCACCTGTACCTGGTAGTGTGTCCGATATTTGGGCAAGAGCCTTCATTTCAAAAGAGATTGAGCTTTTCCTCATCTTTCCCAAAAACGATAACAGCACAGATTATTAGAGGTATCGCCTGTTTTTCCTCTATAGATGATGACCAGGACGTTTATTTTTACCTGTTGGTATGTCTGCCTGAGAGTTACCTTGGTCAAAACACTAGTTTACCATGTAGATGTAATTGGCAACACTTTTTCATGGCCAAACAATCATGTCCAAGCCAGCATGTAACAGTGGCAGTGTTTACAGAGGATGCCAATCAGAACATTTTCTAAGTACCCCGTGCTTCGACTCGTTCTTCAACAAAAAGTATAGCAAAGCAAGATTTTGTTATTGTCGTCAGCAGTAGCTATTGTTTCTTTGGTGACGGAGGAAACAAATACATATTCAATAACTAGATAGTCAGCATCTCCACTGGTATAGACAATGTCACAACGAAAATAGATCAATAACCATATAAATAAAACATCGTTTGTATTGTTTGGATGGCTTCACATTCACCACATTGAGCTCGAGGTATGCATATACTTTGTTTTTTCCCCTTTTGCCACACAAAATGTATATCTAGGCTACATATGACTAGACATGTTACACAAAAAGGGACAGCGCAACACGATGCAATAATACTTGTCTATCTCGTACATGGGGATGAATGTCCCTAAAATTTCCACGCATGGTTATTATGCATGAAGGTGTGAAACCAGGGAATTATCATGATCATGGTAAAGCCACGGGGAACCGTTCGGTCGATCTAATGGTGCACATCGGCAATATTGTGTAGTAAATAACTCGGGGGTCGTTTATGTGGTTAAGCGAGAAAGCTTTAAATCGCATTTATATGCGCAATTGTTTCATGCCGAACGTTCGAATGTCAATTGCAGCTGACATAGAGAATATTTTCTTAATTGAAAAGCAATTCACATCGACTGGCAATGTCAATTAAGATGTCGACAAGTCTCATGAATTAAGCTTGTATATTTTGAGCCAGTGCTTCTTAACTTGGCGAACGGTGAATGCAAGAGTGAATGTCATTATTTTAAGGTGAATGAAACTATATGGAAAATAAGAGAATAATTACCAAAGACATAAGTTCCTGGTGAATAACATTTGGCATAATGGCATGAGAACGGCTGGTTTGAATTTGATGAAAGCGGTTGCGTCAGAAGATAGTTACTATATGACGATAGACAACAGAAGTAATTTGATATTACGAGTTTCAAGACACCACGATATCCTGTATCAGTCAATAAAGTGCATAGAGGATCTCCAGTGGTGGTTTGACGCCTCTGATACGTAATGAGTGAACTAATTTCAATACCAAATTGGAAGGGGACCTTGGAGTGTCACAAACAACAACCGCCTAATGCATTGGTGAAATTGTGCTTGACATATAGCATGTACATATTGTTCTTTTGCTTACATGTAACGCGTAAGTGGGTAGGGTGTACGTGCAAAACCGAACATAGTGATTCGTTGATTGTTCCAATAATCCTCGATTGCCACACTTATTTTGTTTAATCGTCCACAGCGTTATTGAAATCGCCCATGAAAATGCTCCCTTCTTTATGGCATCATGAATAGGCATAACATCCTGGAAGGAATTAATACAATATGCAGTTTGATAGTTGTCTATTTGTGTGTCGTATAACACGAATATATTCATAAATGATGCCGAACTTATTATACTGAGCTGTCGATATTGCAATTAAGTTGAGATACTGGATTAACAAATTTTATGGTATGGATATACAATGGGGTCACCGATTTGTTTCGAGTTTTTGGATATCGTTGCTACAGTAAGTCAATACTATGCGATAGATCTGACCCATCTACCATTGAGAGCGTCTTATTCCCTTTCAGTTGATGTCACAATATAATTCACCAATAAAAGATCCTAATTCGCAATACAATACAACCGCGCCATTCATGTGAACTTAACGAAACGTCAGGTATGTGGAAGCCTCCGCTGTGCTGTGCTTTTGTCCCGCTGTATTGTTGAGCGATCACCAGCTGGTTTTGGTCATACATAATTCAGAATCGGGTTTATTTCCCCCATCAATCGGAATTCCTATAATTGTTTATGAGCCATCATAAGCGGCCAGAGGTAATAAACCGCTGAGCTTGCATAATCAAATAGTCATCTGTCCTGTATTGGATAAACAACGGAATATCCCCACAAAGTGGCGAAAATAAGCCAAAAATATATTTCGCTTCCACGATCACATAATTGATACATGCGTAGATGCAGGCATGCATGCATGCATACATACACATGATCACATAATTGATACATGCGTGCATATAATTTGATGCATGCATACAACATACATACATACATACATACATATACATAACATACATACATACATACATACATACATACATACATACATACATCATACATACATACATACATACATACATACATACATACATACATACATACATACATACATACATACATACATACATACATACATACATACATACATACATACATACATACATACATACATACATACATACATACATACATACATACATACATACATACATACATACATACATACATACATACATACATACATACATACATACATACATACATACATACATCACATACATACATACATACATACATACATACATACATACATACATACATACATACATACATACATACATACAGCAGACATACATACATACATCACATACATACATACATACATGCATGCATGCATGCATACATACATACATACATACATACATACATACATACATACATACATGCATACATGCATGCATACATACATACATACACATACATACATACATACATACATACATACATACATACATACATACATACATACATACATACATACATACATACATACATACATACATACACATACATACATACATACATACATACAGATACATACATACATACATACACATACATACATACATACACACATACATACATACATACATACATACATACATACATACATACATACATACATACATACATACATACATACATACATACATACATACATACATACACATACATACATACATACATACATACATACATACATACATACATACATACATACATACATACATACATACATACATACATACATACATACATACATACATCATCCAATATTGCATTTTCTCAATTACTGCGCAGACGCAAATAATAAATCACCCAATGAATATGTACTCCCAATATTTTGCGACCTCTCGAAAGCTTTCGATATAATAAACCATGAAACACTTTTAACTAAATTGCATTCGCTTGGAATAAGAGGTCTCGCACATAAATGGATTTCAAGTTATTTACGACTTCGTAAACAATATACACAAATACAAAACATTAAATCACATGTATCCGCGGTAGCTATAGGTGTCCCTCAGGGGTCCATTTTAGGGCTTCTGTTGTTTTTACTTTACGTCAATGACATTTCCAATGCCTGTAATGAAACAGTTCTCTCCTTTGCTGATGACACAACACTACTTATTTCATCCTCAAATATCAAAACAGCTTTTCAAAAGGCTAACAATGCAGTTAACAACTTAAAAACATGGCTAGTAACAAATGGTATTGTATTAAACACTAGTAAAACAAGTTATATGGTAATAAGAAGACACAATAAGAAAATAGATATAAGTAATTGTGAGATAAAAATAGAAGATGAAGTAATCAACAGGATAGACACAAACAACGGTGCACATAAATTTTTGGGCATATTTATAGACGAAAACTATCCTGGAAAACACATATAAATCATGTCAATAAAAATATATCTCATGGCCTTTTTATGCTCAAACAAGTAAAAGACTTTCTATCTAAATCAGCATTACGTAGTCTATATTTTGCTCTTGTTCACTCACATTTATCCTATGGTATACTTGCATGGGGAAATGCTGGCAAAAACAATTTAAAGCGTACTGAAATACTACAAAAACGTGCTCTGAGATATATTAACAAATCATCGTATAATGCTCATACAGAACCCCTTTCCAAACGTAGCAATATATTGAAATTAAATGATCTCTATGAGTATAATGTAGCCTTATTTATGTACCATTACAATAATAACATGTTGCCATCATCATTCATCAATGCATTCCATCAACAATGCAATATCAACTATTTTTATAACACGCGTAATTCTCATTTAATGGTCACACCTATCCCGAATACCGAATTTGTAAAAAAATTACCTCTATATACATTCCCTAACACTTGGAACAAATGGCAAAAATTACTCTCTTCACTTTCAGTGTTATCCCAAGTAAAAAAATATTTGATGTATACATTTATAAGAAATTACCACAGTACCATTAATTGTTCAAACCGCCATTGTGTTGATTGTAATTTAGTACAGAATGATCTAAGTTAATGTATGCTTTTGTCAATATTTGGGATTTTGCCATAGACTATTTTTTTAGAACAAATGGGTTGACCTATTTCGATTTCTAGATGTACCTCATGTAGTATTGCATTATTTAGAGATCGTCGGGGTGGTTGGAAGATAGCCATCTGTGGCTAAACCACGCCATTCTCTGACAGTATATGTGAGTTGTGAATTCAACATAAGTATGTACATGTATATTTATTGTCAGGAGACAAATACAAGGCTTTCTTCTTTTTTCTTTCTACATACATATATTCATTCATACATACATACATACATACATACATACAGACATACATACATACATAGACACACATACATACATACATACATACATACATACATACATACATACATACATACATACATACATACACAGACATACACATACATACATACATACACATACATACATACATACATACATACATACATACATACATACATACATACATACATACATACATACATACATACATACATACATACATACATACATACATACATACATACATACATACATACATACATACATACATACATACATACATACACATACATACATACATACATACATACATACATACACATACATACATACATACATACATACATACATACATACATACATACATACATACATACATACATACATACATACATACATACACAATCATTGCTCTGAGCATTCCAAATCGTATGTTTCGCGATCCGTGATAAACTTCTTCCGTTCATTAACGGAGCTCCGCTGGCATCCAATACTTCCATTTTGAATCTAGTCGTATTGAAGTCACTGACGTTTGATATATCATGGCCATCATAGACCTTAATCCACGTCATTGAATGGAAGAAAACGAACCATGAGGTTGGCAGCATGATACCGCCGGCTGTGGATTTGTTTTATATGCTGTTTTATTGAGCCAGATCACGTTACTTTCCATCAGAAGCGACGTCCGCCTAAAACGCCGCAAGCAATTATCACTTCGTTGTGACCAATTCAAGCAAAGTTTGCATAACTCTTACGTCGAAAGCGCCATGATTGTTTATGAGCCGGCATAAGCGGTCGGAGAGGATAAATTGCTGAGCTCGCGTAGTAAAAGAGTCGTAACCTCTGAATTGGATGGACGGCTGAATATCACCAGTTAGTGTAAGTCAGCTCCCATACTGAACTGTAATGCAGTTCTTACAAGGAATGTTCATCGACGAACTCATACTGTAGTAAGTAAATATTGTCCCAAATACCTCGCATATTGCAGCGTGAATCATTTGGTATTGACCAATTTGAAGGTGCCGAATTTCACGAAGGATTAATTATGATTCGAGAGCTGGGAGCTTAACAGTGGCAATTTACGATACACTTGACTTAACATTCGAGCGCATCTAATCGAGTCCAAGCCATCGCTGAATCGCTGCAACATTACATAACATCGTCAGGGCATTGCACCGCAATATTATACTGCATCGCTAGGGCATTATACAGTATTACTGCGATGTTACACTGTATTACCCAGGCGATGGGCTGTATCGGTGTGACGTTACACAGCATCGCCAGGGCGGTACTCAGTATCACCGAACTGTTTCACAGTATCGCCTGGACATGACACAATATCGCCACGGCATTACACATTGCGACTGATGCTGAGCAAATGCTCAACTTCCATTATTGCGTGATACAGAAACGACAGGTTCACTCCTTTATGTCATATTGCAACAACACGGCCATTCCCGACTGTAAATCTAAATACTCTCGAAACACAACCAGTCTGCGGAACATAGGTAGCTGCTACAGCCGTCCACAGCATTACCACAGTACACAGAATCAACACAACCTCACACAAATTCGCAGAAGTATTTCTGGGCAAAAGAAATATGAGTTGAAACTAAGCTTTAAACGAATTAGGAACTCACAACCCTGAATCAGACCTCTATTTTGATCAAAGTCGTATTTCGATATCTGGCGCTAATTAATTGACTGGTGAATTGTTCCGGAGCTTCATTTGGCTTATCAATACTTCATTATTCAGCGGGTGTTTATATCGTGAAACTTAAGCTGTTTTGTTATGCGTCGATCTGGTACATTGATTTTGTTCATTGACCATTGCCTGAAATTTAATTAAACGAGGGAAATCTGGATGCTGTTTATCATCCGATTGCAAGGTCGTTTCAATGTTGATACACTGACGTTGTACGGGCGTTTGGATTAAATTTGCATTTTATATTTCATTTATTGGCCTGGCGAAATCGGCAAGTGCTTACTGGGCAACTTTGAATCATTAATCATTTAAACATTTCTTTTAAACTTTAATCATGCCTCAAATAATAAATATAACGTGATGCTCTAAATTCGCTTCCTATTGTGGCTGCTTGAAACCTTGGGCTACAGCTGGCCCATTAAGACGCTCAGAGCAGTACGTCTGTGCATAGCAGATAATGCCCCCTTCTGGCTATCTTAGGAATGGGTCTTTAACAATAGCGGGTATTTTGCAACAATTTTGTGTTCTACTCCATCGATAACAATTCTATCGATAAAGTGATCGTTCCTCTCAGAGTTAATTCGTCGAAATATGATAATGATCACTAGATCGATTGTCGCAACAATAAAGGGTTGCAATCATAACGTTTCAGAGGCCCTAAAGTCTAACTCGCCCCTTCAATTTACAGACACTGAATTTCAATCCGTCGCATACCTTATATATATTTGAGAATGTGTGTCAATTAATATCTGTATGTATGTATGTCTGTCTACTTGTTCCAAACGGTGTCATTTAGTTACGTTCACATTCGTCCACACAAACACCCCTACAAGTAATTTGCTATTGTGAATCATATGTTGCAATACAGCTTGACGTCTCCAAGAGAAAAACCGCACCTACTGTTGCCTTAAACGGCTGCACATAGCCGGCTGTAAGTGGATTCACATATACGACTAGGAATCTGATGTTTTGCATCGATTCTCCAATGTCGTCGCCCTCAATGCCACGTCTTTCCTCCTGATCAAATGACTTTACATGCCGTGTATCTGCGCATTGGACACCGAACTGATATGAACGGCTTGAACAACGGCAGGCATTAGGTGGGGTTACAGCTGAGATAAGGGTGGGGTCACGGCGAGGTTTTATGTGCTGTCATGGCCCTAATTGCACACGTCGGGCAATCTCTTATCTCGTCATAGTTGTATGTGGCCATCTAGTGGGCGATGTAATGAATTATGTGCTATTTACAATCCGTTAATTAACCAAATGCAACGGAAAAAAGGATGTTAATCGTAACTGCGTAAAAATCGCATAATTTAAGCTACATAACGTAGTCTTCTAGACGATTGATTATAACCAATATCCAGATTATATCTGTCATGCATCGTCACAGTGCGACGATGAATTCAAGTTTGTATCTTGCAATGCCCTCTTTTATGGACCAGATATGATTATTATTGCGAAGACATCTCTACACTTGAGACGTTTACCTTTTTTTCGTTCACCATTGAAACAACTTGAATCCATTAGCAATTTTTCGCAATCAGATAGCACTAATTGCTATGATGTCACTATTAACGTAAACGATATCGATAGGAGGCTGAATTAAGCATGCAATGTTTGACTGAACAACGCAACAGTTAGACGTAACTTTTCCTGACATGCTGACATATATTTGGCAGATGAAAAAGATTCTAAGATGATATGGAACGTAATGCAATGAAGCCTTGGAAACGTTCCATGCCATTTTCTATTATTAGATATAGTGAGTAGTATCAATATGTCCTTCAAACGACGCTCAAGGGTTCTACAGGTGGCGGTAATACCATGGCGTTTATGATGCGTAGTTAACATGATGCATTTTAAGACCGCTTACCGAGAGGATGCTCAGAAGATTGTGAGCTAATGCTTAGTAAATTGGTGAATGGTTGACCCAAAGGTGAATGGCATTATTTTTAGGTGAATGAAACTATCGGGAGATCAAGTCATGAGTTATCAAGCGCATAAATGAAGTCCCTGGTGAATGACATTTGCGATAAAGGCATACGGATGAATGCGCGATTAAACTGGTTCAAAGAGTGCCCGGTTGATGAGTGCGGCAGTGGTGAAGTATGGTTACTTAAAGGCGATAGACAACAGAAGTAAGGTAATATTATGAGTCTCAAGATACCACGATATCAATTCTCAGTCAATCATGCACACAGATTGTCGCCTGGGGTGGTTACTTATATACCTTTATTTGGCGCCTCTGTTACCTAATGTATAAACTAATTTCAATACCTAATAGGAAGGGAACAATGGAGTGTCAAAAACGCATTTGTGATATTGTACTTGAAACATAGCATATACATTTTTTGGCTTTTGCTAACGTTCCACGCGGATGCAGGCAGTGTGTGCGTTCGAAACAGAACATACTGATCCGATGATTGTTCCTATAAATAACAATTGCCACACTTATTTCGTTGAATCGTCAATAGTTTTGCTTAAATTACCCGTGACAATGCTGACCCTCATTATTGCATCATGAATAGGCACAATATCCTGAATACAATAACCACAGTACGTCGTGTAATAGTGGTCTATTTGTGTGCCTATTACTATTATATTTTCATATCATATCTAAATATACTGGTTGAGATGCCTATATTGCCGTTAATTTGATATGAGATACATTGAAACATATGTTACTCTGGAAGCAATTGCTTGTAATATGCCAGAAATAGATGATCATAAAACTGAAGTGCGTAGTGGTTGTTAAGGCGACGTTATTGAAATTGCATGTAGGCTGTGCTGTGTTGTGTTAACTATTCCTTACCATTCGCATAATAGCTATAGTTGCATATATATTACATTAAGTGGTACCCACCCCACGCCAACCAACAAGCCAGAGGTTATCATGTTAGTTTAGGTGGGTAGTGCAAGAGAGATGGGTTAGGATTATTAGAGGAGTGCACAGAGTGAGTTATGTCGTTATGCGAAAGGATCACATCAGAAATGAGCAACGAAATGGAAAGATAGAAGACTGAATATGGTCTCTCAAGAGATTTGATTGCACAATTACAGGATAGTATGCGTTAGGTTAATCAAAGTCATTTTGATGAAAGGAATGGTTACAAATCAACTAAAACAATTACCATTCGTACTCATAACCCACATTAATAGCGTTATGTTATGTCTCAATGAGAGCATCTTTAAGTGGAACACTTGATCACTCATATACCACAACTTGTTTACAGAATTTACATCGAAGATGAGAACCTCTTGAATGGAATTTTGCCTCGATTTTTAACTCCCTCTGGTTATGACAACATCCTTAAGTCTTTAACAACAGTAAGTCAGTCCTAGGCAATAGATCTAAATTCCATGACTCCCCTATAGCGGAGAGAGCGTTTTATTCTTTTCCAGATTATGACCACGTGTATATTAGCGGCGCATTCACCAATAATTCAAATTAACCTGCTTCTCACATTGTTGTAACAAAGGAAACAACAATGTATATTTTTTAAAGGAACTTAAGTCCTAAATACATTGATCCTTAATGTAATACAACCAACTTAAGCCATTCATTCACGCCATTCATGTGAACAAAACGAGTCGTCAGGTGTGTTGGAGCGTCAGTCGTGCGGTGTTTGACCCGCTGTATTATTGGACTAGATCACGTGGCTTTTCATCAAGAACGATGACCCTAAAACCCAACCGGTGATTACCAGATTGCTTTGACCGTACTTTATGCAGGATCAGGTAGTTTTCTAACTACAAACGGTATTGCTCTGATTGTTTATGAGCCATCATAAGCGACCGGAAATAACAGCTGAGTTTGCGTAATACAAGAGTCGTCGGTCCTGTTTTGGTTAAACAGCGGAATATGACCACTGAATGGCGACATTAAGACAAATATATGTCAGCTCCACGAACAGAATAATGATAATAGCTGAGTATTTTCTTATGAAAAGGTCTTGACCTCGTCATTTATGAAATATTGCAAACTATTATGTAACAAGATATAATATGTCGCATAATCCTTAATGAGGATTGGGAGTCTTTCCTTTTGAGCATTTCATGTTTTATGTATCAAACTTTGGAAATATCAGCCCATGGTGCTGAATTTGGAGACGAACGCATCCATTGTAGTTGTCAGTAGTCAATTAAGGTGCTGAATTTGAATGCATCTTTATTGGTCGTGAGCATAATTCAGACGCGTGGCAATTAACCGCATATTTTTTGCTCTCAATATTGCGATAAACCGAGATCATTTTACATCGAGAGCCAAGCCTCCACAGCATCGACCTGACATTACATGTCCACCTGCACAGAATCACATATTATCGCAAATACGTTACACCGAAAGCGAGAAGTAAATTGCAAATACAAAGCTAAGAACCAACTTATGAATTTTATATCAGAAGCAAAGTATGTATTGTTAATCAGTTACAAAACATGGGTCTGCAAACAATAAATACACCGGATTTAAGACGCAACACACTATCATGCTGTGCTACCTCATCGACTTAATCAGGCATATAGTGCGATAGAACGTTTGACACAAAAGGATGAAACCTCCCAATGAAAGAGAAATATTTATGCAGACGCATAACATCCCTGCTTTATTGCGTTAGAGGAATAAAGCCCAACCTTAAAGCATTGTGTAACTGCATGCGCACGTTTTCTCTGAATGGCTCTTACAGCATCAAACGCGCATCACCACTTCTCCAATGAGTAGGGAATTACACGAAATGAGCAGCAAGCCTTCCCCATACTTATTGTCATATAATTAAGTGATCAAAAGCAGTTACGGCCGCACGATTGACCACGTGTTATATTTTATACCATTCTGCTAGCATTCAGCGGGTAGTCAGTTCTGACCGGCTTCTCATCAGAAAAGAAAAACTACGAAAAATCATTGGAAAGGATCGTGGAGCCAGAGTATTTATTTTAGAAACAGGAACACACAAATATACACCTTACATACATACATACATACATACATACATACATACATACATACATACATACATACATACATACATACATACATACATACATACATACATACATACATACGTACATACATCCAAGACTTTCAACACTTCCATTTAGAATCTAGTCACATTAATGCCACTGACTATTGATTTATGTTATATGGCCACCATAGTTCTGATTTCACATCATGCAAGGGCAGAAATCTAACTATGGGGTAGGCAGTCGGCAAGGATCGATCGCTGACCTCTGAGGTAAAAGAGTCGCAAGCCAGGTATGGGATAGAAGGCTTGTTATCACAAGTGAGTGGAGACATTAAGTCAATAATGTATGTCCGCTCCCATAATGATTTTTAGTGATTGTGAATAAACATTCTCTTGTGGTAAAGTTTCACTTTGAGCAGTACTGATAATCACCGTTTGTCACATCGGCATAGAAAAACTGTAAGTCTACTATGCAAAAGCTGTCTTAGATATCTCCCCTGGTAGATAATTTAGTGTGGACCAATGTGGAGGTTCTCCCATGAAAATCAAAAATACTCTCGGAAACCTGTGAAATAGGTAGCTCCTACAGCTCTGCACAGCATCGCCACAATATACTGCAGCAACGTCAGTTTGACAAAAGCGGTATACAGTAATTGAAAATAAGTCTGACCTTAACATGTGCGCTAAGTAACAAAGTATTAAATGTTTACTTTACTTAGAAGATAAAACCAATCTTCACAATTCGCTGATTCCTCCTGATGTAAATGTTAAGTTTCAGCAGTCGCACACCCCACAACATCATGTCGCATTTAATCCTCTCAACAGAAAGGTAATCATTCACAATAATTCACCTATTGTCGACAACAATGAGAACTCCGAGCCAATGACAGTGTTCTATAAGTTTTCTGCTACTTTATTTGCCATTTACATAAACCACTTAGTAAAACGAGGCACCTGTCATATATGTTTCCTAACGAAAGCCATAATCTACAGAGAAATTAAATTTGAAAACAATGCCCAGGTCACCGTCTTTGTTACGTACGTTCTTAATGGTCATGCCTGTTTCATTTCTAATGCTGGATAGTAAGGCGCGGTCTTCGTGTAATGCAAATCGCACAGAGGGGGAGGAAGAAAGAAGCGGCTGAAACTATGATTTGGAGTGATGCAATAGGTGAAGGTTATGGTGCTATATCTCTTGCACAATCAGCTGATCATCGTGAGCCTCAGCGTATGGTTGTATTTTGTTCACAATAGCTATACTTACCTTAAAGTTATTAAAAGTACATGCATTTTCCGGAATGAGACACCACTTTGATCAAGGCTGCATAGTAATTTTAGTTTCGTTTGGCTTATCAATACTTTATTATTTAGCGGGAATTTATATTTTGTAACGTTTATCTGTTTTGTTACGACTTAGTGAACATCCGGCGCCCAGTATAATGCGTTTATCTGGTAAATTCATTTCAATCATTAATCATTCCCAGGACTGCATTGATCGAAGGAATTCTTGATGTTTACCCTCAGATTGCAAGTTCGTTTCAAGGCTTTCACGTTTACGGGGGTTTGGATTAAATTTGCATTACAAATTAGATTGGCCTGAAGAACCCTATAGATCGCCCTGAGCAGGAAGGCTTTGTGCAATACAGACCACCACCTTCGGATTGGAGGTTATCGTCGGGCAACCAACGTTAAATTGAATCCAACATAATAGCGGGAATTTTGCAGCGGATTTGAGTTCCTTTGATATCATATTTTTCGGTGATGTGGACCAATTAACTGAAATATTGTCAAAATATATTATGTTTGAATAACACCACATAGTCCATAATTAAATATCTTAAGAGCAATCATTGCTTCAATACATGCTTATGTATAACACGCTGCTATGAAATCCATGTTTAGGGGGGAAATCTGAAAATTCGGTACAAAATGTTATTCCCACCCAATGCAGTTAAATCCGTCGCATATCTAATATGTATTTGAGAAAGTGTGTCAGTGCATGTCTGTATGTCCATCAACTCCTCACTAACGGCTTCACCTACTTACTTTCACAGTCGTCCAAATAAATACCTCTACCAGGAATTTGCTATTATATATCATAGGTTGCAAAATAGCTTGCTCGTCTTCGACGTCATAAACTTGCCTCAAACGGCTGCACCTAGCCGGCTGAACTTGGATGCATATATGAAACTTTTCACCAGGAATCTGCTGCTGTGCATTGACTCTCCGAAGTCGTCGCCATCAATAAAAAGTCTTCCTTCTTGGACACATTAGACACCGGACTGATATGAAGAAGACCATT
This sequence comes from Urechis unicinctus, assembly GCA_034190875.2. NCBI lineage: Eukaryota > Metazoa > Annelida > Polychaeta > Xenopneusta > Urechidae > Urechis > Urechis unicinctus. Next base: position 29,081,191 of record CM067350.1, on the reverse strand, counting down.
TCATTTCGATTTTTTTCCGAGATTAGGGTTGAGCAACGGTAGGTATTAGGTACGGTTATGCTGATATCAAGGTTGGGTCACGTCGAGGATTTATGTGGGATCACGGCGCGGATTAAGGTTGTGTCATAGCGGGGATTAGGGGTCTAGTTATCAACTGCTGTAATATCCGAGCCATATATGTTTCAATGTGTAACAGTGATCGGCCATATACTGTGTGCAGTTTACTGTGACCCTTCTATTCATATGATAGCTAGCAAACTATAATTGCATTCTCGTAATACTGCGTTTACCCAACCTCCCTCCCCCCATGCCCACCAAAACCCAATGTAAGACATCGTCTATTAGTGTGATTTGGAAGTGCACGAGAGCTGAGTTACGATTATTGGACGGGTGCTCCACAAGTCGTGAGGCGAGATTGTCACGTCAGCAATGGGGACAGAGAAGAAACGACAGCTCGTGAAGCAACTTAGGCAAATCGAAAAGGGTCTCTCAAGAGATTTGATTGAATAAGTATGACCTCAACAACCAACGACGCATGCAATCGTAATTATCTTGGTCACTTGACTTGCATCCACGTTTCATTAGAAGCAAACAAGTTATCATTAATGCTCTTGTTTTAGAGTGCGTAACGTCTAAGATAAATGCAATAAGATTAATAAATACATCCTGAAAACTCTCACTACAGCAAGTGAATAATCTGCAATAGATCTGTCGGCTATGACCCGCGTATCGTGGAAGTCATTTTATTAACTTCCAGTTGATATCACGATACACTTCACCAATAAGCATTTGCTTTATTTGTAATGACAACACGATATATTTTAATTCCAATGCATTTAATTTTATTCAACTAAGATACGCTCATCCGTGATATCTAAAAACCAAATATGTCCTTCATTCACGCCATTCACTTGAACAAAACCAATCATAGCGAGCATCCGCCGTGCTGTTTTGATCACAAGCTCGTTATACCCGTACCTACTTCAGGATAAGGTTGTTTTTCCGCTGATTGTTTGTGAGCCATCAAAAGCGGCCAAAGATGATAAACTGCTGAGCTTGCGTACTAACAATGTCGTCCGTCATATATTGGAAAAACAGCTGGAAATCACCACTGAGTAACTTGAGCTAATCAGGTCAAACAGTGCGCACTTGCTTTCTCCTGATGGCCTCTGTCGCATCATAAGTGGATCACCTCTTCCCCGCTGAGTACGAGATCATTTGAAGTAAGCGGACAAATATTGCCCACAGTGATTGACATCGACACATTCATCAATACTGCAGATAACGAGCTGTATCTGACGCTGTACTTCAAGCCTTCCGTAGTCATTAACATGTTCCGACAGACTTCTTGTCACATAAGAAATGCAATTATAATACATGAAATGTTTTGTGGCATTTATCTTTGCGTCATGGCCCTGAATGTATTCCCACCCATGATGTGCTTCTGGTGGTATCTGTTCTGATCAACCGCTTCTGCGAATTTTAATTTTCTCATGTGCCGTTATTGAGAAGTGTTGAATCGTACTAATGGTGCGAAGGCTTGATCGAGTGGTGAATACTGAATAGATCTCATTGTGTCAAAGGTGAAAATTTATTTATTATCAATTATAATAAGTGTTACCCGTCATCACAAATTGCGCCTGCATAATGGTGATAATTCAATGTTGCATTTATACGATAGATGAAACTGAATGGCATTGTATGATGGATGTACAGGAATAATCCATAAGTATATTTGTTTCATATTTGCATTTCGAATCCCGGGGCAGCACTCCTGCCAATCATATTCGCTCATTCGACTGGTTAACCGTTGTGTGGATGCTTATTGCTACGTCATGATTACTTGGCGGTGGTGGTACCGCAATGAGATGACTAAGTGCAGGAGAGTTTACGTATTCAGAACGCACACGGTCTCATACGCATTTCACACCGCGCCACTACAGGGTACAAACTCTTAATATCCACATCCTCAGCTGCGTATATTGACACATGACGGTTGTGTATGCCCTACACGAGCTCAATGAATATCGGCGTTGGGTGGCACATTCTAACATCAATGTGAAGCCCTCAATCTCATATTTTGACCAATAAGATGCATAAAGGGTGTAAATAAAAGCCATCCATATATATATATATATATATATATATATATATATATATATATATATATATATATATATATATAATATATATATATATATATATATATATATATATATATATATATATATATATATATATATATATATATATATATATATATATATATATATATATATATATATATATATATATATATATATATATGAAGGATCGGAATCGGGAGTAGTTGGTTAAATGAGATGATTACATCCCCCAATAAAGGCATATAAGTAACCACCCCAGGCGATAATCTGTGTACATGATTGACTGAGAATTGATATCGTGGTATCTTGAGACTCATAACATTACCTTACTTCTGTTGTCTATCGTCTTATAGTAACCATATTTCACCACTGCTGCAGCTCAATCGCGCATTCATTCGTATGCCTTTATCGCAAATGTCATTCACCAGGGACTTAACTTATGCGCTTGATAACTCTTGACTTGATCTCCCAATAGTTTCATTCACCTTGAAATAATGCCATTCACCCTTGGGTGAACCAGTCACCAATTTACTAAGCATTAGCTCATAATGTACTAAGCATCCTCTTAGGAAGCGGTCTTAAAATGCATCGTGTTAACTACGCATCGTAAACGCCACGGTATTACCGCTACCTGTAGAACCCTTGAGCGTCGTTTGAAGGAAATATTAATACTACCCACTCTATCTAATTATAGAAAATGGCATGGAACGTTTCCAAGGCTTCATTGCATTACGTTCCATATCATCCTTGAATCTTTTTCGAGAACCTTCTTTGTAGGTATTCATCTACCAAATATATGTCAGCATGTCACGTAAAGTCATTTCTATCCGTTGCGTTGTTCAGTCAAACTTTGCATGCTTAATTCAATCTTCTATCGATATCGCTTACGTCAACAGTGACATCATAGCAATTAGTGTTAGTTGATTGCGAAACATTGGTGATGGATTCAAGTTGTTTCAATTGTGAACGACAAAAGGTAAAACGCTTCAAGTGTAGAGCTGTCTACTCAAAGTTAATTCTATTTGGTTCAATCCAATTTCAGGCAATTGTCAACGAACAAAATCAATGTACCAGATCGACGCATAACCGAAGAGTTTACGTTTCCCAATATAAACACCCGCTGAATGATGAAGTATTGATAAGCCAAATGAAGCTCCGGAACAATTCACCAGTCAATTTATTAGCGCCAGATATCGAAATACAACTATGATCAAAATAGAGGTCTGATTCAGGGTTGTGAGTTCATAATTTGGGATTAACTTAGTTTCGACCCATATTTCTTTTGCCCATGGCATGGCTGTAGCAGCTACCTATATTCCGCAGACTGGTTGTGTTTCGAGAGTTGTTACAGTCGGCAATGGCCGTGTTGTTGCAATATGACATAAATGAGTGAACTTGTCGTTTATGAATCATGCAATAATGGAAGTTGAGCCTTTTCTCAGCATCTGTCGCAATGTGTAATGCCCTGGCGATATTGTGTCATGTCCAGGCCATGCTGTGAAACAGTTCGGTAATACTGGGTACCGCCCTGGCGATGCTGTGTAACATTACAGCGATACAGCTCATCACCTGGGTAATACAGTGTAACATCGCAGTAATACTGTATAATGCCCAAGCGATGCAGTGTAATATTGCGGTGCAATACCCTGACGACGTTATATAATGCTGCAGCGATTCAGCGATTCAGCTTGGACTCGATTAGATGCGTTCGAATGTTAAGTCAAGTGTACCGTAAATTGCCACTGTTAAGCTCCCAGCTTTAGAATCTTAATTAATCCTTCGTGAAATTCGGCAACTTCAAATTGGTCAATACCAAATGATTCAGCCTACAATAAACGAGGTATTTGGGACAATATTTACGTACTACGGTAAGAGTTTGTCGATGCTTATGGACTTTCCTTATAAGAACTGCGTAAAAATACAGGCCAAATCCTTACCACGAGAGAATGCACATTCACGATCATTACAATTCAGTATGGGAGTTGACTTACACTAACTGGTGATATTCAACCGTCCATCCAATACAGGGCCTACGACTCTACGCGAGCTAGCGATTTATCCTCATCGACCGCTTATGCCGGCTTATAAACAATCAGAGCGCTTTCGACGTAAGAGTTATGCAAACTTAGCTTGAATTATACATGGTCACAACGAATTGATGATTGCTTGCGGCGTTTTAGGCGGGCATCGCTTCTGATGAAAAGTAACGTTATCTGGCACAATAAAACAGCATATCAAACACACACAAACAGCCGGCGGTATCATGCTGCCAACCTCATGGATTAAAGTCTATGATGGACATAATATATCAAGCGTCAGTGGCTTCAATGCGACTAGATTCCAAATGGAAGTATTAGATAGCAGCGGAGCTCCGTTATTGAACGGAAGAAGTATGTATGTATGTATGTATGTATGTATGTATGTATGTATGTATGTATGTATGTATGTATGTATGTATGTATGTATGTATGTATGTATGTCTGTATGTATGTATGTATGTATGTATGTATGTATGTATGTATGTATGTATGTATGTATGTCTGTATGTCTGTATGTATGTATGTATGTATGTATGTCTGTATGTATGTATGTACTGTCATGTATGTATGTCTGTATGTCTGTCTGTCGATGTATGTATGTATGTATGTATGTGTGTATGTTCTCAAAGTGAAAGCGCACTCTGGTGGTTACAAATGTTGTCCGAGTGGAATTCATTGTCATTTCCTTTGACTTCAGGTTTGAGAACTTCCGATTTCTTCTGCTATCATAGAGAGCAACATGCATTTCATTTTCAACTTCTTGCATCTCCAGATTCCTGGTTGATGAGTTTAGCCAACCGAATACTGCACTCACCATTTCTTAATATTATTTGGTTATGCCTATATGAAGAGCATAGTTACTTTTTTGGAAAGTAGCCATGTTTTTATTTGTGGAAATCTGCTAAGTTAAGCAAAGTATGTTTTCCATGCAAGATATAAAGATACAAATTTTAGTTGATTACATTTATGTTGAAATACTTTCTTGTAAATTTGTACGCCGAATATTTAGCACATTTGAAATGCTGGCGTTGTTCATAAGATATATGTCACAATACATCATTATTGGCTAAGTTAAGCAATGTATGTTTTCCATGCCAGATATTATTGTTAGTTATTATCTGACTTATTAAAGTCAGCATGGAATGGTCTAGAGCAACAATCTGACAATTCATTTCGCATAATCACCGATGTGAGGAATCAATCAAAGGTAGGTTGTGTCTATTCCGCCTAATTGCTGGTGTATGCAAGCGGAATTATCACAGTATACTGAGACGCATTTTTGTCCTAAACATCCGTTTTACCATTGTGTCAACAGAATCACCCCTTCGCGAAAACATGATTTCTGACAGGAAAACAGAAAATAGTTTAGTACACAAATGCATGTTTAATGGGGAATTGTTAAAGGAAGTGTTGGCATGTTTAATCCCTTGATTTGTACTTTTTGGCTGGTTGTGCTGAGCGCATATAGACCTCTTTGACGCTCCATGACAAATATCGTCAGGCCATAGGTTAGAATCGATCGTCTTAAAGACAGCGCAATATAGCTAAGATTGGGCGATCTTCGTCTGTCACATTGGTAAATTAAGGGGCTGTAAATAACTCGTAATTCAAAGCATCTCTCACTAGTTGACCGCATGTTATTATGATGAGATAAGAGATTGCCCGGCCTGGGCTGCAAAGTAGCAAAAGGACTGTAACAAATTAAAGCATATTCGGCACGGGTACGAGGCGCCGGGCAGCAGTTGATAGAGTGATCCCCTTATACCCGCCATGACACAACCCGGATCTCCGCATTGACCCCACATAAATCCTCACCGTTACCTTATCAACCATGAATACCAGCAAGCTATATTCCAAGCTGTGATACACAATAGCAGACTTCTGGGAGAGGGAGAAAGAGAGAGAGAGAGAGAGAGAGAGAGAGAGAGGGGGGGGGAGCTCATCTTACGTTCACTGATATTGCCATTTGACAAAATAACTGGCCGTTGCCCTACGCGAGCATAGCTTGCATCAACGCAGGATGTCAACATTGCTTTCGTCACAATTGCTACATCTCTGATTTCAGATATCACGGCCAGCATCACATTGATCTGTTGGGTGATGCAGTCATAAACATGAACCCACAAGAGTTGTTTGGTTTGCAATGCTAGCTATAAATCAGCCCTGGGTTTAATACGACGTTGTTAAATCTACCTAATGCCACTGGACGCACATTACTTCAATATATATCATTACTCGCTGCCAACAATCGGTTGCGGTTTGATAATTGCCAAATTTAGTATTAACTACAATTGCCACCCCCCCCCCCCCCCCGTAAATGAACCAATCTGTAATACGATAGCCTCATGTGATAACATGGCACAGCAGATTGACCATCTGTGATGCAACGCTACAGTGGAAGGTATACACCTATGCTTTAGCCTGATGGGAATGACTTTGCTGATGCACTGAGCAATGCCAGAACTTTGCTGAACATCGATTGCTTTAGGGATGCTTGCATTTGCTTGCTCGACCTAAACAGCACCAGCAGGACTAATGTTTCTCCCGCGCCGAAATGTTTTTTGCATATTGACGTGAACCAGTGTGAAGGTTGCGGACAAGTGAATAGACGCAGATAAATACGAAATTAGATGATAATTGCGACCGCGCCCAAATGACATCTGTACGCAAAATCACTTTACCCCGTCGCTGACAACGACGCGATCCCGCTCACTGGAATACCAACGTGTCATATCCAGCATCAGCGATCAAATGCGCAAAGTAATTGCATATTAGGGAACGATAAACAACATTCCGGTCGTTAACATATGGCAAGTTCTAACATAAAACACTAACATAATACTAATGATATCAACGAGGATTGGTGAACGCAAATGTGACATGATGGCCTACTCTGCTTCTCATAAACGCAATCTACTACTGCCAGGGGTGAGGTTCAAGTGCACCCGCGGGCTATTTGAGATGCGTTGAGTCGGTAAAGTGACACCATTTCGCCACAACTGAATTTCATTGGGCATACCATATGTATACGCGCATGAAAACATGAGATTAAATATCGACTCGGATATGTCTTTGTGTTGTTCACACAATTAAGGCAAGTTTAAATCAGATCTTAATATTGCCTTATTCAATTTGATGTTCATATTTTAATGCTGACCAATTTCGTTTGATGTTCATTGCTTGTTCCTGACCAATTAAATTTGTTGTTCATGGCTTAATATTGACGAAACCCATTTGATGCTCATGGTATTATATTAACCGATTCCATTTGATGTGCAGAGTTTAATGCAGACCAATTCAATTTGATGTTTATGGCCTAATTTGGACAAATTGAATATTATACTCATGGTTAAATACTCACCAATGAAATATGATGCTTATGGTTTTTTCACTTATGGATCTTGCTGGGTTGATTTGAACGTAGTCCGGTTTATTATCACTTCGATAACATTACCGCTGTATGTATATATGTATGTATGTATGTATGTATGTATGTATGTATGTATGTATGTATGTATGTATGTATGTATGTATGTATGTATGTATGTATGTATGTATGTATGTATGTATGTATGTATGTATGTATGTATGTATGTATGTATGTATGTATGTATGTATATGTATGTATGTATGTATGCATGCATGCATGTATGTATGTATGTATGTATGTATGTCTGTATGTATGTATGTATGTATGTATGTATGTATGTATGTATGTATGTATGTATGTATGTATGTATGTATGTATGTATGTATGTATGTATGTATGTATGTATGTATGTATGTATGTATGTATGTATGTATGTATGTCTGTATGTATGTATGTATGTATGTATGTATGTATGTATGTATGTATGTATGTATGTATGTATGCATGCATGTATGTATGTATGTATGTATGTATGTATGTATGTATGTATGTATGTATGTATGTATGTATGTATGTATGTATGTATGTATGTGTATGTATGTATGTATGTATGTATGTATGTATGCATGTATGTATGTATGTATGTATGTATGTATGTATGTATGTATGTATGTATGTATGTATGTATGTATGTATGTATGTATGTATGTATGTATGTATGTCTGTATGTATGTATGTATGTATGTATGTCTGTCTGTATGTATGTATGTCTGTCTGTATGTATGTCTGTATGTATGTATGTATGTATGTATGTATGTATGTATGTATGTATGTATGTATGCATGCATGCATGCATGTATGTATGTATGTATGTATGTATGTATGTATGTATGTATGTATGTATGTATGTATGTATGTATGTATGTATGTATGTATGTATGTATGTATGTATGTATGTATGTATGTATGCATGCATGTATGTATGTATGTATGTATGTATGTATGTATGTATGTATGTATGTATGTATGTATGTATGTATGTATGTATGTATGTATGTATGTATGTATGTATGTATGTATGTATGTATTAACGCATGCATATATCTACGTATGTATCATTTTTGATCATTGAAGCGAAATATATTATTGGCTTTATGTCGCCGCTTTGTGGGGATATTCCCTTGTTTATCCAATACAGGACATATGCCTGTTTGATTACGCAAGCTCAGCGATTTATTATCTCTGGCCGCTTATGATGGCTCATAAACAATCATTTGATGGGGGAAATAAACCCGATTCTGAATAATGTATGACCAAAACGAGCTGGTGATCGCTCAACAATACAGCGGGACAAAAGCACAGCACAGCGGATGCTTCAACATACCTGACGTTTCGTTAAGTTCACATTAATGGCGCGGATGAAGAACTTACACGGTTGTATTGTATTGCGCTTCAGGATATCAAAGCTGAATCAAATCAAATGCACCAAAATAAAAACGTATTATGTTATATTGTTTGTCATAAGAAATTAAGGAAACGTTTATTGGTGAATTATATCGTTATATCAAATGAAAGTGAATAAGACGCTCTCTATAGTAGGTGGGTCAGATCTATCGCGTAGTATTGACTTACTGTATTGAACGCATTAAGGATTTTACCATTGGACAGATGGATTTACAAAAGGGCACATATCCAGCGGACGAATCATCATCTTAGATGTCACTCACTCTCAAACAAGAGCAATATTGATCACGTGTTCAACTTAAAGATACTTCTCATGAAACGTAGATGCGTTTATCGATTCCCTACTAGGTTAAGTAACGATATCCTAAAATCCAATCGGTGACCCCATTCTATATCTATACCATAACATTGGTTAATCCAGTATCTCAACTTAATGGCAATATCGACTGTTCAGTATAATAAGTTTGATATCATTGTATGAAAATATTCGTGTAATACGACACACAAATAGACAACTATCAAATAGCATATTGTATTGATTGCTTCCAGGATTTTATGTCTATTCATGATGCCATAAAGAAGGCAGCATTGTCATGGGCGATTTAAATAATGGTGTAGACGATTAAACAAAATAAGTGTGGCAATAGTGGATTATTTGAACAATCAATGAATCAGTATGTTCGGTTTTGCACGTACACCCTACCCACTTACGCGAAACAGGTAAGCAAACGCACAATTTGTACATGTTATATGTCAAGCACAATTCCACCAATGCATTAGGCGGTTGTTATTTGTGACACTCAAAGGTCCCCTTCTAATTTGGTATTGGTATTAGTTCACGCATTAGGTATCAGAGGCGTCAAACAAACTAACCACCACTGGAAACCCTCTGTGCACTTGATTGAATGATACAGGATATCTTGGTGTCTTGAGACTCGTAATATCAAATAACTTCTGTTGTCCATCGTCATATAGTAACCATCTTCTAACGCCATCGCTTTCATCAAATTCAAACCAGCCATCCTATGCGATTATACCAAATGTCATTCACCAGGAACTTAGGTTTTTGGTAATTATTCTCTTTTTTTCTATATAGTTTCATTCACCTCAAAATAATGACATTCACTCTTGCATTCACCGTTCGCCAAGTTAAGAAGCACTTGCTCAAAATATACAAGCTTAATTCATGAGACTTGTTGACATCTTAATTGACATGGCCAGTTGATGTGAATTGCTTTTCAATTAAGAAAATATTCTCGATGTCAGCTGCAATTGACATTTGAATGCTCGGCATGAAACAATTGCACATAACGCGATTTAAAGCTTTCTCGCTTAACCACTAAACGACCCCGAGTTATTTACTACACAATGTTGCCGATGTGCACCATTAGATCGACCGAACGGTTCCCCCGCGGCTTTATCATGATCATGATAATTCCCTGGTTTCACACCTTCATGTATAATAACGATGCGAGGAAATTTGAGGGACATTCATCACCATCTACGAGATAGACAAGCATTATTGCATCGTGTTGCGCGGTCCCTATGTGTAACATTTCTAGTCATATGTAGCCAATATATACAGTATGTGTGACAAAAGGGGACAAGAACAATGTATATGTATACCGAGAGACGGATATAGTGAAATTGAAACTATCCAAACAATATAAACTAAGTTTTGTTTATATGGTTGTTGATCTCTTTTCGTTGTGACTTTGTCCACACCAGTGGAGATAATGACTATCTAGTTATTAAATACATATTTGTTTACGCCGTCATCAAAGAAACAATAGCTACTGCTGACGACAAAAACAAAATCTTGCTTTGCTATGTTTTTTTGAAGAACGAGTCTAAGCACGGGATACTTAGAAAATGTTCTGATTGACATCCTCTGTAAACACTGCCACTGTTACATGCTGGCTTGGGCATGATTGTTTGGCATCGCCAGGGACTTTTGTGTCCGTGAAAAAGTGTTGCCAATTACATCTACATGGTAAACTAGTGTTTTGACCATGGTAACTCTCATGCAGACATAACACCATGTGTAAATAAACGTCCTGGTCATCATCTTTAGAGGAAAATCAGGCGATACCTCTAATAATCTGTGCTGTTATCGTTTTTGGGAAAGATGAGGATAAGCTCAATCTCTTTTGAAATGAAGGCTCTTGCCCAAACATCGGATGTACTACCAGGTACAGGTGCGGTTAGGTAAGAGTTGCATAATACCTGACGTAAAGGATTAGAAAGCGGAAAAATGGCTTTAAGCAAGCAATAATGAGCGACATGTCTACAGCTCCTGGCGATATCACTAAATTGGTCGGGTGCATGGTGGTAACATGAATGATAAATGTCTTATTTAGAATACCTAATGAAGCCTTTTTGTTATAGATAAATTCGTTGTTAAACAATTACATCGCCCTCTATCAATTTCGTCGCAGGTTCCAGTAACAGTATATATACCAAAGGTAGCATTAATTCCTTTTGTACAGATGAATATAGCCATTTGTTCCACAAAGCTTGATCAAATATCTTTGACAATATCTTACACCAAATGACACACGAGGGACATCTTAATACTGATATTGACAGTAATAGTATTGTGCATATAGCACACACATTATATCTCGTAAATTCATTCATATACCAAGTCTCGATCGCAATATAACTGCATGAGTAATTAACATCCGTTGACTGTTATGATTTGTTGAATGAGAACGAACGGTGATGATTATATTAATCGCGATGAAACTCATTGTAATATTGATGGACCTTAAATAAACCGTCACCTTGGTATCATGCTCCTCATCGACTCTTGTGTTCCTATAGACAGCAAACGACATTTATAATTGACACATCTTAACACGTTTGAGATCGAGGCGGGTCAATTTGACAATACATGCAAAGGCGCTCTAAAGCTCATTGAGTGGGCGTTTAATAACACAGATTGTATTAGTTATAATGAGTGATCCTCTTCAGCCGCTCTGTGGGCTTCTGTGATACCGTACCCTCCTTCCATCGAATTTTCCCCTACCTATGTCAAGCTAGGCGATCAGTCATAGTGTTCATCAGTTAGGAATGACCATGAACTACAGCTAAAACTGCCATGCATCCTTATTGCGCTATGAATCAAGATCAATAGGTGTTTACTAGCCCCTAATACAGCGTTTTGTTGTGGCTGTATAGTTGGTATGGTATGGCTGAACCTTAGTTTGGTTTTCGATCATGAGTGTCGTTTGTATCCTCGTACTTGGCCATTCACATATGATTCTCGAGCCCGGATGTTTTGGGTGTGTATGCTGGGTGTACTCTCTGATGCATCTGAACGAGGCAATGGTTTAGTAAGATAAAATTCTGCTTGCTTAACGTCATCTACTTGCATCTGATCTAATGAATTGTAGATAAAATTCTGCTTGCTTAACGTCATCTACTTATCTATGAATTGAGATCAAACGCAAAGTCACTCGGCACCAACATTCATTCAACAAGCTAGTTATCACTGATATCGTGTCCGATTATATATGTATGTATGTATGTATGTATGTATGTATGTATGTATGTATGTATGTATGTATGTATGTATGTATGTATGTATGTATGTATGTATGTATGTATGTATGTATGTATGTATGTATGTATGTCTGTATGTATGTATGTATGTATGTATGTACTGTATGTATGTATGTATGTATGTATGTATGTATGTATGTATGTATGCATGTATGTATGTATGTATGTATGTATGTATGTATGTATGTATGTATGTCTGTATGTCTGTATGTATGTCTGTATGTATGTATGTATGTCTGTATGTCTGTATGTATGTATGTATGTATGTATGTCTTTATGTCTGTCTGTATGTATGTATGTATGTATGTATGTCTGTCTGTCTGTCTGTATGTCTGTATGTCTGTATGTCTGTCCGTCTGTATGTCTGTATGTCTGTCTGTATGTCTGTCTGTCTGTCTGTCTGTCTGTCTGTCTGTATGTATGTCTGTCTGTCTGTCTGTATGTCTGTCTGTCTGTCTGTATGTCTGTCTGTCTGCATGTATATCTATATGTATGTATGTCTGTATGTATGTCTGTCTGTCTGTCTGTATGTATGTATGTATGTATGTCTGTCTGTATGTATGCATGCATGCATGCATGTATGTATGTATGTATGTCTGTATGTATGTATCTGTATGTATGTACGTATGTATGTCTATGTATGTATGTATGTATGTATGTATGTATGTTATGCATGCATGTATGTATGCATGCATGCATGTATGTATGTATGTATGTATGTATGTATGTATGTATGTATGTATGTATGTATGTATGTATGTATGTATGTATGTATGTAGTATGTATGTATGTATGTATGTATGTATGTATATGTATTAACGCATGCATATATCTACGTATGTATCATTTTTGATCATTGAAGCGAAATATATTATTGGCTTTATGTCGCCGCTTTGTGGGGATATTCCCTTGTTTATCCAATACAGGACATATGCCTGTTTGATTACGCAAGCTCAGCGATTTATTATCTCTGGCCGCTTATGATGGCTCATAAACAATCATTTGATGGGGGAAATAAACCCGATTCTGAATAATGTATGACCAAAACGAGCTGGTGATCGCTCAACAATACAGCGGGACAAAAGCACAGCACAGCGGATGCTTCAACATACCTGACGTTTCGTTAAGTTCACATTAATGGCGCGGATGAAGAACTTACACGGTTGTATTGTATTGCGCTTCAGGATATCAAAGCTGAATCAAATCAAATGCACCAAAATAAAAACGTATTATGTTATATTGTTTGTCATAAGAAATTAAGGAAACGTTTATTGGTGAATTATATCGTTATATCAAATGAAAGTGAATAAGACGCTCTCTATAGTAGGTGGGTCAGATCTATCGCGTAGTATTGACTTACTGTATTGAACGCATTAAGGATTTTACCATTGGACAGATGGATTTACAAAAGGGCACATATCCAGCGGACGAATCATCATCTTAGATGTCACTCACTCTCAAACAAGAGCAATATTGATCACGTGTTCAACTTAAAGATACTTCTCATGAAACGTAGATGCGTTTATCGATTCCCTACTAGGTTAAGTAACGATATCCTAAAATCCAATCGGTGACCCCATTCTATATCTATACCATAACATTGGTTAATCCAGTATCTCAACTTAATGGCAATATCGACTGTTCAGTATAATAAGTTTGATATCATTGTATGAAAATATTCGTGTAATACGACACACAAATAGACAACTATCAAATAGCATATTGTATTGATTGCTTCCAGGATGTTATGCATATTCATGATGCCATAAAGAAGGCAGCATTGTCATGGGCGATTTAAAATAATGCTGTAGAGGATTAAACAACAAAATAAGTGTGGCAATTGTGGATTATTTGAACAAGCAACGAATCAGTATGTTCGGTTTGGCACGTACACCCTACCCACTTACGCGAAACAGGTAAGCAAACGCACAATTTGTACATGTTATATGTCAAGCACAATTCCACCAATGCATTAGGCGGTTGTTGTTTGTGACACTCAAAGGTCCCCTTCTAATTTGGTATTGGTATTAGTTCACGCATTAGGTATCAGAGGCGTCAAACAAAACTAACCACGACTGGAAACCCTCTGTGCACTTGATTGACTGATACAGGATATCTTGGTGTCTTGAGACTCGTAATATCAAATAACTTCTGTTGTCCATCGTCATATAGTAACCATCTTCTGACGCCACCGCTTTCATCAAATTCAAACCAGCCATCCTATGCCATTATGCCAAATGTCATTCACCAGGAACTTATGTTTTTGGTAATAATTCTCTTATTTTCCATATAGTTTCATTCACCTCAAAATAATGACATTCACTCTTGCATTCACCGTTCGCCAAGTTAAGAAGCACTTGCTCAAAATATACAAGCTTAATTCATGAGACTTGTTGACATCTTAATTGACATGGCCAGTTGATGTGAATTGCTTTTCAATTAAGAAAATATTCTCGATGTCAGCTGCAATTGACATTTGAATGCTCGGCATGAAACAATTGCACATAACGCGATTTAAAGCTTTCTCGCTTAACCACAAAACGACCCCCGAGTTATTTACTACACAATATTGCCGATGTGCACCATTAGATCGACCGAACGGTTCCCCCGCGGCTTTACAATGATCATGATAATTCCCTGGTTTCACACCTTCATGCATAATAACGATGCGAGGAAATTTGAGGGACATTCATCACCATGTACGAGATAGACAAGCATTATTGCATCGTGTTTCCCTATGTGTCATATGTATCCTATATATATACAGTATGTGTGGCAAAAGGGGACAAGAACAATGTATATGTATACCGCGAGACCGATGTAGTGAAATTGAAGCTATCCAAACAATATAAACTAAGTTTTGTTTATATGGTTGTTGATCTCTTTTCGTTGTGACTTTGTCCTTACCAGTGGAGATGATGACTATCTAGCTATTGAATATATATTTGTTTACGCCGTCATCAAAGAAACAATAGCTACTGCTGACGACAAAAACAAAATCTTGCTTTGCTATGCTATTTTGTTGAAGAACGAGTCTAAGCACGGGGTACTGATGTTCTGATTGGCATCCTCTGTAGACACTGCCACTGTTACATGCTGGCATGGACATGATTGTTTGGCATCGCCAGTGATCTTTTTGTCCATGAAAAGTGTTGCCAATTACATCTACATGGTAAACTAGTGTTTTGACCAAGGTAACTCTCATGCAGACATAACACCATGTATAAATTAAACGTCCTGGTCATCATCTTTAGAGGAAAATCAGGCGATACCTCTAATAATCTGTGCTTTTATCGTTTTTGGGAAAGATGAGGATAAGCTCAATCTCTTTTGAAATGAAGGGATGTCTTGGTACAGAGTTGCATAATACCTGACCTGACGTATAGGATTGGAAAGCGGAAAAATGGCTTTAAGCAAGCAATAATGAGCGACATGGTCTACAGCTCCTGGCGATATCACCGAATTGGTCGGGTGCATGGTGGTAACATCACGAATAAATGTCTTATTTAGAATACCTTCTAATGAAGCCTATTTAGTTATAGATAAATTCGTTGTGAAAACAATTAGATCGCCCTCTATCAATTTCGTCGCAGGTTCCAGTCAACATATACATACCAAAGGTAGCATTAATTCCTTTTGTACAGATGAATATAGCCATTTGTTCCACAAAGCTTGATCAAATATCTTTGACAATATCTTACACCAAATGACACACGAGGGACATCTTAATACTGATATTGACAGTAATAGTATTGTGCATATAGCACACACATTATATCTCGTAAATTCATTCATATACCAAGTCTCGATCGCAATATAAACTGCATGAGTAATTAACATCCGTGACTGTTATGATTTGTTGAATGAGAACGAACGGTGATGATTATATTAATCGCGATGAAAAAACTCATTGTAATATTGATGGACCTTAAATAAACCGTCACCTTGGTATCATGCTCCTCATCGACTCTTGTGTTCCTATAGACAGCAAACGACATTTATAATTGACACATCTTAAAACGTTTTGAGATCGAGGCGGGTCAATTTGACAATACATGCAAAGGCGCTCTAAAAGCTCATTGAGTGGGCGTTTAATAACACAGATTGTATTAGTTATAATGAGTGATCCTCTTCAGCCGCTCTGTGGGCTTCTGTGATACCGTACCCTCCTTCCATCGAATTTTCCCCTACCTATGTCAAGCTAGGCGATCAGTCATAGTGTTCATCAGTTAGGAATGACCATGAACTACAGCTAAAACTGCCATGCATCCTTATTGCGCTATGAATCAAGATCAATAGGTGTTTACTAGCCCCTAATACAGCGTTTTGTTGTGGCTGTATAGTTGGTATGGTATGGCTGAACCTTAGTTTGGTTTTCGATCATGAGTGTCGTTTGTATCCTCGTACTTGGCCATTCACATATGATTCTCGAGCCCGGATGTTTTGGGTGTGTATGCTGGGTGTACTCTCTGATGCATCTGAACGAGGCAATGGTTTAGTAAGATAAAATTCTGGCTTGCTTAACGTCATCTACTTATCTATGAATTGAGATCAAACGCAAAGTCACTCGGCACCAACATTCATTCAACAAGCTAGTTATCACTGATATCGTGTCCGATTATATATGTATGTATGTATGTATGTATGTATGTATGTATGTATGTATGTATGTATGTATGTAGTATGTATGTATGTATGTATGTATGTATGTATGTATGTATGTATGTATGTATGTATGTATGTATGTATGTATGTATGTATGTATGTATGTATGTATGTATGTATGTATGTATGTATGTATGTATGCATGTATGTATGTTTGTATGTATGTATGTATGTATGTATGTATGTAGTATGTATGTATGTATGTATGTATGTATGTATGTATGTATGTATGTATGTATGTATGTATGTATGTATGTCATGTATGTATGTATGTATGTATGTATGTATGTATGTGTATGTATGTATGTATGTATGTGTGTATGTATGTATGTATGTATGTAGTATGTATAGTATGTATGTATGTATGTATGTATGTATTGTATGTATGTATGTATGTATGTAGTATGTATGTATGTATGTATGTATGTAGGTATGTATGTATGTATGTAGGTATGTATGTATATATATGTATGTATGTATGTATATGTATGTATGTATGTATGTATGTATGTATGTCTGTATGTATGTATGTATGTATGTATGTATGCATGCATGCATGTATGTATGTATGTATGTATGTATGTATGTATGTATGTATGTATGTATGTATGTATGTATGTATGTATGTATGTCTGTATGTATGTATGTATGCATGCATGTGTATGTATGCATGCATGCATGTATGTATGTATGTATGTATGTGTAGTATGTATGTATGTATGGTATGTATGTTGATGTATGTATGTATGTGTATGTATGTATGTCTTATGTATGTATGTATGTATGTATGTATGTATGTATTAACGCATGCATATATCTACGTATGTATCATTTTTGATCATTGAAGCGAAATATATTATTGGCTTTATGTCGCCGCTTTGTGGGGATATTCCCTTGTTTATCCAATACAGGACATATGCCTGTTTGATTACGCAAGCTCAGCGATTTATTATCTCTGGCCGCTTATGATGGCTCATAAACAATCATTTGATGGGGGAAATAAACCCGATTCTGAATAATGTATGACCAAAACGAGCTGGTGATCGCTCAACAATACAGCGGGACAAAAAATAGCACAGCACAGCGGATGCTTCAACATACCTGACGTTTCGTTAAGTTCACATTAATGGCGCGGATGAAGAACTTACACGGTTGTATTGTATTGCGCTTCAGGATATCAAAGCTGAATCAAATCAAATGCACCAAAATAAAAACGTATTATGTTATATTGTTTGTCATAAGAAATTAAGGAAAAACGTTTATTGGTGAATTATATCGTTATATCAAATGAAAGTGAATAAGACGCTCTCTATAGTAGGTGGGTCAGATCTATCGCGTAGTATTGACTTACTGTATTGAACGCATTAAGGATTTTACCATTGGACAGATGGATTTACAAAAGGGCACATATCCAGCGGACGAATCATCATCTTAGATGTCACTCACTCTCAAACAAGAGCAATATTGATCACGTGTTCAACTTAAAGATACTTCTCATGAAACGTAGATGCGTTTATCGATTCCCTACTAGGTTAAGTAACGATATCCTAAAATCCAATCGGTGACCCCATTCTATATCTATACCATAACATTGGTTAATCCAGTATCTCAACTTAATGGCAATATCGACTGTTCAGTATAATAAGTTTGATATCATTGTATGAAAATATTCGTGTAATACGACACACAAATAGACAACTATCAAATAGCATATTGTATTGATTGCTTCCAGGATGTTATGCATATTCATGATGCCATAAAGAAGGCAGCATTGTCATGGGCGATTTAAATAATGCTGTAGAGGATTAAACAAAATAAGTGTGGCAATTGTGGATTATTTGAACAAGCAACGAATCAGTATGTTCGGTTTGGCACGTACACCCTACCCACTTACGCGAAACAGGTAAGCAAACGCACAATTTGTACATGTTATATGTCAAGCACAATTCCACCAATGCATTAGGCGGTTGTTGTTTGTGACACTCAAAGGTCCCCTTCTAATTTGGTATTGGTATTAGTTCACGCATTAGGTATCAGAGGCGTCAAACAAACTAACCACGACTGGAAACCCTCTGTGCACTTGATTGACTGATACAGGATATCTTGGTGTCTTGAGAACTCGTAATATCAAATAACTTCTGTTGTCCATCGTCATATAGTAACCATCTTCTGACGCCACCGCTTTCATCAAATTCAAAACCAGCCATCCTATGCCATTATGCCAAATGTCATTCACCAGGAAACTTATGTTTTTGGTAATAATTCTCTTATTTTCCATATAGTTTCATTCACCTCAAAATAATGACATTCACTCTTGCATTCACCGTTCGCCAAGTTAAGAAGCACTTGCTCAAAATATACAAGCTTAATCATGAGACTTGTTGACATCTTAATTGACATGGCCAGTTGATGTGAATTGCTTTTTCAATTAAGAAAATATTCTCGATGTCAGCTGCAATTGACATTTGAATGCTCGGCATGAAACAATTGCACATAACGCGATTTAAAGCTTTCTCGCTTAACCACAAAACGACCCCCGAGTTATTTACTACACAATATTGCCGATGTGCACCATTAGATCGACCGAACGGTTCCCCCGCGGCTTTACAATGATCATGATAATTCCCTGGTTTCACACCTTCATGCATAATAACGATGCGAGGAAATTTGAGGGACATTCATCACCATGTACGAGATAGACAAGCATTATTGCATCGTGTTTCTAGTCATATGTATCCTATATATATACAGTATGTGTGGCAAAAGGGGACAAGAACAATGTATATGTATACCGCGAGACCGATGTAGTGAAATTGAAGCTATCCAAACAATATAAACTAAGTTTTGTTTATATGGTTGTTGATCTCTTTTCGTTGTGACTTTGTCCTTACCAGTGGAGATGATGACTATCTAGCTATTGAATATATATTTGTTTACGCCGTCATCAAAGAAACAATAGCTACTGCTGACGACAAAAACAAAATCTTGCTTTGCTATGCTATTTTGTTGAAGAACGAGTCTAAGCACGGGGTACTGATGTTCTGATTGGCATCCTCTGTAGACACTGCCACTGTTACATGCTGGCATGGACATGATTGTTTGGCATCGCCAGTGATCTTTTTGTCCATGAAAAGTGTTGCCAATTACATCTACATGGTAAACTAGTGTTTTGACCAAGGTAACTCTCATGCAGACATAACACCATGTATAAATTAACGTCCTGGTCATCATCTATAGAGGAAAATCAGGCGATACCTCTAATAATCTGTGCTTTTATCGTTTTTGGGAAAGATGAGGAAAAGCTCAATCTCTTTTGAAATGAAGGCTCTTGGTAAGAGTTGCATAATACCTGATGTATAGGATTGGAAAGCGGAAAAATGGCTTTAAGCAAGCAATAATGAGCGACATGGCTACAGCTCCTGGCGATATCACCGAATTGGTCGGGTGCATGGTGGTAACATCACGAATAAATGTCTTATTTAGAATACCTTCTAATGTAGCCTATTTAGTGTAGATAAATTCGTTGTGAAACAATTAGATCGCCCTCTATCAATTTCGTCGCAGGTTCAAGTCACAATATACATACCAAAGGTAGCATTAATTCCTTTTTGTACAGATGAATATAGCCATTTGTTCCACAAAGCTTGATCAAATATCTTTGACAATATCTTACACCAAATGACACACGAGGGACATCTTAATACTGATATTGACAGTAATAGTATTGTGCATATGGCACACACATTATATCTCGTAAATTCATTCATATACCAAGTCTCGATCGCAATATAACTGCATGAGTAATTAACATCTTTTGACTGTTATGATTGCAATACAAACATGTAATGTATGTATGTATGTATGTATGTATGTATGTATGTATGTATGTATGTATGTATGTATGTATGTATGTATGTATGTATGTATGTCTGTATGTATGTATGTGATGTATGTATGTATGTATGTATGTATGTCTGTAGGTATGTATGTATGTATGTATGTATGTATGTATGTCTGTATGTATGTATGTATGGATGTCCTGTAGTATGTATGTATGTATGGTGTGATGTATGTATGTATGTATGTTGATGAATATCTGCATGTATGTATGTATGGATGATTATATATATACATATATATATATATATATACTCTATATATATATATATATATCATATATAGATATATATATATTATATATATATGAACACTTAAAGACTGATATTGATAGGGAATAGTTATATACATATAGCATACACATCTAGTCACATAAATCCATGAAATCGCGATTGCAATACAACACCCATATTCTGATTTGATTGTGATATAATTAGTATATCAAATGATTGGGACCGAATGGTGATGACAGTATTGATCACGATCGAAATAATTTTAATTGGTATGGAATTGAAATAAGCGGTCGCCTCAACACCAAGGTCCTTAACAACTCCTGTGTTTATTAGGACAGCGACCGAAATAAAGAATTGACCCATCATTGCTAAGCTGAAACATAGAAAGGGCTTTTACACTCATTGAATGAGCCGCTGATAACATAGAAGATGTGTGTTACATTGGGTGACGCGCGTTAGATATAGTTCATGAGGTTGAATAAAGCCATAAATGAAATACGAGCAGCTCTTATTACAGCGTTATCAATATGGATTATTACTACACGTTCATCAGCTATGGCGAGAGAAGTTTTGCATTGCCAGGCATTTGCTCCTAACGTGCTTAATGCATGGAGTGAAAACTATCCTCGTCGAGGAATTATTTTATGGCTTCTTGTAAGCTGCCTGAAAAAAATAATAGGTACTAGCCCTAGATACTGGTAGTCGCCCCACCCCCCCCCCCCCCCCCCCCACAAAAAAGTGCACAACCCCCCCCACAGGCATCAGCATCTGTGAAGTCACTCCATCCATCCTCTTCTCCGCTGAACATTCCCCACCAATATCAGCCAGGCGCTCTGTCATGGTGTCATATAATTTTGAATGTCCTTGAATTACAGGTTCTATTCCATTGCTGAATGTGACGAAGAGAATTGTAACATTGCCGTTTACCCTAATTGCGCTATGAATTACGACCAACATAAATTAGATAGCGAACAAAATGAATATGAGAGCGATCACAAAAACTTATGTGCGCCCAATACTACGTATTGCCCCTAATACTGCTTCATATTATGGCTGTATAGTAGATATGCTACAGCTGAACAAATATGAATCAATATGTCAGTAGCACATGGTAAACATTGGTTGATTTTCGTCATAAGCGTTAAATCCTCTTACCTCACTATTTATATCCGACCTAGTGTTGTCAGTGTATGGCTGAAATATGCCACAGTTACGTAGATTCAACGGCTTACTAATATGCACCACGTCATATTATTGTACCACGCAATTATTTTGTTGATATGCATCACTGTGACCAATAGCAATGAATCACATCGGAAAAGCACCCAATACATCAGTTTATCACTGTCGTCATTCGTCATTGCGTATCGCTATTCTCATTTTCACTACTACCCTGACAAAAACGATGCAATTATATGTGGACCAAAACTGCGAGGCGAATGCAATTGTATGATTGGACATCAGGTTTGAATGATA
Organism: Urechis unicinctus; assembly: GCA_034190875.2. NCBI lineage: Eukaryota > Metazoa > Annelida > Polychaeta > Xenopneusta > Urechidae > Urechis > Urechis unicinctus. Next base: position 29,058,354 of record CM067350.1, on the reverse strand, counting down.
TACCATTAACAAGACAGTTGGCTTCCAAGTGTTAGTGTCTGTTTGATAGACGTTCAATACTGGTTTTATTTCTACATCATGGAAACTCGTTTTATTTGCTGTGATGATGATGCTTAAATAATATATGCCTTATGGATTCAACCGAACTGCCGGTAATCAGTTCTCTCCATGAGAGCAAGTCATAGAATCTGTCCCCATAACAACTATGGCGACTACTAATCTCGACAGTTCCCACTCAGTTTAGACCACCCATGGTGGTTAGTCAGGATTATTAACTTAGTGGATGGCTCTTATTAACACCCTTTATGCATCTTATTGGTCAAAATATGAGATTGAGGGCTTCACATTGATGTTAGAATGTGCTCCCATAATCCAACGCCGATATTCATTAACTGAGCTCGTGTTGGGCATACACAACCGTCATGTGTCAATATACGCAGCTGAGGATGTGGATATTAAGAGTTTGTACCCGTAGTGGCGCGGTGTGAAATGCGTATGAGATCGTGTGCGTTCTGAATACGTTAAACTCTGCTGCATTTAGTCATCTCATTGCGGTACCACCACCGCCAAGTAATCTTGACGTAGCCATATGCATCCACACAACGGTTAACCAATCGAATGAGCGAATATGATTGGCAGGAGAGCTGCCCCGGGATTCGAAATGCAAATATGAAACAAATATACTGATGGGTTATTCCTGTACATCCATCATACAATGTCATTCGGTTTCATCTATCATTTAAATGCAACATTGAATTATCACCATTATGCATGCGCAATTTGTGATGACGGGTAACACTTATTATAATTGATAATAAATAAATCTTCACCTTTGACACAATGAGATCTTCTCAGTATTCACCACTCGATCGCTTAAAACCTTCGCACCATTAGTACGATTCAACACTTCTCACATAACGGCACCTGAGAAAATTA
>CM067350.1:29018457-29049671 GCA_034190875.2 Urechis unicinctus | reverse complement strand
CGAAAACCCTATGCAGGGTACAACGCATCAGGACCATTCCGGCCAGCGAATATGAGTTCTCACATTACCAACCAAGTCTGAAATTTTATAGATATGTGAAATAATCAGTGCACCCAGTTGCATGCCCCATCCCAAGAAAGCAACCATATGCTAAATGGAATTCGATACTAATACCCTAGTCGGGCTCTTTTGATGTACTCTCAACATAAGCCATGTCGATAGAGAAAGCACTTCACTGCTATAACAATATGGAAAGAGGATAGTCGTAGTTCAATAGATGAACGTTATGATGCTGAGGTCTGCTGATCATCGCGACCCTCGTCTTGTGTAAACCCACAGTGGGTAATCTTTCGTAAGAGTGTATTGTAAACATCTGCTTTTGCGAAATACCGGTGATTGAGGCTAGAAATCACCTAACGCGTTCCAGGTACATATTGATGGTGATTCATTGTAATGTGGTATTAGTGAGGGTCGGATTGAATTGTCAAACAAGAACATAAGAAAGACCCTTCAGGCGCCATAACAAACGGGTTCACAACTCTACACTTGTGTTTCGTCGTATTTTGTTTACAATTGTATTACTTACATACAGCCAACATTAAACTTCTTCAAATTACATACTTCCTGAATCAGACCTCAATTTCATTGTTGCATGCATTTCTTTAATCGATTGCCTGATGTATTCTTTGGCTGTATTTGGCTTATCAACACCTCATTATTGAGTGGAAGTTGATATCTTATAACAAAATCTGATTTGTGTACGTTTCTGTAGACTAACCGTGCCTAGCATAATGCGTTGACCTGGCAAATTTAGTTTTCAATCATTCATCATTGCCTGAAAGGTCTTTTCAAGGTATATAAAATGACGTTGTATAGAAGTCTAGATTCCATTTCCATTTGATATAATGGAATTATCTTTGAATTATTGAATCATGTGGCATAACAGGAAAAGGAATGTCTCAAATGAAGGCTTACGCCAGGGGCAGGACGTCAGTGTATGCTGCATAGCACCACCCATTGGGGTTATTGCAGGGCAGCTTACCGTTTAAAGGAATATAACATAATAGCAGGTATTTTGCAACAGATTCGTTTTCTACTCCTTCGATCCGAGGATTTCTATGATGTGGACGTTCCCACTACTGGTATTTCCCGCGAGAGACATAATAAAGACGACTGAAACGACCATCATAACGCCAATGCTTGTAAATCATAACGTGTAAAATATTTTGAAGAAAATGGTGACGAATTTAGAGTGAACATTCAACGTTGATGTAAGTTGTTTCTCAGGTAAGCAGGTACAAATATACTGGAACATTGTCAAAAGCCAATATCAGCAAGGGGAAGGTTATGTCATAGCCGTGATTAGAGGATCCCGTAATGAACTGCTGCAATGCACATGGGCTGAATATGCTTTAATGTGGTACAGTGCTTGACTATCATTCCAGGCTCGCAGTCATCTAGTGGTAGATGCTATGAACAACGAGCCATCCAAAGCCCTTTAATTAACCAATGCGACAGACTGAGTGATGGTCATCGCAGCTGCATCAAGATCGCTTAATCTTAGCTATATTGTGTGGTCCTCTTGACCTATCTCCCAGACGATATTTGTCACGGAACATCAACAAGTTCCACGTGAGCGCCAACACCATCACGTGTCTGTCTTGCAATGACATCTACTGCCCGTCACATACAAATTATACGGAGCAGACAACCCAGTGGATTGTATGAAGTCTCCTTCACCTGTTAGTATGGTTGGGATGGGCACGAATGTTGAGTTACGATTATTAGACGGGTGCTCGAGGAGAGTCATCGTGTTACATCAACAGCACATGACGCACGCATTCTCAAATATCGTGGCCATCATCCACGTTCCATTAGAAGCATCTGTAAGTACAACAAGTGATGAATATTGCTCTTGTTTGAGAGTGTGTAACATCGAAGATGATGACTCGTTCATTGGTGGGGTGTCCTTGGTAACTCATCCCAATGTCCTCAATATGTTCAATAGAGTAAGATCTGGCGGCCTTGACCCACCTATCGTGGAGGTCATTGACTTTGTCATTGATGAAATACTTAGAACAATGCAAACCTATCATACTGGAATCTACAATTTGACCTATTGTCGTTGTCGAATAGAATGAAGATTGGGATTCGATACAATGTTGGATACTTTCCGTTTGAGCATTTCATGTTTTATTAATCAATTTATATAAATACTATCCGATTGAAAATCTATCTAATCATATACCTACTGTTGATTGTCAATTTGAACCACATAAAAGTCTGTGAGGAGCAATATGATATGCTATGAGGGTGCTGAATTGGGAGATGAATTCATTCTAATTGATTGTAAGAGAAGGGTTTTGAACCGAACATCGACAACAAAGCCATCACAGCATCGCCGTAACTAGATATATCCACTGGTTAAGAATTCCATACTACTGCAAGAGCGTTACTCATATATCGAGAGAAGCAGCGTATGAATCGTTAAGCAGAACCAAAGTATGTATTGTAAATCAGAAGGGAGTATGAGTCCGCATACAATAAAGATTGTGGGTTAAAGACGCAATATATTGCCATGCAGAGCTACCTCTTTGACTGAATAAGGCATACTTTGCAGGCAAAGATATTTTACAGAAAAATATGATACTTCCTATGGAAAAGGTACATTTGCTGCCTGCTTTTCGGTACGTTTCCGGTCGTAGCGTGCGATAATCATCTCAGAGAGCATGTGCGTGTTTCCCTTGATGGCATCTGTCGCGTCAAAAGTGCATCACCATTTAACCCGCTGAGTACGTAATCACGAGAAGTGAACAGACAAATATTACCCACACTGATTGACCTCGACACATTCATCGACAAAATGCAGCTAGGTTGACAACGTGTAGTATTCCACGCTGTGCTAGCATACATACATACATACATACATACATACATACATACATACATACATACATACATACATACATACATACATACATACATACATACATACATACATATACATACATACATACACATACATACATACATACATATACATACATACACATACATACATACATACATACATACATACATGCAAGAATACATACAAACACAACAACACACATACACACACACACACACACATACACACACACACACACACACACACATACATACATACACACACATACATACATACATATACATACATACACATACATACATACATACATACATACATACATACATACATACATACATACATACATACATACATACATACATACATACATACATACATACACATACATACATACATACATACATACATACATACATACATATATACATATACATAGATGTATGCATGCTCAATCAACTTTATTGCCAATAGTCGATTACCATTGACAAATACCTAATAATCAATCACTTGGTGATTGTTAGTCTGTTTATTCAGACCACACAAAAGTATTCTGCTGAACATATTCATATTCAGTTCTCATATGTCACGCAATCATGCTTACTGCGCTGTATATGGTAATATACATGACATTTTGTCTGCTGATGTTCGCACTGCTCATTGAAATACTAAGTTTGTTCGATATTTGTCATGTCAACGAATTCCACGTGAGCTCAGTACCATCAAGCTTCTGTCTTACAATGCCATCTTCTCTCGACCTGTTACATAACACCGAGTAGACAAATCAAGGTCTGAAGCACGCCCAGGAATCTGCTACTGTTGAATGATTCTCTACAGTCATCGTCTTTAATTCCATGTGGTGATTCCGTTGACAAATTGGAAGAACGGATGGTTTTCGGCTACAAAAACATCTCAGTATTCTGGGATAACAACACTTGCATACACCCGCTAGCAAGACGAATAGACATAGCCTACTTTTATTGGATTCTAAATAATGATGATGATGCAAAATTGATTGTCCAATAGTTGCTCATGGCCGTTCCACACTAAATTCACGGCGAGAAAAAGCGATTTATTAAGAAATATAATAACTAATAATGGCGCGTAGTGATATTTCGCTAAGAAACAACGCCAGAAATGTAAAATGACCTAATATATCAGGCGCGCAAATTTACGAGATATTATTCTCATATTTAAACATAATTATGAGTTGCTCCTGGCCAACACACCATAGATCAAATGTTGACAAATGTGATATTGTCATCTCTCATTTGTCAGCTTCTTGTAAGTAATCATCATGGGCCCAGGATATTGTCTGAGGCTACTAAATGAGTAACGGATGAATGTGTCAAGCCTCAGATTCTCGATAATTCTGTTAATGTGGCTGCTTGTGTAGATGAGGTTTTTAGAAGTTGATCGTATTTGTAATTTGCGATGAAATTTGCACCAGGACTTGATTACATGCCACATCTCCCAGTCGGACAGCTGCTAATATGCAATCTACATCAATAATTCATCGCACCATTACACAACGTTACCTTGGTTAAGGGTTGGATACTATATCGTCTGATTTGCAATTTGTGTAGCAATGATGATAGCAATGACCAGAGGAACGTGCACGCAAACATTATTTTCTTGACGAAACGAACAGTCGATCTCCACATCACGAAAAGATTCAACTTGCATACTTTATAGCTATGCACTCCAAAAAGGTATAACCGAATCAAATTTAGAAACGGTGAGTGCAGAATTTGACGTTGCATTGTTTTACTAAAAACAATCAAGCAAAGGAATTTTGCATGCTGCGTTGTATAGCAGATGCATATGCAAGTTATCAAAACTGTAGTGTAAGTGCATCACAATTAATTCCTTTTGGACAATGAATGACATTTGCAACCACAAGAGAACATTATTGCTTTACGTGCATGCCTATATATACATTCATGCATACCTAGATTCCTACATACAAACATACATACAAACTTATATGCATACATACATATATACATACATACATACATACATACAGACATACATACATACATACATACATACATACATACATACATACATACATACATACATACATACATACATACATATACATACATACATTCATACATACATACATACATACATACATACATACATACATACATACATACATACACACATACATACATACATACATACATGCATGCATGCATGCATGCATGCATACATACATACATACATACATACATACATACATACATACATACATACATACATACATACATACATACATACATACATACACATACATACATACATACATACATACATACATACATACATACATACATACATACATACATACATACATACATACATACATACATACATACATACATACATACATACATACATACATACATACATACATACATACATACATACATACATACATACATACATACATACATACACGCATATATACATATATGTATGCATGCTCGATCAACTTTATTGCCAATAGTCGATTACCATTGACAAATACCTAATAATCAATCACTTGGTGATTGTTAGTCTGGTTATTCAGACCACACAAAAGTATTCTGCTGAACATATTCATATTCAGTTCACATATGTCACGCAATCACGCTTACTGCGCTGTATATGGTAATATACATGACATTTTGTCTGCTGATGTTCGCACTGCTCATTGAAATACTAAGTTTGTTCGATATTTGTCATGTCAACGAATTCCACGTGAGCTCAGTACCATCAAGCTTCTGTCTTACAATGCCATCTTCTCTCGACCTGTTACATAACACCGAGTAGACAAATCAAGGTCTGAAGCACGCCCAGGAATCTGCTACTGTTGAATGATTCTCTACAGTCATCGTCTTTAATTCCATGTGGTGATTCCGTTGACAAATTGGAAGAACGGATGGTTTTCGGCTACAAAAACATCTCAGTATTCTGGGATAACAACACTTGCATACACCCGCTAGCAAGACGAATAGACATAGCCTACTTTTATTGGATTCTAAATAATGATGATGATGCAAAATTGATTGTCTAATAGTTGCTCATGGCCGTTCCACACTAAATTCACGGCGAGAAAAAGCGATTTATTAAGACATATAATAACTAATAATGGCGCGTAGTGACATTTCGCTAAGAAACAACACCAGAAATGTAAAATGACCTAATATATCAGGCGCGCAAATTTACGAGATATTATTCTCATATTTAAACATAATTATGAGTTGCTCCTGGCCAACACACCATAGATCAAATGTTGACAAATGTGATATTGTCATCTCTCATTTGTCAGCTTCTTGTAAGTAATCATCTTGGGCCCAGGATATTGTCTGAGGCTACTAAATGAGTAACGGATGAATGTGTCAAGCCTCAGATTCTCGATAATTCTGTTAATGTGGCTGCTTGTGTAGATGAGGTTTAGAAGTTGATCGTATTTGTAATTTGCGATGAAATTTGCACCAGGACTTGATTACATGCCACATCTCCCAGTCGGACAGCTGCTAATATGCAATCTACATCAATAATTCATCGCACCATTACACAACGTTACCTTGGTTAAGGGTTGGATACTATCTCGTCTGATTTGCAATTTGTGTAGCAATGATGATAGCAATGACAAGAGGAACGTGCACGCAAACATTATTTTCTTGACGAAACGAACAGTCGATCTCCACATCACGAAAAGATTCAACTTGCATACTTTATAGCTATGCACTCCAAAAAGGTATAACCGAATCAAATTAAGAAACGGTGAGTGCAGAATTTGACGTTGCATTGTTTTACTAAAAACAATCAAGCAAAGGAATTTTGCATGCTGCGTTGTATAGCAGATGCATATGCAAGTTATCAAAACTGTAGTGTAAGTGCATCACAATTAATTCCTTTTGGACAATGAATGACATTTGCAACCACAAGAGAACATTATTGCTTTACGTGCATGCCTATATATACATTCATGCATACCTAGATTCCTACATACAAACATACATACAAACTTATATGCATACATACATATATACATACATACATACATACATACATACATACATACATACATACATACATACATACATACATACATACATACATACATACATACATACATATATACATACATACATACATACATACATACATACATACATACATACATACATACATACATACATACATACATACATACATACATACATACATACATACATGCATGCATGCATGCATGCATGCATACATACATACATACATACATACATACATACATACATACATACATACATACATACATACATACATACATACATACATACATACATACATACATACATACATACATACATACATACATACATACATACATACATACATACATACATACATACATACATACATACATACATACATACATACATACATACATACATACATACATACATACATACATACATACATACATACATACATACATACACGCATATATACATATATGTATGCATGCTCGATCAACTTTATTGCCAATAGTCGATTACCATTGACAAATACCTAATAATCAATCACTTGGTGATTGTTAGTCTGGTTATTCAGACCACACAAAAGTATTCTGCTGAACATATTCATATTCAGTTCACATATGTCACGCAATCACGCTTACTGCGCTGTATATGGTAATATACATGACATTTTGTCTGCTGATGTTCGCACTGCTCATTGAAATACTAAGTTTGTTCGATATTTGTCATGTCAACGAATTCCACGTGAGCTCAGTACCATCAAGCTTCTGTCTTACAATGCCATCTTCTCTCGACCTGTTACATAACACCGAGTAGACAAATCAAGGTCTGAAGCACGCCCAGGAATCTGCTACTGTTGAATGATTCTCTACAGTCATCGTCTTTAATTCCATGTGGTGATTCCGTTGACAAATTGGAAGAACGGAACGGTTTTCGGCTACAAAAACATCTCAGTATTCTGGGATAACAACAACACTTGCATACACCCGCTAGCAAGACGAATAGACATAGCCTACTTTTATTGGATTCTAAATAATGATGATGATGCAAAATTGATTGTCTAATAGTTGCTCATGGCCGTTCCACACTAAATTCACGGCGAGAAAAAGCGATTTATTAAGACATATAATAACTAATAATGGCGCGTAGTGACATTTCGCTAAGAAACAACACCAGAAATGTAAAATGACCTAATATATCAGGCGCGCAAATTTACGAGATATTATTCTCATATTTAAACATAATTATGAGTTGCTCCTGGCCAACACACCATAGATCAAATGTTGACAAATGTGATATTGTCATCTCTCATTTGTCAGCTTCTTGTAAGTAATCATCTTGGGCCCAGGATATTGTCTGAGGCTACTAAATGAGTAACGGATGAATGTGTCAAGCCTCAGATTCTCGATAATTCTGTTAATGTGGCTGCTTGTGTAGATGAGGTTTAGAAGTTGATCGTATTTGTAATTTGCGATGAAATTTGCACCAGGACTTGATTACATGCCACATCTCCCAGTCGGACAGCTGCTAATATGCAATCTACATCAATAATTCATCGCACCATTACACAACGTTACCTTGGTTAACGGTTGGATACTATCTCGTCTGATTTGCAATTTGTGTAGCAATGATGATAGCAATGACAAGATGAACGTGCACGCAAACATTATTTTCTTGGCGAAACGAACAGTCGATCTCCACATCACGAAAAGATTCAACTTGCATACTTTATAGCTATGCACTCCAAAAGGTATAACCGAATCAAATTAAGAAACGGTGAGTGCAGAATTTGACGTTGCATTGTTTTACTAAAAAACAATCAAGCAAAGGAATTTTGCATGCTGCGTTGTATAGCAGATGCATATGCAAGTTATCAAAACTGTAGTGTAAGTGCATCACAATTAATTCCTTTTGGACAATGAATGACATTTGCAACCACAAGAGAACATTATTGCTTTACGTGCATGCCTATATATACATTCATGCATAATATACTTACACAAGTACTTACATACATACCGCGTCCGTTCGATAACGGAACGCCAGTCCAAGACTTCCAACACTTCCATTTAGAATCTAGTCACATTAATGCCACTGACTATTGATTTATGTTATATGGCCACCATAGTTCTGATTTCACATCATGCAAGGGCAGAAATCTAACTATGGGTAGGCAGTCGGCAAGGATCAATCGCTGACCTCTGTTATAAAAGAGTCGCAAGCCAGGTATGGGATAGAAGGCATGTTATCTTAAGTAAGTGGAGACATTAAGTCAATAATGTCTGTCCGCTCCCACAATGATTTTTAGTGATTGTGAATAAACATTCTCTTGTGGTAAAGGTTCACTTTGAGCAGTACTGATAAGTACCGTTTGTCACATCGGCAGAGAAAGACTGTAAGTCTACTATGCAAAATGCTGTCTTAGATATCTCCCCTGGTAGATAATTTAGTGTGGACCAATGTGGAGGTTCTCCCATGAAAATCAAAAATACTCTCGGAAACCTGTGAAATAGGTAGCTCCTACAGCTTTGCACAGCATCGCCACAATATACTGCAGCAACGGCAGTTTGACAAAAGCGGTATACAGCAATTGAAAATAAGTCTGACCTTAACATGTGCCTTAAGTAACAAAGTATTAAATGTATACTTTACTTAGAAGATAAAACCAATCTTCACAATTCGATGATTCCTCCTGATGTAAATGTTAAGTTTCAGCAGTCGCACACCCCACATGTCGCATTTAATCCTCTCAACAGCAAGGTAATCATTCACAATAATTCACCTATTGTCGACCCCAATCAGAACTCCGAGCCAATGACAGTGTTCTATAAGTTTTCTGCTACTTTATTTGCCATTTACATAAACCACTTAGTAAAAAGAGGCACCTGTCATATATGTTTCCTAACGAAAGCCATAATCTACAGAGAAATTAAATTTAAAAACAATGCCCAGGTCACCGTCTTTGTTACGTACGTTCGTAATGGTCATGCCTGTTTCATTTCTAATGCTGGATAGTAAGGCGCGGTCTTCATGTAATGCAAATCGCACAGAGGGGGAGGAAGAAAGAAGCGGCTGAAACTATGATTTGGAGTGATGCAATAGGTGAAGGTTATGGTGCTATATCTCTTGCACAATCAGCTTTTCATCGCGGGCCTCAGCGTATGGTTGTATTTTGTTCACAATAGCTATACTTACTTTAAAGTTATTAAAAGTACATGCATTTTCCGGAATGAGACATCACTTTGATCAAGGCTGCATAGTAATTTTAGTTTCGTTTGGCTTATCAATACTTTATTATTTAGCGGGAATTTATATTTTGTAACGTTTAACTGTTTTGTTACGACTTAGTGAACATCCGGCGCCCAGTATAATGCGTCTATCTGGTAAATTCATTTCAATCATTAATCATTCCCAGGACTGCATTGATCGAAGGAATTCTTGATGTTTACCCTCAGATTGCAAGTTCGTTTCAAGGCTTATATATTATGTTTGAACAACACCACATAGTCCATAATTAAATATTTTAAGAGCAATCATTGCTTCAATACATGCTTATGTATAACACGCTGCTATGAAATCCATGTTTAGGCGGTGAAATCTGAAAATTCGGTACAAAATGTTATTCCCACCCAATGCAGTTAAATCCGTCGCATATCTAATATGTATTTGAGAAAGTGTGTCAGTGCATGTCTGTATGTAGGTCCATCAACTCCTCACTAACGGCTTCACCTACTTACTTTCACAGTCGTCCAAATAGATACCTCTACCAGGAATTTGCTATTATATATCATTGGTTGCAAAATAGCTTGCATGTCTTCCAAGTCACAAACTGGCCTCAAACGGCTGCACCTAGCCAGCTGAACTTGGATGCACATATGAAACTTTTCACCAAATGCTATGCATTGACTCTCCGAAGTTGTCGCCATCAATAAAAAGTCTTCCTTCTTGGACACATTAGATACCGGACTGATATGAACGTATCAGAAGACCATTTCATTTCGATTTTTTCGAAGATTAGGGTTGAGCAACGGTTGGTATTAGGTACGGTCATGCTGATATCAAGGTTGGGTCACGTCGAATATTTTTGTGGGATCACGGCGCGGATTAAGGTTGTGTCATAGCGGGGATTAAGGGTCTAGTTATCAACTGCTGTAATATCCGAGCCATATATGTTTCAATGTGTAACAGTGATCGGCCATATACTGTGTGCAATTTACTGTGACCCTTCTATTCATATGATAGCTAGCAAACTATAATTGCATTCTCGTAATACTGCGTTTACCCAACCTCCCTCCCCCCATGCCCACAAAACCCAGTTGTAAGACCCTATTATGTGATTTGGACCCATGACGATTATCTGTAACTGAAAAACGCCTCTGCGAATGTTAATTTTCTCCAGTTGTCCGTTATTGACGAAGTTTTGAATCGTACTATGGGACGAAGCTGTTTCCATCAAGTCGTGAGGTACCTAGAGATTGTCACGTCAGATTTATGGGGAAAAGCGAGATGATAAACGACAGCTCCTGAACTAAAATTGCGTCCTTATATATTGGATAAAATCGACATACCACTGATAGATCTCAGGTCAAAGAGACTTAGGAATAATCCTAAGATTGAATAAGTATGACCTCAACAACCAACGAGATCAATTCGTAATTATCTTGGTCACTTGACTGTGCATCCACGTTCATTATAAGCAAAACAAATTATCATTAATGCTCTTGTTTCAGAGAACACTGTCTCATACGTACGTCTAAGCCTAAATGCAATAAGGTTAAATAAATATCCTCCTGAAAAACTCTCACTACACATGAAGTGACACATAATCTAATCGCAATAGATTCTAAACATCAATGTGATCTATCATACCCGCCTATAAGATGTGGAAGTCAATTTTATATATAAGCATTTGCTTTTATTGTAATATAAATGAAGGATCGGAATCGGGAGTAGTTGGTTAAATGAGATGATTACATCCCCAATAAAGGTATATAAGTAACCACCCCAGGCGACAATCTGTGTACATGATTGACTGAGAATTGATATCGTGGTATCTTGAGACTCATAACATTACCTTACTTCTGTTGTCTATCGTCTTATAGTAACCATATTTCACCACTGCCGCAGCTCAATCGCGCATTCATCCGTATGCCTTTATCGCAAATGTCATTCACCAGGGACTTAACTTATGCGCTTGATAACTCTTGACTTGATCTCCCAATAGTTTCGTTCACCTTGAAATAATGGCATTCACCCTTGGGTGAACCAGTCACCAATTTACTAAGCATTAGCTCATAATGTACTAAGCATCCTCTTAGGAAGCGGTCTTAAAATGCATCGTGTTAACTACGCATCGTAAACGCCACGGTATTACCGCCACCTGTAGAACCATAGAGCGTCGTTTGAAGGACATATTAATACTACCCACTCTATCTAATTATAGAAAATGGCATGGAATGTTTCCAAGGCTTCATTGCATTACGTTCCATATCATCCTTGAATCTTTTTCGAGAACCTTCTTTGTAGGTATTCATCTACCAAATATATGTCAGCATGTCACGTAAAGTCATTTCTATCCGTTGCGTTGTTCAGTCAAACATTGCATGCTTAATTCAATCTTCTATCGATATCGCTTACGTCAATAGTTACATCATAGCAATTAGTGTTAGTTGATTGCGAAACATTGGTGATGGATTCAAGTTGTTTCAATTGTGAACGACAAAAGGTAAAACGCTTCAAGTGTAGAGCTGTCTACTCAAAGTTAATTCTATTTGGCTGACAGAAGAGGGCATTGCAAGCCAGAAACTTCAATTTGTCGTCGCACTGTGACGATGCACGACAAATAAAATCTGGGTGCTGGTTAGAATTAATGGTTTAGAAGACTACGTTATGTAACTAACATTATGCGATCTTGACGCAGTTATGAAAAACATCATTTTTTCCGTTGCATTGGTTAATTAACGGACTGTTAATATCACGTAATTCATTACATCGCCCGCTAGATGGCCACTTTCAACTATGATAAGATAAGAGATTGCCCGGCGTTGGCTGTAAAGTAACAATTTGCGGACAAGAACTGGTAAGCAAGAAAGCATATTCGGCACGGGTACTTGGTGCAGGGCAGCATTAGATAACGGGATTCCCTTATCCCTACCCTGACACAACCACAATTAGCGCTGTGACCACATATAAATCCTCGCCGTGACCCCATCCTTATCTCAGCTATGACCCCACCCTGCCGTTGCTTAAGCCGAAATGAAACTCTTACCGTACATTTGGTGCGGTTTTTCCCTTGGAGACGAGCAAGCTATGATACACAATAGCAAATTCCTGGTAGAGGTGTTTGTGTGGACGAATGTGAACGTAGTGAAGCGACACCGTTTGGAAGAAGTAGATAGACATACAAACAGACATTAATTGGCACACATTCTCAAATTCATATAATGTATTGAAATGATTGAAATGCAGTGTCTGTAAATTGAAGTTGAATTGTTAGAGAAAAGTAAGAAGTAAAGCAATATCCGATTTGGAAATATTTGACTGATTTTGTACATCTGGTGTTGTTTAAAGATCTTTTGTCACTGATATTGGCTTTTGACATTATTCCAGTAAATTGGTCCCTGCCTTATGCGAACGCATCTTGCACCACCACTGGATGTGAAATCTGCCTTTTTAAACTTTTCTTCGCCCCTGATTCGAATTATATCGGCTCGAATGATCGTTACATTTGTCTGTTGGACAATGTAGATATACAAATAAACGGACAGGAATTTGTTAGATTAGCAGTGCTACTTATTAATCAGCCCTGAGGGTAATATGACTACATATGAATATTAGTCAATCAACACCCTGACACTAGGAGCACATGTAAGAATATCATGGCGCGCAACCAGCAATCATTTAGGGTTTAATTGTAGCCATTATGAAATGTAAGTAACCGCCGCCACTAACATGCATGGGTATTGCTACAATGGTATATGGGATTAATAATGCTTGCCATCTACTCCGTAAATGAGCCCATCTGATATGAAACGTCATTTGACACAATTGGACATCCGCATGACCATGAGAGGAGGAGCGAGTTAGACTCGAGTGCCACTGAAACGTTACAATTACAACCCATTAGCGTTGCGACAATCGATGTTGTGATCCCTATCATATTTCTACGAGGGAAATAACAATAGAGGGAACGTTTACTTCATCGAAAGAATTATTATCTATGGAATAGAACACAAAATTGTTGCAAAATACCCGCTTTTGTGAAAGAACCATTCCTGTGATAACCGCAACAGGGTATTATATGCTACGCACAGACGTCCAGCTCTTGGCGTCCTTTTGGGCAAGCTGCTGCTCAAGGTTACAAGCAACCACAAAAGGAAGCGATTTTAGAGCATCACGTTTTATATTATTCGAGGCATGATTAAGTTTAAAATAAATGATTAAATGATTCAACATTGCTCAGTAAGCACTTGCCGATTTCGCCAGGCAAATCTATATGATATAAAATACAAATAGAATCCAATTGCCCGTACAACATTTATCAACATTGAAACTACCTTGCAATAGGATGATAAACAGCATCCAGATTTTCCTCGTTCAATCCAATTTCAGGCAATTGTCAACGAACAAAATCGATGTACCAGATCGACGCATAACCGAAGTGTTTACGTTTCCCAATATAAACACCCGCTGAATGATGAAGTATTGATAAGCCAAATAAAGCTCCGGAACAATTCACCAGTCACTTTATTAGCGCCAGATATCGAAATACAACTATGATCAAAATAGAGGTCTGATTCAGGGTTGTCAGTTCATAATTTGGGATTAACTTAGTTTCGACCCATATTTCTTTTGCCCATGGCATGGCTGTAGCAGCTACCTATATTCCGCAGACTGGTTGTGTTTCGAGAGTTGTTACAGTCGGCAATGGCCGTGTTGTTGCAATATGACATAAATGAGTGAACTTGTCGTTTCTGAATCATGCAATAATGGAAGTTGAGCCTTTTCTCAGTATCTGTCGCAATGTGTAATGCCCTGGCGATATTGTTAGTTGATTGCATTTATGTTGAAATACTTTCTTGTAAATTTGTACGCCGAATATTTAGCACATTTGAAATGCTGGCGTTGTTCTTAAGATATATGACATTATTGGCTCAGTTAAGCAATGCATGTTTTCCATGCCAGATATTATTGTTAGTTATTATCTGACATTACTTGCTACCCATGAATTTAGCATGGAATGGTCTAGAGCAACCATTAGACAATTCGTTTCGCATGATCACCGATGTGAGAAATCAATCAAAAGTAGGTTGTGTCTATTCCGCCTAATAGCTGGTGTATGCAAGCGGAATTATCACAGTATACTGAGACGCATTTTTGTCCTAAACATCGGTTTTACCATTGTGTCAACAGAATCACCCCTTCGCGAAAACATGATTTCTGACAAGAAAAAAGAGAATAAATTAATACACAAATGCATGTTTAATGGGGAATTGTTAAAGGAAGTGTTGGCATGTTTAATCCCTTGATTTGTACTTTTTGTCTGGTTGTGCTGAGCGCATATAGACCTCTTTGACGCTCCATGACAAATATCGTCAGGCCATAGGTTAGAATCGATTGTCTTAAAGACAGCGCAATATAGCTAAGATTGGGCGATCTTCGTCTGTCACATTGGTAAATTAAGGGGCTGTAAATAACTCGTAATTCGAAGCATCTCTCACTAGTAGACCGCATGTTATTATGATGAGATAAGAGATTGCCCGGCCTGGGCTGCAAAGTAGCAAAAGGACTGTAACAAATTAAAGCATATTCGACACGGGTACAAGGCGCAGGGCAGCAGTTGATAGAGTGATCCCCTTATACCCGCCATGACACGACCCAAATCTCTGCATTGACCCCACATAAATCCTCACTGTAACCTTATCAACCATGAATACCAGCAAGCTATATTCCAAGCTGTGATACACAATAGCAGACTTCTGGGAGAGAGAGAGAGAGAGAGTGAGAGAGAGAGAGAGAGAGAGAGAGAGAGAGAGAGGGGGGGGGGAGCTCTTGAAATATTTGACCTAATTTAATTATGTTCTATATGGTGTGGTTGAATCATTTTACGTTCACTGATATTGCCATTTGACAAAAAACAGGCCGTTGCCCTACGCGAGCATAGCTTGCATCAACGCTGGATGTCAACTCTGCTTTCGTCACAATTGCTTCATCTCTGATTTCAGATATCACGGTCAGCATGATCATTACATTGATCTGTTGGGTGATGCAGTCATAAACATGAACACACAGGAGTTGTTTGGTTTGCAATGCTAGCTATAAATCAGCCCTGGGTTTTATAGGACGTTGTTAAATCTACTAAATGCCACTGGACGCACATTACTTCAATATATATCATTACTCGCTGCCAACAATCGGTTGCGGTTTGATAATTGCCAAATTTAATATTAACAACAATTGCCACCCCGCCCCCCCCCCGTAAATGAACCAATCTGTAATACGATAGCCTCATGTGATAACATGGCACAGCAGATTGACCATCTGTGATGCAACGATACCGTGGAAGGTATACACCTATGCTTTAGCCTGATGGGAATGACTTTGTTGATGCACTGAGCAATGCCAGAACTTTGTTGAACATCGATTGCTTTAGGAATGCTTGCATTTGCTTGCTCGACCTACACAGCACCAGCAGGACTAATGTTTCTCCCGTGCTGAAATGTGTTATACATATTGACGTGAACCAGTGTGACGGTTGCGGACAAGTGAATAAACGCAGATAAATACGAAATTAGATGATAACTGCGACCGCGGCCAAATGACATCTGTACGCAAAATCACTTTACACCGTCGCTGACAACGAAGCGGTCCCGCTCACTGAAATACCAACGTGTCATGTCCAGCCTCAGCGATCAAATGCGTAATTGCATATTAGGGAACGATAAACAACATTCCAGTCGTTAACATAGGGCAAGTTCTAACATAAAACACTAACATAATACTAATGATATCAACGAGGATTTGTGAACGCCAATGTGACATGATGGCCTACTCTGCTTCCCATAAACGCAACCTACTACTGCCAGGGAAGAGGTTCAAGTGCACCCGCGGGCTATTTGAGATGCGTTGAGTCGGTAAAGTGACACCATTTCGCCACAACTGAATTTCACTGGGCATACCATATGTATACGCGCATGAAAACATGAGATTAAATATCGACTCGGATATGTCTTTGTGTTGTTCACACAATCAAGGCAAGTTTAAATCAGATCTTAATATTGCCTTATTCAATTTGATGTTCATATTTTAATGCTGACCAATTTCGTTTGATGTTCATTGCTTGTTCCTGACCAATTAAATTTGTTATTATTGAAATGCAGAGCAGGTGTTACATATACTACTGTGTTCGTCGTTGTTGGCTTGATTGCATGACATGAGGGAACTGAATGCCAGACCGCGCATTCAGGCGATGAACACACGTAAGAACTCCTCTATGTTTGGGCTTTAATAAGCTGTTGTTGCGGCAGCTTGATGGACAAATAAAAATATGGTATATATGTATTTATGTATTAATCTATGTATGTATGTATGTATGTATGTATGTATGTATGTATGTATGTATGTATGTATGTATGTATGTATGTATGTATGTATGTATGTATGTATGTATGTATGTATGTATGTATGTATGTATGTATGTATGTATGTATGTATGTATGTATGTATGTATGTATGTATGTATGTACTATGTATGTATGTATGTATGTATGTATGTATGTATGTATGTATGTATGTATGTATGTATGTATGTATGTATGTATGTATGTATGTATGTATGTATGTATGTATGTATGTATGTATGTATGTATGTATGTATGTATGTATGTATGTATGTCTATATATCTATATATGTATGTATGTCTGTCTGTATGTCTGTATGTCTGTATGTCTGTATGTCTGTCTGTGTCTGTATGTATGTCTGTCTGTCTGTATGTCTGTATGTTTGTATGTATGTATGTATGTATGTATGTATGTATGCATGTATGTATGTATGTATGTATGTATGTATGTATGTATGTATGTATGTATGTATGTATGTATGTATGTATGTATGTATGTATGCATGCATGCATGCATATATCTACGTATGTATAATTTATGTGATCATGGAAGCGAAATATATCATTGGCTTTATGTCGCCGCTTTGTGGGGATATTCCCTTGTTTATCCAATACAGGACATATGACTATTTGATTACGCAAGCTCAGCGATTTATTACCTCTGGCCGCTTATGATGGCTCATAAACAATCATAGGAACTACGTTTGATGTGGGAAATAAACCTGATTCTGAATTATGTATGACCAAAACGAGCTGGTGATCGCTCAACAATACAGCGGGACAAAAGCACAGCACAGCGGATGCTTCAACATACCTGACGTTTCGTTAAGTTCACATGAATGGCGCGGATGAAGGACTTAACGGTTGTATTGTATTGTGCTTCAGGATATTAAGGATGAATCAAATCAAATGCACCAAAATAAAAACGTATTATGTTATATTGTTTGTCATTACAAATTAAGGAAAAGTTTATTGGTGAATTATATCGTGATATCAACTGGAAGTGAATAAGACGCTCTCTATGGTAGGTGGGTCAGATCTATCGCGTAGTATTGACTTACTGTATTGAACGCCTTAAGGATTTTACCATTAGACAGATGGATTTACAAAAGGGCACATATCCAGCGGACGAATCATCATCTTAGATGTCACTCACTCTCAAACAAGAGCAATATTGATCACGTGTTCAACTTAAAGATACTTCTCATGAAACGTAGATGCGTTGATCGATTCCCTACTAGGTTAAGTAACGATATCCTAAAATCCAATCGGTGACCCCATTCTATATCTATACCATAACATTGGTTAATCCAGTATCTCAACTTAATGGCAATATCGACTGCTCAGTATAATAAGTTTGATATCATTGTATGAAAATATTCGTGTAATACGACACACAAATAGACAACTATCAAATAGCATATTGTATTGATTGCTTCCAGGATTTTATGCCGATTCATGATGCCATAAAGAAGGCAGCATTGTCATGGGCGATTTAAATAATGCTGTAGACGATTAAACAAAATAAGTGTGGCAATTGTGGATTATTTGAACATGCAATGAATCAGTATGTTCTGTTTGGCACGTACACCCTACCCACTTACGCGAAACAGGTAAGCAAACGCACAATTTGTACATGTTATATGTCAAGCACAATTCCACCAATGCATTAGGCGGTTGTTGTTTGTGACACTCAAAGGTCCCCTTCTAATTTGGTATTGGTATTAGTTCACGCATTAGGTATCAGAGGCGTCAAACAAACTAACCACCACTGGAAACCCTCTGTGCACTTGATTGACTGATACAGGATATCTTGGTGTCTTGAGACTCGTAATATCAAATAACTTCTGTTGTCCATCGTCATATAGTAACCATCTTCTGACGCCACCGCTTTCATCAAATTCAAACCAGCCATCCTATGCCATTATGCCAAATGTCATTCACCAGGAACTTATGTTTTTGGTAATAATTCTCTTATTTTCCATATAGTTTCATTCACCTCAAAATAATGACATTCACTCTTGCATTCACCGTTCGCCAAGTTAAGAAGCACTTGCTCAAAATATACAAGCTTAATTCATGAGACTTGTTGACATCTTAATTGACATGGCCAGTCGATGTGAATTGCTTTTCAATTAAGAAAATATTCTCTATGTCAGCTGCAATTGACATTTGAATGCTCGGCATGAAATTTGAGGGACATTCATCACCATGTACGAGATAGACAAGCATTATTGCATCGTGTTTCTAGTCATATGTATCCTATATATACAGTATGTGTGGCAAAAGGGGACAAGAACAATGTATATGTATACCGCGAGACCGATGTGGTGAAATTGAAGCAATCCAAACAATATAAACTAAGTTTTGTTTATATGGTTGTTGATCTCTTTTCGTTGTGACTTTGTCCACACCAGTGGAGATAATGACTATCTAGTTATTGAATACATATTTGTTTACGCCGTCATCAAAGAAACAATAGCTACTGCTGACGACAAAAACAAAATCTTGCTTTGCTATGCTATTTTGTTGAAGAACGAGTCTAAGCACGGGGTACTTAGAAAATGTTCTGATTGGCATCCTCTGTAGACACTGCCACTGTTACATGTTGGCTTGGACATGATTGTTTGGCATCGTCAGGGATTTTTTTGTCCGTGAAAAAGTGTTGCCAATTACATCTACATGGTAAACTAGTGTTTTGACCATGGTAACTCTCATGCAGACATAACACCATGTATAAATTAACGTCCTGGTCATCATCTATAGAGGAAAATCAGGCGATACCTCTAATAATCTGTGCTGTTATCGTTTTTGGGAAAGATGAGGAAAAGCTCAATCTCTTTTGAAATGAAGGCTTTTGCCCAAACATCGGATGTACTACAAGGTACAGGTGCGGTTAGATAAGAGTTGCATAATACCTGACGTATAGGATTAGAAAGCGGAAAAATGGCTTTAAGCAAGCAATAATGAGCGACATGTCTACAGCTCCTGGCGATATCACTAAATTGGTCGGGTGCATAGTGGTAACATGACGGATAAATGTCTAAGTTAGAATACCTAATGAAGCCTTTTTGGTATAGATAAATTCGTTGTTAAACAATTAGATCGCCCTCTATCAATTTCGTCGCAGGTTCCAGTCACAGAATATATACCAAAGGTAGCATTAATTCCTTTTTGTACAGATGAATATAGCCATTTGTTCCACAAAGCTTGATCAAATATCTTTGACAATATCTTACACCAAATGACACACGAGGGACATCTTAATACTGATATTGACAGTAAGAGTATTGTGCATATAGCACACACATTATATCTCGTAAATTCATTCATATACCAAGTCTCGATCGCAATATAACTGCATGAGTAATTAACATCCGTTGACTGTTATGATTGCGATGGAATAAGTTCCTTTGTTGAATGAGAACGAACGGTGATGATTATATTAAACTCATTGTAATATTGATGGACCTTAAATAAATCGTCACCTTGGTATCACGTTCCTCATCGACTCTTGTGTTCCTATACACAGCAAACGACATTTATAATTGACACATCACACGTTTGAGATCGGGTCGGGTCAATTTGACTATACTTGTGATGGCGCTCTAAAGCTCATTGAGTGGGCGTTTAATAACACAGATTGTATTAGTTACCATGAGTGATCCTCTTCAGCAGCTCTGTGGGCTTCTGTGATACCGTACCCAGCTTTCTATAGAATTATCCCCTGCTAATGTCAAGCTTGGCGATCAGTCATAGTGTTAATCAGTTAGGAATGACCATGAACTACAGCTACAACTGCCATGCATCCTTATTGCGCTGTGAATCAAGATCAATAGGTGTTTACTAGCCCCTAATACAACGTTTTGTTGCGGCTGTGTAGTTGGTATGGTATGGCGTAGCCAATGTGAATCGAAATTTCGGTAACACATGGCTGAATCTTGATTGGTTTTCGGCTGTTTTGGGTGTGTATGCTGGGTGTACTCTCTGATGCATCAGAACGAGGCAATGCTTTAGCAAGAACAAATTGCTTAACGTCATCTACTTATCTATGAATTGAGATAAAATGCATAGTCACTCGGCACAAACATTCATTCATCAAGCCGCATATCACCGATATCGTGTCCGATTATATATGTACGTATGTATGCATGTATGCATGTATATATGTATGTATGTATGTATGTATGTATGTATGTATGTATGTATGTATGTATGTATGTATGTATGTATTTATGTATGTATGTATGTATGTATGTATGTATGTATGTATGTATGTATGTATGTATGTATGTATGTATGTGTATGTATGTATGTATGTATGTATGTATGTATGTATGTATGTATGTATGTATGTATGAATGTATGTATGCATGTATGTATGTATGTATGTATGTATGTATGTATGTATGTATGTATGTATGTATGTATGTATGTATGTATGTATGTATGATGAATGTATGAATGTATGCATGTATGGATGATTATATATATATATGTATATGTATATATATATATATATATATATATATATATATATATATATATATATATATATATATATATATATATATATATATATATGATGACACTTAAAGACTGATATTGATAGGAATAGTTATATACATTTACCATACACATCTAGTCACATAAATCCATGAAATCTCGATTGCAATACAACACCCACTTTCTGATTTGATTGCGATATAATTAGGATATCAAATGGTTGGGACCGAATGGTGATGACAGTATTGATCACGATCGAAATAATTTTAATTGGTATGGAATTGAAATAAACGGTCGCCTCAACACCAAGATCCTTAACAACTCCTGTGTTTATTAGGACAGCGACCGAAATAAAGAATTGACCCATCATGGCTAAGCTGAAACATAGAAAGGGCTTTTACACTCATTGAATGAGCCGTTGATAACACAGAAGATATTGGTTGCCTTGGGTGACGCGCGTTAGATATTGTTCGTGTGGTTGAATAAAGCCTTAAATGAAATACGAGCAGCTTTTGTTATCGTGTAATCAATATGGATTATTACAACACGTTTATCAGCTATGGCGAGAGAAGTTTTGCATTGCCAGGCATTTGCTGCTAACGTGCTTAATGCATGGAGTGAAAACTATCCTCGTCGAGGAATTATTTTATGGCTTCTTGTAAGCTGCCTGAAAAAAATAATAGGTACTAGTCCTAGATACTGGTAGTCCCCCCCCCCCCCCCCCCCCCCCCCCCCCCCCCCCCCCCCACATCCTCGGCATCTGTGAAGCCACATCCATCCTCTTCGCTGAACTTTCCCCACCAATATCAGCTAGGCGCTCTGTCATGGTGTCATATAATTTGGAATGGCCTTGAATTACAGGTTCTATTCCATTGCTGAATGTGACGAAGAGAATTGTACCATTGCCGTTTACCCTAATTGCGCTATGAATTACGACCAATATTAATTAGATAGCGAACAAAATGAATATGAGAGCGATCACAAAAACTTTTACTACGTATTGCCCCTGATACTGCTTCATATTATGGCTGTATAGTAGATATGCTACAGCTGAACAAATATGAATCAATATGTCAGTAGGACATGGTAAACATTGGTTGATTTTCGTCATAAGTGTTATTTAAATCCTCTTACCTCACTATTCATATCCGACCCTGTGTTGTCAGTGTATGGCTGAAATATGCCACAGTTACGTAGATTCAACGGCATTCTGATATGCACCACGTGATATTATTGTACCACGCAATTATCTTGTTGATATGCATCACAGTGACCAATAGCAATGAATCACATCGGAAAAGCACCCAATACATCAGTTTATCACCGTCGTCATTCGTCATTGCGTATCGCTATTCTCATTTTCACTGCTACCCTGACAAAAACGATGCAATCATATGTGGACCAAAACTGAGAGGCGAATGCAATTGTATGATTGGACATCAGGTTTAAATGATATACCATTTACAAGACGGTTGGCTTCCAAGTGTTAGTGTCTGTTTGATAGACGTTCAATACTGGTTTTATTTCTACATCATGGAAACTCGTTTTATTTGCTGTGATGATGCTGCTTAAATAATATATGCCTTATGGATCCAACCGTTAATCAGTTCTCTCCATGAGAGCAAGTCATAGAATCTGTCCCCATAACAACTATGGCGACTACTAATCTCGACAGTTCCCACTCAGTTTAGACCACCCATGGTGGTTAGTCAGGATTATTATCTTAGTGGATGGCTCTTATTAACTCCCTTTATGCATCCTATTGGTCAAAATATGAGATTGAGGACTTCACATTGATGTTAGAATGTGCCCCCATAACCCAACGCCGATATTCATTAGCTGAGCTCGTGATGGGCATACACAACCGTCATGTGTCAATATTCGGAGCTGAGGATGTGGATATTAAGAGTTTGTACCTTGTAGTGGCGCGGTGTGAAATGCGTATGAGATCGTGTGCCTTCTGAATACGTAAACTCCGCTGTATTTAGTCATCTCATTGCGGTACCACCACTGCTAAATAATCATGACGTAGCAATAAGCATCCACACAAAGGTTAACCAGTCGAATGAGCGAATATGATTGGCAGGAGTGCTGCCCCGGGATTCGAAATGCAAATATGAAACAAATATACTGATGGGTTATTCCTGTACATCCATCATACAATGCCATTCGGTTTCATCTATCATATAAATACAACATTGAATTATCACCATTATGCAGACGCAATTTGTGATGACGGGTAACATTATAATTGATAATAAATAAATCTTCAACTTGACACAATGAGACCTTATCAGTATCCACCACTCGATCGCTTAAAACCTTCGCACCATTAGTACGACTCAACACCTCTCAATAACGGCACCTGAGAAAATTAAAATTCGCAGAAGCCCAGGCCCCAAACGTTCGACCAGAAGCACATAATTGGTGGGAATACATCCAGGGCCATGGCGTAAATGAGGCTGCGTCATCATGTCTGATGCATTCCTCTTTCTGTCCAATAATAAAATCTTCTGGCCAATCATTAACAAAATGTTTTAAAGGTATAGCTTGTGGGTGATCGTGTTTGGCTGTAGATGAATATATACAGGTTTTTTTTCATAAGATGGGGCTCTTATATCAAACTTTCTGATACTACTGTAATCGTGATGGCTGATGTGTAGCAGGAGCATAATCATAAATATTCAGATCGGTACGAGTAGAACCCACAGGTTGGCCTTACATCAAACATGCTGAAATAACTGTACGAGAGCATACTTCACCTGAGAAACGCCGGAAGTGTGAAACATTTACTATACCAGCATGACAAGCAAATTGTTGTCTCTGTAGATGTTGAGTGTTATCTGGCTGGTGCATATTAAACCGGCTTGGTATCAGTATTCAGCTACTTACACAATAAACGAGAGACACGTGGTATTGTGACATTAAATAGACATTAGGAGCACGTAGAAACGTGCCTATCGGTATGTAAGTATGTATGTATGTATGTATGTATGTATGTATGTATGTATGTATGTATGTATGTATGTATGTATGTATGTATGTATGTATGTATGTATGTATGTATGTATGTATGTATGTATGTATGTATGTATGTATGTGTATGTATGTATGTATGTATGTATGTATGTATGTATGTATGTATGTATGTATGTATGTATGTATGTATGTCTGTATGTATGTCTGTATGTCTGTATGTCTGTATGTATGTATGCATGCATGCATGCATGCATGCATGCATGTATGTATGTATGTATGTATGTATGTATGTATGTATGTATGTATGTATGTATGTATGTATGTATGTATGTATGTATGTATGTATGTATGTATGTATGTATGTATGTATGTATGTATGTATGTATGTATGTATGTATGTAGTATGTATGTATCTATGTATGTCTGTATGTCTGTATGTATGTATGTATGTCTGTATGTATGTATGTATCTGTCTGTATGTATGTCTGTATGTATGTATCTGTATGTATGTCTGTATGTCTGTCTGTCTGTATGTATGTATGTATGTATGTCTATGTCTGTATGTATGTAGTGTGTATGTATGTCTGTATGTCTGTATGTCTGTCTCTATGTATGTCTGTCTGTATGTATGTATGTCTGTCTGTATGTATGTATGTATGTATGTATGTATGTATGTATGTATGTATGTCTGTATGTCTGTATGTATGTCTGTATGTATGTCTGTCTGTATGTATGTCTGTCTGTCTGTCTGTCTGTATGTATGTATGTATGTATGTCTGTATGTCTGTATGTCTGTCTGTCTGTCTGTCTGTATGTCTGTATGTCTGTATGTATGTCTGTATGTATGTATGTATGTATGTCTGTATGTCTGTATGTCTGTCTGTATGTCTGTATGTCTGTCTGTCTGTCTGTCTGTATGTATGTATGTATGTATGTATGTCTGTGTATGTATGTATGTATGTCTGTCTGTATGTCTGTCTATGTATGTATGTATGTATGTGTGTGAGTGTTTTTTCTGCATTCGGAAGCTTATCAACACCGTTTCAAACCAAATCATATGTTTGCACGATGCATGCATCAGCTAAATTTTGGGACGCATGATATATTTAGATTATCTTTGTCGCTGTGCCTTCTGCAGTCGTGTCATGTTATTGCCCTTAACGTGTGTGTTGTGGTGCCAGTACTCGACTTCAGCGTTGTCCAAATGGAAGTCAATTTGGTTGCCACGTGCGGTGGCATCCGGCGAGAATGACATGAATACATTGTGGGTTTCATACTTGTGTGGAGTAAGCATGTTGGACTGTGTTGTGAATTCCACACATGTTGCTTCATTGTTTCGATAACGGTACATTGAAGCCTTTGTAAACTGATATCATGTAAATGGCAAAGTGATTCTGTTGTTTTTTTTAAAGGACGTCTGACTGTTTAGGAATCATGGTAACCACCGTAACTGCGGCCACTATTATTAATAACATTTGGCCACAATTAGCAGCGATATCTTCGCATCGCAGACCGCACAATATACTGTGAATAAAATCAGCAGTTAAATAATAGGACAATCATATTATATCAACAGATCTTAAAATTTAAAAGATCCCAAATTTGTAGCTGATAACGATTTAATGTGCGTTAAACCTACCCCCGTTTAATTAGCATAACCTCGGAGATAATTTGGCAGCACGTATAGAAGATGATATACGCACCGCAGTTCGGGATGCAACTGTAATCATATTTACACTTTATTGTGGGTGAGTCATGATACATGAATTTAACACGATTTTCAGAAACATAAAGGTTTCTCGTGTAGCGCAGAAGAATTATGGTTTTGTATACATGTATGGTCCATTCAGTTAATCGCATTTTTATTACTTCTGTAGAACTGATTGTCTGTTAGTGCATTCCGATCAAATGACGGGCGATGCGTTGCGATTTTCTTTGTGCGCCATAGATATATTATAGTAAACTGAAAATGAAAAGCAAATACCAAGGATCATATAGGCTCTACAATTTCAAACAGAATTTTCGCTCATAAGTTTAAATTGTAGAAATATGAGCCTCGGTATTTGCTTTGCGGTTTCATTTCACTTCTACAGCGGTGCATGCTAACTCAGTATTTTCGATGTAGACGCTAGCTGTAAATCGACGGCAAAAACACCTCACCTGAATAGTGATACAGGGGGCATTTTAGCACACAATTATTCTCACGCAAATCTGTTCTTACGCACGTCTCTGTGGCAAATCTGATGCACAATTTTTAACGGCGTAGGTTCTACTATCTCAACCGATGCATCGTATAACACACAGAAGTTTTGCCAAGTTTAGCTCCAATGGCTTTCATTCATTTGCTGTGTACTGCTAGTACCCAAATAACGATCATGCCGACGGAAAGCCAGCGGATCTTATGCATGTGCAATAAAATCTGCGTTCGGCAATGCATTTGCACCTCGTTGCTTAGGTTGCGACCGAGTGATTTCTGATAAAGCCAATAACATACATACGGTGGGCGTACGCGACCCATTGTCAATTACATTGGCGTCAATTTGTCAGCCAAAACAAAAACATAACAGGGCGGGCTAGCCAGACCAGGATCGATGCCGAAAGATGACAATCTGAGTGTGAAAGCTCATATATTACCGTACAAAGAATCTAAAAAAGATTCATATGTAAGTGCACAGGTATAAGTAATGAATTGCTTAACACAACGCTGCTTTCTTTCAATCGGTTTTACTTGACCCGTGGAATGCGTGACCACTATCATATAAGTATAAGTAATCTCGTTGGGGCCATTGTCATAGTTATATCGATTTATTGATACACAATTTAAGCAGATAATTTCAGACTTAAGATATTGCCAGATTTTGTTCGAAGGGTGCTGTCATATATAGATTGAAGCGTCTGATGGTTCATTCCAGCATTGTCAAATGGGCTGCAAAATTACGTTAGTCATGAGCTTCAATCTAAGGACGGGATGAATTTCCGCGATAAGCTTGCGTCTTATTCAACCATCTAAGATCAGACCGAATAACACGGAGACATTGACAAGCATGGAAACCTACAGATACACTAATTGGTGCATTTCTTTATTGTAAGTTCAATTAAGTAAGCACAATTCTAGTTATGTTCAAAGGAAAACATTTTAAATTTTTTTTGGGGGGAGGAGGGGGGCAATAAATCAATTATGAATAAATGTCATCGTTAGTGTACAAGTTTAACAAGATTCCTGGCTTTTATGATCCGATAGTACTTGCAAATGGAACATATACAGAACATATTTGTAGCCTCAAAAGTCCAGAATGAATTTATTGAACCAAACTGGTGTTTATGAGCAGCTTGATTGCTACCACATATTAGTCATTGAGCAGATCTTTTAGAGGCGCTTATCGACGTCTCCAGGTGAATAACATAGTGGCAAGGTGCAAATATAAGCAAATGTTTCATAAATATTCGCTGCAAAATTGTGTTGTTGTACAAGCAAAAGTTCTGCAAGTTTTCAACAAAACATAAACCCCTCAATAAAGCAGCAGGATTCAAAATATGTTTGATTCTCTTACAGCAAAATATTTAACTTGCAATAAAGAAATACTCCCTCTATTTATACATTGATAGACGAGGTCCATTTCACATGCCATCACTATTGGTATTATTTGTTAATTATAAAATGTGCTGATAATGACATTTGCATCATAACAATTGGCAAGTATCCCTCGTAATCAACATATTAACACATAAAGGGTGTGCCTTCCACAATATTACATTGTGTTCATCGACATCGAGAAAAAACCTAATGGAGCAGCATACCTCTGTCACACTGACACCAAACCCAACACACACACAAACACACACACAAACACACACACACACACACACACATACACACAAACACTCAAACACACACGTGCACATGCACCAACACTCTCTCGCACATACACCTCGTGCAAAAAAATACTAACGAAAAAACACACATCAAAGCGCAGACAAAACCAGACTAGTACTTGGTAGTCAGCATAAGAATGCACCATCCAAACGTTTTTCTTTGATGGACTTACAGACGTTCACAGTTGAGTTGCCACTTCATATGATAGATGAAATAAATGGTTGCAGTAGCGGCGGAGGTTTTTAGCCTGATGGAAACCGTAAAATGGCAAAACAGACTGTGATTACCTTACTTGAGTGTCCAGCATAGCGCTTTGGAACGATACAATTAAGTGGTAGAGAAAATGCGACGTGCTAACAAATCGATAGGTTGATGCGAAACGTTATTTTACCGATAGATCTCTCAACTGCACGATAAATCATTCATTTAGTTCAGGGACTCACTTATTCATTAACCAATGCTTCGCTTTTATATTGCCTAATGTCAGTCACTCAGTCAACCAGAAAATTTCTTGAATATACACCTAGCTTGTCGGCGCTTATGAAACCTAGATACATTCCTAGCCACTCTAGGATGGTCGGTTAGATATGAATAGATGCTGTCAGCAGCCCCAGCACGGCCTTATCGGACGTGAAGCGCTGGAGCATGCCAGCATACTTGCGCGCAGCTATGTGCACCGTGACTGCGTACCGTCACAGTACGTGCGGAAATGTCCCAGCGGGCACTTCCCCTGCGCCCCCACCATGGGTTTCTCTCCGCCTCAACCAGGTAGGCAGGTCGGCGAAGTGCTTGCGCAACCAAGCCGATAGGATGGGTTGGAAGCCCGGCCTAAAGTCCCACTCCTCGACTCCGACAAACCTGGTGCTGATGTCGTGAGGCAGCAGGCCGCTGATGGCCAAACGGCGCTAAGTACGGCGCTGCCTCGCTGTAGTAGCTGCTCAGCATGTCCAGGCTGATGACGCCCTTGCTGTCGCAGGTCATAAAGTTCCACTGCCCATCATTGTTCAACACAGGCTTTCAGAACATAATTTAACAGGCAAAACAGGGTGGACCTCCAACCGTTTTATATGGTACATATATATGTATATGTACATATATATATATATAGATATATATATATATATATATATATATATATATATATATATATATATATATATATATATAGATAGAGAGATATCTCTAGATATATATAGAGATATATAGAGTCTCTATAAATAAGAGAGATATAGAGGAGAGATACATATATATAAATATATGTATATATATATATCTTAAATATATCAATATATTTATATATATATGTATATATACACATATATAAACATATATATATACATATATATACATACATACATATATAAATAATATGTACTGATATATATATATATAAATATATAAATCGATATATATATATATGTATATATATATATTTATATATATATACATATATATATATGTATGTATATATATGAGTATATATATATATATATTCATATATATGTATTCATATATATGTATTTTATATACATATGTATTTATTTATATATGTATATATATATATATATAAATATATATATATATCTATATATATATATATATATATATCCTCTATATATATATATATATCTCTATATATATTATATATATATATATAATATATATATATATATATATATATATATATACTCTGCCATAAGTGATGGCGTTGTTCTTGTAGGAATATCCGCTTCTTTGATCACATGTTAGGGAATCAGAGGCAATATGTTCCCAGTTTGTGTCAAAGAAAGATCACAGATCGGCCACTGATTATAATAGATAAGAAGCATTTGTTGTTTGAGGGAAGATCCCTCTCAGAATGTTGAGAAAGTAAGCTTCGATAATGGATCTGACAGATCTGGGTCAGACAAATGGAATTGTTGATTATATATTTAGTTTATATCCGACACCAGAAGAACTTTATTTACTGACAAATGCACCCCAAGTGCAATTGTACAACGATCATTTGTGGGAAAGATGGGGTTTGTAGCGGTGGATGCATGATTTGGTCGGCGCTTAAATATAGCTTCATCAGATATATTTCAAGGCCACAGAAAGTCTAACTAGTCACAGAATTTAAAATCGCTACCAATTGTTTACGGTACTATGAATGTTTGGTGGGCAGTCGCGTCTTGAATGGCCCACACCGTCCCTCCATCATGACCGTTGTGTTCTGCATGCTGCCGCTACAGTATGTAGATATACGGCGTCACTGACTATCGCAACCTGTTTAGAAAGTTTGTACGGAAATT
>CM067350.1:28966169-29018357 GCA_034190875.2 Urechis unicinctus | reverse complement strand
CGAATTATATCATTTTGAATGATGGCTATTATTAATAAGTGACGACATCCTTGCGACTTACTTATGCTTTACTTCAGTCACGCGGTTAGCGTTGCATGATTGTCGATCGTGAATTGATTAAATATATATATATGCAAATGACTAAATGGTATAAAACATTGCCACAGGCGATCGTTTTGGTTTTATGCTATCGCAGTACATAAAGTTCAATTTACTTCGCAGTAGAGTCAAACCACGGTGATGGTAGTTGTACAAAGTGAAATGGAAAGAGAGTGAGTTGCGAATATCAGCCAATTTATGTCCGCCAACATAGGTAAGGTCACATATCTTAGTCAGGTTATAGGGATGAAGGTCAGGTTAGGCAGCATCTGGTTTCAGCCATGCGTTACAAGAAGGGTTCTGGGAGGCAAAGATGCCTCATCATTTGCCTATCCAAATGCAGAGTTTGTGCTAATTATGCATACAGTTTACGAGCCAATTTTTATAAACCTCGGTGCTCTCCAAGAGAAGAAATATCTTCTTCCGCTGCTGAAAAGTGACATTGCATAGCATATGGTTGCGGCCGTAATTATACAAACCATATGCTTGGCTAGCTCGGCAAATTGTCGCATCACTGATATCTAAAAAGCAAGAGTAATGCACACATTAATCACAACAATAAGACATCGCCACATGACTTCATAATAAACATGCAATCACTGACAAATGTATGTATTCGGAAACGGAAATATTACGCATCATAGGGAAACTATAGCCCCGTGATGGCGCTTATTTTGAAGGGGGGTGTTCAAATGGTCATGTCGATTTTGAGTCAAGCGTGAATATCGAAGTTTGGAAAGCTGGGTGTGAGAACCCCCCCTTTCATTCACAAATGTATTGCAAACCGATCATCTATTCGTCATCTGCCAGACTACAATTTAGCATCAACCGCTGCACAGATTGGGTACGGATGCGCATACTTGTAAAAGGACCTACTATAACATATTACTGGCATAGGCAACCCAATCCCCAACCTCCATAGTGTTGCCTGATAGCATAGTTTTCCTTACTGAAACCTAACCCCTTGACAGCGCTCACAGCGGCGATGGTTAGCGTAAGTGAATATCTGAAAGATAGGAAAGTTGGGTGTGAAAATGAACCCAATTCATCACAATATTGTTGCAAACAATTTTGCCGCGCAACATGTTGTATCAAAGTACAATTTGGCATCAACCGCTATTGGCCACAATACGATATGGCATATCGCGAAATGTTTAGATGGCTATAGCCACGGGGCTGACAACAGGTTATTTTCAGATTTGCCAACATTAGCTGCTACCTTCAAGTTGCACTTAATATCCTTCTCGCGATATGGTGATAGACAGACTACAGGTTACATCAGCCACAGCATTTTATTAAACACTACCGCATTTATCATCTCCGTATCGCTGATCTACTCTTAGAATATATTGCGTCAACCCGATTGATAAGGCAAAACTTGCAAATCGCTAAGGAATGAGACTGCATTAGGTTTTTGTGGCAGCAGTAACATATTCTCCATGGTATTTTCAATAGTCGATGGTCCACAGTTATACTAAGATATAAAAGTCTGTCGGGGGCGTAAGACCACTGCGTAATATTTTCATTACACTTTTAATGTATTGTCCGTGACTGTAAATTGATTGTTAGAACTATAGCGTATCTGTATAAGGCTAGCTTCCAGTGGCGACCGTGTTATACACTCATTATTGTTGCTGTGTCGTTACCGACTAGTCCAAAGATATCCCTATATGTGATACATGCTCCGCGCATTGGCAGATTATCTTTGTTGACTTCTAGCATACGCAAATCCCAATCCAAAATCAAGCTAACTGCTCCTGTGCCCCTATCACCCCACCCCTGCCCTCACGTACAAATAATATTTTTGAAATGAGCTAAATTCTAATAAAATGATTACCGTCATCGAACATTTGTTTTTACAAGAGCGAGCGTAAAGTTACTGAGCTCAAGGCCAACGGCATGAAAAAACAGAAAAGGCATTTCTAACGCGAAACAACTTCATCATGTCGTAAATTCATTTTAGCGTCCGATACACAAGTATAATATGTGGTGTGTGTGGATCGTTATGGTTAAATATTTGCTAGACTTGGCTTGAAAACGAGCATATAACAACTGCTCTGCACTAGACACTATCGACACCCAAGACGATCGGACAATTAATGAATATCGCTGGGTTGCAGATTATGCTTCTGATAAACACAAATAATTACTGCATAGAGAGGCGTTAAGGTACACGTTTGACATTAACGGGATGCGTTGAGTCGATTTAATGACACATTAAATGCTTTAGATAGACGCAGTTAGGCACAAATGCGATACTTTGTGGTACAATCAGATAAAATGATATGGTATCTTTAATTTTAATCTGGCTAGGTTGAGCGCTTCTAATTTAATAAACCCGACTATCCACATCAGGTAATACGAAATAGTAAGTGAATGTATATGGGCATATCTAGCGGCACACATGTTGTACTCACTATGTTTTGCTGCTAAGAAACTGTAGCTCGTTTCAGTTGCATGTTGCGGAAAACGCAGTACGCTATTTTCGTCGATTGAAATTGGTCAGAAACTGCTACCGGTGTTTGTAACTGGGTATAATTTTGGATGAATCTACCCCTCGTCCTCATTAACCCTGAGCTTTCAAACGTGTTGCATGTTTGCAAGGCTCATTATTTAGATCTACGATTGTGTGAGGCAATATTATTTACAATGTATTCTCGTCAAATTGTTATGGTCATGTACTCTTTCTATGATAACTACAATAGATAATGACTCAGAGAAACACTTTTACCATAATTGAGATATTCAAGTGATACACTGCCCCAAGTTGCTATCGGGTCTCACTTATGGCATATTTTCTGCTTCAAGGATCTGTTGCTAGGTATTGCAGATGTCATTTGATTTATGAAATGACGTAGCCAAACCCCCCATATCTTGCCATTACTCTCTCAGTGGTGTGTTTTTCGTTACTGATAGCGCCAAATGGTTTTTTTTTGCTGAGATCAATAATTGATGAACAGCACCGCCTAGCACATGCCGAAAGTTAGCGCATGCTGAAAGTTATCAGAGCAGGCAATCATTGGCAGTGTATAAAAGGTCATGTTCTGGTATGTTGTTCACCCACTCTACTGTGAACATCATTCATTAGGAGCTAACATTGAGCAATGCCCCTTTTCGACAGTGTGCGATATACCGAAGGAGCTAAATCATATGTAACACTGTCAGTCCTGCAGAAGTAGCAACCGTCGAGGCATAAATACAGATATCCAATTAAATCGATATGACGGAGCTGCAAGCATAATCAGGCACTTAATAGGTAATGGAACTGTTGTTTCATTCATCAATATTAGCCTGTGTTGTGGAGTGCAATTTTGTGCGACAGTCAGTCTATTTTGGATCAATGTATGTGTTTTGTTATAATGTGCAGCATTGGGAAGTTTTCTTGCGCATAGAAATATTTTTACCAGTCGACTGCTTTGCACATAACTCATCATGCCCCTGGATCTTTGGCTTCGTCATACCCTTCGATGTCAGTACATTGTGCACTCATTGAATAAGTTTTTTTCTCGTTTAAACATAAGGGTGGATATCCTAGTCTATGCTATTAGTTATTCTACCTTCAGTGTCTTGTATATTTAAGCAACTCGTTTCAGAATTTCGACTGCTGAGATGTTCATAAGATACAGGCACCTAGATGTGCTGTCTAAAGATGATGGCTATCTACTATCTAAATGGTTATATAATCCATTCGAACGTTTCGAAAAATGTGCATGAAGAGATGCCAATTGAATCATTGGTTTTAAATGTGCATGCAAATAGACTGCAGTAGCCAAAGTTTCTACAATGCCTAGCACTATATTATCCTACTGATATATACCTATAGATAAAGCGTATGCCTGTCAGAAGTAAGCTGGATTTCGTTTGGTGTCTACTGTAAGCGAACCATTAAGATATAGGTCCAGTGCTGCTACATCCTTAAGCATCCCGAAAAACGCATAGCAAAACCAGTTAGAGCAAACTCTAGGCTGTGAAGTGAAGCGGAGACGCGATGTTTGATTTTTCCCGTTGCAGCCACAGCCCTAATTTCTTCTCATTCACATTGACACCCACTTATGCATCGGTTATATATAAATAGCAACGAAATATACTTACTTTTGAAATAAAAAAGCCATTGGAAAATACGTTGACTCGGAAGAAAATCTAAATCTCTCGGAGATTTTCGAATCAGTTCCAATGCGTATTCGAGTTGTTTGGACCCTTAGCCAAATTGTAAACAAGTTCAGATATATAGGTGTCATGATCCTATACTCGGTTATGTATTACATATGGATTATGAATGTACTTGGTAGCTCAATAGGTATGTATAGCATGTAAATTACAGAGAAATATCTACTGAACTGATCTGCGATATGGTAATCGCTAAGTGGCAAACGGGAAACAACTCTACCTCAGCCGTTAAAACAATGGTTGCTTGAAACTTATGTGATGTCAATGGGCCCGATAGAAGAAGAGTCGCCTACAGATCTGACCGGTCGCCAATATGGGACGATTGTGAAGTGACACAGCAACTCAAATACTACCTAAACCGATATAACAAGGCTTGTTTATAAGCTGCGTGATGTCAATTGGGAACTTAAAAGACGACTTATCTACTGAACTGACCAGTCGCCAATGTTTAGATCTCGTATTGTGACATGAAACGTAAGCTTGGGTAACAAAGAAAGCCCAAAACTAGATGTGTACTGTTGCATGGAATCTTCTACTCGAAGCATCATAAGAGTCATTAATGCAATAATGCGGTGGGACCTTTCCATGTCACACTGGAACCTACTTGTAACACAGAGAACGCATACCAATTACCGTAGGGAATTAGCTAGGAGCCGGCTGTAAGTGGTTCGTCGCTTTTACGGGTCCCTTGGGTATTTTGCAAGTTTGACTCCGAGTTACCACCAGGGATCAGTTGATAAGCTTGTAGTACTAGTGACCGCTAAATGAAGACTTTTTTCATGCAGATATATTTATTTCTCTATGACTTAAAGCCATATGTTTTATTGAACTAGCAGCGAACTGTTGTGACAAGAACGGCGGTTTTCTTGTTGGAGGGATGCTTATGGATTGGCCGTTATTAGGATAAAAGGGGTTTTGTGAACTGAATTCTTTACAAACGGCATATTATTGACAGCCCATGGCATAATGGGAGCAGATTTGTTTTGTCAGTGGTCACCGCCTGGTTTGATCGTAAGCTTTAGTGTTACATTAGTCTTATTCATGTCCTTCAACTAATTCGTTAATGCACCACACCGACGATAGTGTTCTAACACCAAGCATAGGACCTCTGTTCTGATGAAGTTATAGCATCGCAGCGGACCTGCAATGCAATCATAGGAAAACCATGGTTTTTAGGGGGTTTCACATATAGTTATCGACAATGGGACCCAAATGATATGCCAAAAACATCAATTAATCACAGCCTTATTCACTCTTCATAGATGTCACAATCATTTGTGTCAGAAGTGAAAATTTATCTAACAATTTGTTATGGAACTGCATGCGATGTTAAGTTGGACCCTGATGTCATCTGAGCTCCACCATGCAAACAGCTTGCACAAAATTAATTGACAATTATGTGCTCAAGATTGTCAGTTTAGTGTGTATTATTTCTAATCGGCCGGAGCAACTGCAGCAGATCCCGCATAATAAATACTCATTGTTGGTAATAGTAAAACAATAACTAGTATGTGTCAACGCATTATCATTTATATTTCATTTAAACTCGGTTTTGCAAGTAGTAGGTGATCACTGAATGAACATCCGCTAACTGTAAATGCAAAATGTTTAGGTTTTTTAAATCACACAATTCAAATATTCAGCTACAGAAAATAATATGCATTGCCGCATTAAGCTGTTATCCTTTCCT
Source organism: Urechis unicinctus (assembly GCA_034190875.2). Taxonomy (NCBI): domain Eukaryota; kingdom Metazoa; phylum Annelida; class Polychaeta; order Xenopneusta; family Urechidae; genus Urechis; species Urechis unicinctus. Next base: position 29,012,401 of record CM067350.1, on the reverse strand, counting down.
GATGAGCATCTATGGTGCTTGTGCTTGGTCCGCAATATGACATTGTGACAAACTGAGTCAACTACTATAAAATTTGCCTACATAGTCAACGATCAATGCCGAGCCATATGCACACAGTATTAAAATTATTCAAATAAAATACTGGCTGTCATATGCACAGTATTAAAATTATTAAAAAATGATGTCTGCCATATGCCCACTGAATTTAAATTATTCACACTGCGGCTGCCATATGAAAACTGTATTGAAATTATTCAAGTAATATCTGCTATAACATGTTTGTTAAAGCAATGCTGTCACAACCACATCCACCACCTAGGTAATGTGAGAAAATATTCGTGCACTCTTACTAAGCTTTGCTTGCTTGCTCATATTATTACATTGCCAGGCGGGCTTTTTCTCCCCAGTTGTCGTTTTGTTATCACAGTGGTAAGTCGTACTATTAGTTGTCAAAGGGATCATATAATATTTTTTTTTAATAAGATGTAAGATTACAAGCCCGCTTATCCACGAGACAAACAGCGAGATTGGCCTGTTCAGTTCGACGTAGATTATACATGTAAGGAAAGGTCATCGGCATTTTTTGTTTCAACTGTTACAGGAAAACTGCTCACAAGGATAGCTACAATAACTGGATGAAATAGATATTCATAATGAGAAAAAGATGCAGATTGTTGCACCAACTGAAATAGTTTTGTCACACTGGTTATGTGATGATAATGTCACACGACCGCAATCAGAATTAGTTGTACAAAAACAAGCAAGTTCCTGCATTCACATACAAATAATATCATGTTCGAAAACCTCGAATATTAATAGAACGAAACCCGGTGTTGATCTGTTCTCTTGTACACGACGAGCCAATGAAACGGCATGCTCTTCATGGTCCGGCAGTCTTTTTGTAGAGTCAATGCTTTATAAGTGAATACTAATAGCCGGACGTCCATAACCACAAAGGTCCATTATGATGCATGACATAAGGCAGGCCTTGCCTTCTGCAAAGCAATGCAAGCAGCCATAAGGTATATAGTTAATTGCAAGATGTTTGTAATTCAAATGAATCTGCAGCCATTGATACTTTCGCTTATAAGCGGCTGGTTTTTTCTCTATCAAATATTATGCAGTTGTATTTGAAAACCAGCAGCATCTTGCCCTTCACTGATTTAACCGATAACAATATATCGAACTGTGCCCTGAGGCGAATGGCGGATCTATGTTAACATTAAGGCATTGACCTGAGGGTTTCAGAAGAAGTGTGCGTGACGTGACGGGTAGGATGCATCAGTCGAATCTCTCTTATAACCTAGGTATTACAGTTATGCATATTATGGCAACCTAAAGACTAATCCATTGAAAATAACCTAGGGTCACATTATTTCTTCTGTCTTCCAGTTACTACTGCGACATACGCATCCAATGCATCCGATAAATCACACTAACATACACCGCCAGTTTCCAAAAAACTATATTATTACGATGCGTTTGCATGTAATGAATAACTACATTTGCTTTATTGACAATTGTCACACAACGTCCATCAATGTTCTACTCTGCACTATATATTTTATTGTGAATTTAAGAACTAATGCGGCCGTGTTCGGCTGATCGTAAAAAGAAATGAAACGAAAACCAGCACCTTCAATGATTTAATGCTCAGTAAGGGCTGCTTAACTTTTATTCGATTGAAGATTGCACGATAGAGGCCCTAAGACACTTCAATTAGACGTACATTAGGCGACAAATAGCATAAGCTATACAAAAGCTTCAAAGTCGTTGTAAATCGTATGCCAACCACGATGGGTGGGGCAACTTTTGTGGCTATTTGAGGTGCAACATAGACTGTGCAAATCGTGCATGCACATTTCCTGTGGCACAGTACAGAAGAACACGTATCTATGCTCAAAATCAATATGGCGATTTAAAATAACCCAGCCACGGTGGCCATTAATGGCCATGTAAATGTGCCCACCAACTAGCTATGTAATATAAATTGCGTATGCAAAGACAATGATAAGGAATGCATTCACATGGATGTCTACCAAACAAGCATTATCAAGATGCGAATTTGGTGCGGCAAGTTGTTAAGCGTAGTTGAATACCGATCGCTATTAAGTCGAAATTGAATCGATGTTGCACCTGATTGCTCAGCAGCATTATCCCTCGTATTAGGTTTTCATTTAACATTATTGGAAGGTAATAATTGACATCATTGACGAAAACAGGTCATAAACCAATTATGATTGGAATAACGTTGCTTCTGTGGAAAGTATGATGTAACGTACAACGTGAATGATATCTATATAAATAAATATAAATATATGCATATATATATATATATATATATATATATATATATATATATATATATATATATATATATATATTCTTATATCGATTTATATATTCATATATATATATATACACATATATATGTGAAAATATATATATATATTTGTACACACATATATATATTTATATATGTACATGTATATATATATATATATATATATATATATATATATATATATATATATATATATATATATATATATATATATATATATATATATATATATATATATATCAAAGATAAATAGATTGATAGATTGACATATAGATCGATAGATAGATTTCTATATTAATTGTGAATAACGGAAGCGATATAAATCAAGTTTCGGCATCACATTTCTAATTTCAAGTTTCGTATATATATACCATCACATTTCTAGACCACCCGGATATTTATTGAAGATGTTATTTGCTCGTTCCGTGTATAGATATTATCGATAGCAGCAGATATATATATATATATATATATGAATATATATCAATATATTCGTACATATATATATATATATATATATATATATGTATATATGTATATATATATATAGATATATATATATATATATATATATATATATATATATATATATATATATATATATATATATATATATATATATATATATATATATATATATATATATATATATATATCAAAAGATCAATAGATTGATAGATAGATTTCTATATTGATTGTGAATAAACACATCTCTATCCACCCGGATATTTGAAGCATTGTTTTTGCTCGTTCCGTGTATAGATGTCATCGAGTAGCAGATTGGCACGCAGTTTGGCTTGCTTCTTGGACTCATATCCACATTTAAGTTGCATATCATTGATCCATCCTTAAAAGCTTTTTCATTGAGGCTCACTGACTTAAGGAAACAGTTGTATTGTGGAAGATATGGCTGCAAGACCGCAGTATCACACGCACTTGGTTACGATAAAACCACGTGCGACGCTGCGCAATTAGAATAACAAGGTGAGCATCAATCGCTCCATAGGTTGGCTGACATACGTAAATAAAGCTTGAAATGTATGTATGCATTGGTTAATCAGCCTCTTTCGTCACAGATGTTTCCCTAAAATACTTACCAACTCAGTCGAATGTTAGGATAAGCACCACGCCACACGTATGCCCCAATTTACGTCGTTAATTGCTTCTGGTTTGGAGGTGACACGGCACTTTGCCTGTGTGACAACTCGCGTATGCGGTACTTCGATGAAGCTGATGCAGCACTTTTTATCGGATTATCCAGGAATGTGTGCTTCATCCGTGGAAGTTATGGCAGTGTACTATTTTACAAAAATGTGAAATCGTCGGTTAAACACATTGTGGTTGTCTCATTAGCGTTATCATTAACTAGATACAAGTCGATTCAACGAACTCGACAATAAATAGATTAAGTTACCACAATGTGAAGTGAAGACTCGTATAATCACAGCACGCAATGACGCAACATACGATGAATTGCGAAGACGTTCAGTATATAATCAGAGAACGCAATGACGTGACACACGGTGAGTTGTAAAGACGTTTAGTACAAGATAGAGATTACATCTTCCCCAATTACTATCCATGTTATAATTCTCACAGGTAAGCGATTGATGCGGCCCTAGGTGCCGTATCAGAAAGTGCCGCATCAACCATGTACCGTTGCTCCGGATATAGCATTGCCAACATACACAAAAACGGCTCTCGCTGCTTACGAAAGCGATACACTTACAATGATTATAGTATGTCTTACAATATCCGACCACTGCAAAGTTACGCTGTCTGCATGGTGCTGCGAAACGACATGAACGTGCGACTCGGTTAGATTCCAACAATGGCATGAAAATGCAATCACCTACAAAAGGCGGCTTTGTGGCTGCAGTGGCAGACACTCTTAATTAGCGTACGCTCAGATACACGGATACAGCTATGTGTTGGAGCATCATTCTTTGCATAAGTGAAAGTCCAGGTTTATGCTCGACCAATGCCCGAAATGCACTTATTCAGACTGGCACGTCCCTTGTAAAAGATTATAGATTGTGGTCGATATCTACCCACAGATTCGGGATCTCTCGTTTCTGCTTGGCTGTACTGCATGGAATCATTTTGTCGTCGTCATATCATCAAAAACTAATATTAAATGATTAGTCAGGGCATGTAAAGCTGTGCCGCATGGTAATTGCGATATGCCAAATTTAACGATAAGTTAACAATAAAGGCAATTGCCTCCTATTGTATCCTGACGAGCAATAAGCTACAGCGAAGGGTAATGTTAAGGTAAAATAGGAATACGTAAACTCAGACCACTACCCACATATACCTTAATTAAAACGGCCGGACAAACTCCGACACCAGGCCTATGTATCCGCCTAAACACCGAAATTGCTTACATTCGCTTCAGAAACTGGTCAGCTTGAATGACTTAGCTGTATGCGGGTAATTCCGATGTGTGTAATGCGAATCGCATTTGTAGGTTAAATGATCACTTTGACTCTTCAAGGGCTTCGAGGGAAGAAACCAATGGTATTTTCAGTAATGGCATTTCGTCATCCTCTCCCGATGGATCAACCACGCCAAATAAAAGGAAACATTCACGTACTACAGGCCCCCATGATACCAATGATTAGTCCCACAAGCCAAGACAAAGCTGTGGAAATGTCCATGGCTATCTGACTGTTTATTGGAACGAACAATGTGCGTTTGCACCAAATGAACAACATGGTGCTCATGTGTAGTCAACACCTCTGTAACAGACTGCTCAGTGGCTTTGGCTGTTCCGTGTGTGGCAATGAATATCGTTTAAAATTGCTTTAAATGCAGTGCATTATTACAGGTTGCAACTCGGGGTCCTCTTCAAAACAACAACATGATATTGATCTTCATATCTGCCTCATATCTTGGCTTTAATGTAACACCAGCACAAAACAAGTATAAATTAGTTTTATCAGTCAAATACAGATGTTCAGTCAATTAAAAATATAGCAATGGCTACATCATCTAACACACCATTTACCAAAATTAGAGGCAATTAAATTTAGATTACGGGACACAGAGCCAAGTCAGGAGGAAGGAGGTTATCGAAGCACCATTCTGCAGATGATTTTTGTCGTGAAGCTAAAGCCAACCGGAACAAAAGATGTACACGCCAACTTTCTGTCATTTGTAAACAGACAATGTCCCTTCCGTTTAAATGATGGCTCATTGAACCCCCGCAAAGTGGTCCGTATTGATCGCAGATAGAGAAAGGAGCCAAAAACAAATACGGATCTATAGACAAAGGCAACGGAGACAATCGAGCTAAATTACGACGGAACATGCGAACACTTTGTAGATTTGCGATAGCCCGTTGCGATAGCAAATACCACACTCACACGCCTGCTTTGTTTTATTTAGTTTCGTGTACCACCCATAGTTTTAAGTTCAAATTGGACCATGTTATGTGTTGATAATCGATGCATAGTGGTATGGCTAGCCCTGTTTTTTCCAATGTACGGGAGAGAGTTGCATGAAGGGGGCGCTCTAACCGAACCCTCAGCAATATAATCCTGCGGTGGGCAACCTGCAAATGGGCCATAACGCAGTTTGTGTTGAGCAAAGTAACAGTGAAGTCGAATGATGGGAACACATAGGTGGGCCCTGATAGTGTCAAGTCTAAGTTATTGCGAAGGTTCTATTTGGTCCAATAAATAACGCTTGTGTGTTTAGTATGGTGTACTAACATTAACTAACAGTAATGCTCATCTATTTTTCCCGAAAATTATTTCATTAAAATCCTACGATATCACTGTACGCCGTAAAATCAATATATGTGATGATGTGCCCTCCCCGAAACGATTTGCAATGAAAACCGCAAAGTATACATATCCGGAATAACATGACACAAAAGCAGGTTAAGGCTCTTAATGCAAATGTGTAGATACTCAGTTTTTTTTATCATTGCAGTGGTTCATGAATATTGCATCGGTGTTAAAGCCATCATTGATTAAGATCGGTGGCTCTTTGGAGAGAATCGCGTAGAAGAAACCATCCATAATTTAAACATGCAACAATAAGCTTATGCGCATAAGCATAAGCAAATAATTTATAGCTACGCTTACAGCGCTCACTCGAGGTTTCCGCCCGAGGAAATATGTGAAGGCGCTAATGTCACAGTGTCTAGTCATAGCGTCTCTCAAGACCAAGTGGAATTCTCTGTTTAATTTGGAGCTTTAGTCAAAGATCTTGTTATGATAAGATACCCGACTCGGCAATTCGCCCGACAAATTCCATGACACCGCGTAGGCAGCGCCCCCTACTTTCGTGGAAGCTACTCGACGCGCAGCAGCCAACTAACTTCGTTATGACTTGCGAGTATGTCTGACTGGAAGTCATCATAAATAGGCATTCCTGCGCTGCAATTAACTGTTTGAATTGACAAAGGCCTTTCCACCCAGAAAGTGAATGTTCTAGCATATATCTCTGGCTATATTACCCGGAAATTAAGTTGTGTGCAATATGCAGAAACAAAATTTCTGCAGTCAATGATATACATGACCAGAAGAATGACTGAAGTGCAAAGGAAGGGCTCGTTGTCCCAACCAAATCGCTATTAGATTCATTGTGCAGGCTAAGGAACATTGCCGCAAATTCAAGTATTATTCAGTAAGCAAGTGAAAGCCAGCGTTGTAAGCATTCTAGCTAAAGAAGTCTCATTAGAGAAACTCCAATGTGAATCATGCAGGTGTCATGTTTCTGTAATATATATTATGGTGAACATCAGGCTGCATCATTCCCAGAGAGAGGCTAACTGTAAGTTAAGAAAGGCGAGAAAAAATTTGTAAGACATTGACATTTTCCCGCACATGAAAATGTGTGCTCTTATTTGTTTAAATGCTGTTGTATGTGTAGATTTCCGAAAAATCAAATAATGATATTTGTTTACTTAGTTCCTTAAAAGCCTCTATGGCAGATGTACAAGGACTATTCTACCATAATCCAGTATATGCTATGTCCTGAAATAATTCATTATTATATTGTTATTCAAAATAAGCAAGAATACATGTTACAGTACTACATAATAAAATCATACGTCTGCACAGGGCACCCCATCAACCGACAATGCAGCTTGTTGATTCGGTGGAGGTTCGAGTGACAAATCCAATATGATTCAATCGGGAAATCATGAGCATGTATTTAAATCCACTTCTTATAATCCGCCGCAAATATGTCCACACTAATGACAAAACCAATATGATTCAGATTAACCATTTTCACAACAAATAAGGGGTAGACTAGCCGTCCAACGGTGTCTTAAAAAGGGGTAAATTCAGCCCTACAGGACGTCTGAGTAAGTGTATTTGACCGTCCGATCGGGGCCAGGCCTGGGGTAGATACTAATATATGCGACTTCGTTCAAACGTTCATAAAAAAATATAGTAGTTAATAAATCGTCACACAAATTGATAAAAAGTTGCCAATCGTAATTGGCTTTGTTTGTATGTATTGGCTCTATCAAAAAGTCGTTAAATCTTAGAAAAAAAGCGGTATTTTTGAGTACATACAATCGCCGATCGATCTTTTACCATTGAGCCACGCGCTTTTATTTACATTTTAGCTTCCACGAATATATAACAGAAACGTCCGAGTCGGATATCTTATTATAACAAGATCTTTGCTGTAGTCGCCTCGACCAATCAGATGACTCTATATCTGTAACAGGCGCCGAGCCCCGAGATGTTGGCTCAACAGTCCCATGTGCTTTTGTTGATTTCATGTATATATATATTTATATAAATATATATAAATATATATATGCATATATATATATATTCATATATAGAGATATATATATATATATATATATATATATATATATGTAGGGATATATATATATATGTATATATATTTATACATACATATATATATATATATACATACATATATATAAATATATACATATATACATATATTTATATAGAGATATATATACATATATATATACATATATACATATATATATACATATATATATAGATATATAACCATATATATATATACATATAAATACATATATATATACATATTATATACATATATATACATATGCATAGATATACATTTATATATATATATACATATATTCATATATATATATATGCATATATATATATATATATATATATATATATATATATATGTATGTATATAATATATGTGTATATATTTACATGTATATATATAATTATACATACATATATATATATACATATAGCTATATATATATATCTGTATATATATATAAATGTATATACATATGTATATGTATATATATGTATATATGTATATATATGTATATAAATATGTATATATATATATATGTATATATATGTATATGTGTACATATCTGTATATCTAGAGATGGAGAGAGATATATCTATCTCTCTATGTCTCCTCTCTCTATGTATGTCTCTCTGTCTCTCTCTCTCTGTCTCTCTCTCTCTCTATAGAGAGAGGTTCTCTTTCTCTCTCTCTCTCTCTCTCTCTCTCTCCCTCTCTCTCTCTCTCTCTCTCTCTCTCTCTCTCTCTCTAAGAGAGATATCTCTATAGAGGGAGCTCTCTCTCCTCTCTCCTTCTCTCTCTCTCTCTCTCTTTCTCTCTCTCTCTTTCTATCCCTCTCTCTCTCTCTCTCCCTCTCCCTAGATCTGCATCTCTCTTCCAGATAAAGACCTCTCTCTCTCTCTGTATGTATCTGTCCCTGTCTCTCTATCTCCTATAAAGAAACATATATATATCTCTCTCTAATATACTCTATATATATATCTCTCTGTCAGATATCTATGTCTCTATGTGGATATATAGAGTCCCAGTAAACATCTCTCTCCCTACATAAGTAGATCTATATCTCATTTATACCCTCTATATATATATTTACCTATATATCTCTCTCTCTCTCTCTCTCTCTCTATATAGATATCTATATCTCTATATCTATATATATATAAATATATATATATGTATATATATATATATATATATATATAAACACCTCACAGCTTCGTGAATTGATTAGGTGGAAGCCAAAACAGGGAGTCTATGTGGTGGTGGTGTTAAAATTACATATATGTTCATTCCGACACAACATTATTTATAAAAGACCACAACCTATTCACCAGGCCGATTTCTATCAAGCTTCTTAAAGGGCAATGCCGTACCCCTTCAGTTATGCAATTATGGCCAATATCGACCTAGCGCGCATAGTATTGTATTTCCCTCTAGTTAAGTTAAATATATGTATAAACGGATCATTGTTGAATAATTATTATGTCACGCAAAACATATTGTCGGATATTGTATAACAAGCAGACGATTTGTGTCAGCCTCGTGCGCAATTCCGTTTAGCTTCAATTGAGAATCGATGTCAGACACAAGCTATCGTTAATACTGGATACAACAGAATGATGAGGTTAATAGAGGCAATAGCTCGAACGATCGGTGAGAAAATCTTTCGGTTATATAGAATATTGATGACGTTGATACTTGATGGGTCTCATCTACGGTAGCTCACATACAGGAAAAATAACGACCTGGATCATAGGTCCTCCAAAATTAGGTCGCCATGCGTTTGTCGATGTCACAAACAGAATGTTGGCAATTATACTAATAATGTCTTTCTTCATAACTAAATCAATCACTCTACCACCAAAACATGTGTTGTATATATTGTTATAATTTATTCGCAGCAGTTGACAATCGATGATCAATAACTGACAACAGGGGATATCAACATAATCCGTAAGTGTCAGTGGATTCCAGTGTCACAATGCTTCGATAAAATATGATCAAAAACCAGATGCAGCATCCTCTATACCATATCTCTCTTCCCTTTTTCTTCTCTCCAGGTCTCTTTAGCACCTCTTATTCAGCACGAACGAAGGAGTCGTGCTCGTATTGCAAGAATATATTCTAAATGAATAATAATAAATATGTTTTATAACGTTCATCATCGTCGTGCCTGATATTATTCAACTTTAACCAGAAAATTACACAGCTAACGGCAATCGGCGGAATTACCGTAGCACAATAACATCATAGACTTCTGGCTTAGGAAAAAATATTACGGCATCACAATGTTTGTCCGTATAAACAATAGAAACTTTTCTTGTATGCAAAGATAACCAAAGGTAACTTCATCCTGTTGTAACTTCCTTATGAAAAACTAGCCCGAGCACATAGGCCTCCGATACACGGGTGTCAGCAAGGATTGAGTGAATTTCTCTGGCTAACTCTGAGGTGGTAGAAAGTAAGCATGCGACAGTCGTTCTTCATTCGATACTGTCGATATCAAAGACGATCAGAGAATTAATAAACATCAGATGGTTGCCGATTATACCTCCAATAAACACACCCAACTACTGCCTTGGGAGTCGTTGATAGCGCGTCTGAGACCTCGGGGTGCATAAGGTTGATTTATTGTCACATTAATACTATTGATGGACCTAACCAGACGCAAATCTATTGCATTTGGACCAAAGAAGATAACAATAAACGGATATCTTAGATTTATATCAAGTTCGGTTGAGCGATTATTATTACTCAGATAAAGCTAAAAAAAATGGAACAAACGGGAGCAGACATTGAGGCCATGCTTAATATATATCGAACGTATACAGTCACATCTAGTAGCAAAGATGTGGTGCAATTATGTTGTGTGATTCTTGTTGCTAGGATTTGGCGGACAGTTTGTAACTGGGTAAAGATTTCTGATATATCAACCCTTCTCCTCCCTCAACCAAGAGTTTTATATTCCTACGGACCTGGATATCTTCTCTAAACTAAAGGTATTACCGTTTATGTGCGCTAGTTCGATCCGAAAACTTTGAAAGGCAAGCATATTTTGACACGCATTCTCATAAAATATTTACGTTCATGTATTTTTCAAATAAACTCTTATTAAGTGAGTCATTCTAATTTCCGTTTTTGTCGAGATAAATAGTCGATGAACAGAGAAGCCTGACACGCGCTGAAAGTAAATGAAAATACCAATCATGGGTAGTGTATAACATGTTAATGGAATAAGTCAACGTATATTTACTGTCTATAGATAACCCGTAAACGCAGTGATCCAACCATATTTTCTGCACAACTTAACAGCTAATTTGTTATCTAATTAAATCAATGCAATGGAGAGTCATGGCACTGTTAAAGCATACAAATTGCCAAACGCCAGCAGTAATTTGTTTGTCACATTCGAGTGTCGCTTGGCTATTCTAAACCTATGTGTCCAAACTACGTGGTACGTTTCCTAAGTGCATGAGAGTTGCGGCAAAGTTTTATTCTAGTGACCTCTCAATGAATACCTAGCCTGCTCAGATTTGTTTATATCCTTAATACTGCGATGAACGAAATTGGGAACGAAACGGTATTATTCAAATGTCAAGAGAACATACTGGCCAGGATGAGGAGTATTCATATCCAGCAGCGCTTGAGTTGTGGACTAGCCCCATGTCTGTTGGTGGTCAATCTTTGCGCATATGTGTGACCATATTGAGACCATATCGAGTTCAGTCGGACAGGCAACTTCATAAACAATATGGAAGAGATATTTATAATGAGAAAATGATTTCTATCATGACACCAAAGTGTCGGATTGTATCTCCTTGAGTACGTGATAATACGATAATACATTTATACGACCGTTATCAGAATTAGTTCAATGCTAACGAACGCATGTATGGTCAAATGCCATTTCAATGCTTAATAAGCGCAAGTTTATCGACTTAAAAGTCAAAATAGCTAAAAGTGAGGGAAATTAGATTGATTACATATATATGCAAATGACTAAATCGTGCAAAACATTGCGACAGGCGATCGCTTTTGTTATATGTCATCACAGTTCATACACAGGATCAATTTAGTTCGCAGTAGAGTCAAACCACCGTAACGGTAGCTGTACAAAGTAAAATGAAAAGTGACGTTGCATGGCATATAGTGGCGGCCGTGATTATACAAACCATATGCTTGGCTAGCTCGGCAAATTGTCGCATCACTGATACCTAAAAAGCAAGAGAAATGCACACATTAATCACAACAATGAGACATCGCCACATGACTTCATAATAAACATGCTATCAATGACAAATGCATGTACTCGGAAACGGATATATTTCGCATCATAGGGAAACTATAGCCCCGTGATGGCGCTTATTTTGAAGGGTGGTGTTCAAATGATCATGTCAAGCGTGAATAGTTTGGAAAAAATGTATTGCAAACCGATCGTCTGCTCGTCATCTGCCAGACTATAATTTATCATCAACCGCTGGACAGAATGGTAACGGATGAGCATACTTGTAAAAGGACCTATAATAACGTATAACTGGCATAGGCAACCCAATCCCCAACATCCATAGTGTTGCCTGATAGCATAGTTTTTCTTACTGAAACCTAGCCCCTTGACAGCGCTCACAGCGGGGATGGTTAGCGTAAGTGAATATCTGAAAGATAGGAAAGTTGGGTGTGAAAATGAACCCAATTCATCACAATATTGTTGCAAACAATTATGCCGCACAACATCTTGTGTCAAAGTACAATTTGGCATCAACCGCTCTTGGCCACAATGCCATATGGCATATCGCGAAATGTTTAAATGGCTATAGCCACGGGGCTAACACCAGGTTATTTTCAGATTTGCCAACATTAACTGCTACCCTCAAATTGCCCTTACTATCCTTCTTGCGATTTGGCGATAGACAGACTAACAGGTTACATCACCCACACCATTTTATGTGACACTACCGCATTTGTCACATCCGTATCGCTAATCTACTCTTAGAATATATTGCGTCAACCCGATTATTAAGTCAAAACTTGTAAATCGCAAAGGAATGAGACCGCATTCGGCTTTTGTGGCAGCAGTAAAATATTCTCCATGGTTTTTTTCAGTAGTCAATAGTCCACAGTTATACTAAGATATAAAAGTCTGTCGGGGGCGTAAGACCACCGCGTCATAGTTTCATTGCAAAACGATCGGACCATTAATAAATATCGCTGGGTAGCAGATTATGCATCTGATAAACACAAATAATTACTGCATAGAGAGTCGTTAAGGTACACGTTTGACATTAACGGGATGCGATGAGATGATTTAATGACAAATTAAATGCTTTAGATAGACGCAGTCAGACACAAATGCGATACTTTTTGGCATAATCAGATAAAATGAACTGGTATCTTTAATTTTAATCATGCTAGGTTGAGCGCTTCTAATTTAATAAACCCGACTATCCACATAAGGTAATACGAAATAGTAAGTGAAAGTATATGGGCATATCTAGCGGCACACATGTTGTAATCACTGTGTTTTGCTGTTGAGAAACTGTAGCTCGTTTCAGTTGCATGTTGCGGAAAACGCAGTACCTATTTTCGTCGATTGAAATTGGTCAGAAACTGCTACCGGTGTTTGTAACTGGGTATAATTTTGGATAAATCTACCCCTCGTCCTCATTAACCCTGAGCTTTCAAACGTGTTGCATGTTTGCAAGGCTCATTATTTAGATCTACGATTGTGTGAGGCAATATTATTTACAACGTATTCTCGTCAAATTATTATGGTCATGTACTGTTTCTATGATAACTACAATAGATAATGACTCAGAGAAACACATTTACCATAATTGAGATATTCAAGTGATACACTGCCCTAAGTTGCTATCGGGTCTCACTTATGGCATATTTTCCGCTTCGAGGAGCTGTTGCTAGGTATTGCAGATGCCATTTGATTTTCGAAATGATGTAGGCAAACCCCCCATATCTTGCCATTGTTCTCTCAGTGGTGTGTTTTTCGTGACTGATAGCGCCAAATGTTTTTTGTTGAGATCAATAATTGATGAACAGCGCCGCCTAGCACATGCAGAAAGTTAGCGCATGCCGAAAGTTATCAGAGATGGCAATCATTGGCAGTGTATTAAAGGCATTGCACAACTTGTTTGGGTCATGTTCTGGTATGTTGTTCACCCACTCTGCTGTGAACATCATTCATTCGGAGCTAACATTGAGCAATGCCCCTTTTCGAAAGTGTGCGATACACCGAAAGAGCTAAATCATATGTAACACTGTCAGTCCTACAGAAGCAGCAACCATCGAGGCATAAATACAGATATCCAATTAAATAAAAAAGCCATTGGAAAATATGTTGACTCTAAAATAAATCTGACTCTATCGGAGATTTTCGAATAAGTTCCATTGCTTATTTGAGTTGCTTGGACCCTTAGCCAAATTGTAAACAAGTTCAGATATATAGGTGTCATGATCCTATACTCGGTTATGTTTACATATGGATTATAAATGTACTTGGTAGCTTAATAGGTGTGTATAGCATGTAAATTACAGAGACATATCTACTGAACTGACCCGTCCACGATATGTGGTAATCGCTAAGTGGCAAACGGGAAACAACTCTACCTCAGCCGTTAAAACAATGGTTGCTTGAAACTTTTGTGATGTCAATGGGCCCATTAGAAAAAGAGTCGCCTACAGATCGGACCCGTCGCCAATATGGGACGATTGTGAAATGACACAGCATCTAAAATCCTACATAAACCGTTATAACAAGGCTTGTTTATAACCTGCGTGATGTCAACTGGCCACTTAAAAGACGATTTATCTACTGAACTGACCGGTCGCCAATATTTAGATCTCGTATTGTGACACGAAATGTAAGCTGGGGTAACAAAGAAAGCTCAAAACTAAATGTGTACTGTTGCATGGAATCTTTTACTCTAGGCATCATAAGAGTCATTAATGCAATAATGCGGTGGGACCTTTCCATGTCACACTGGAACCTACTTGTAACACAGAGAACGCATACCAATTACCGTAGGGAATTAGCCAGGAGCCGGTTGTAAGTGGTTCGTCGCTTTACGGGTCCCTTGGGTATTTTGCAAGTTTGACTCCGAGTGACCACCAGGTTGCTGAACAGTATAGTACTAGTGACCGCTTTATGAAGACTTTTCGCATGCAGATATGTTTATTTCTCTAGGACTTAAGCCATATGTTTTATTGAACTAGCAGCGAACTGTTGTGACCAGAACGGCGGTTTTCTTGTTAAAGGATGCTTATGGATTGGCCGTTATTTGGATAAAAGGGGTTTTGTGAACTGAATTCTTTACAAACGGCATATTATTGACAGCGCATGGCATAATGGGAGCAGATTTGTTTTGTCACTGGTCATCGCCTGGGTTGATCGTAATCTTTAATGTTACATTCGTCTTATTCATGTCCTTCAACTAATTCGTTAATGCACCGACACCGACGATAGTGTTCTAACACCAAGCATAGGACCTCTGTTCTGATAAAGTTATAGCATCGCAGCGGACCTGCAATGCAATCAAATGAAAACCATGGTTTTTAGGGGGTTTCATATATAGTTATCAAAAACGGAACCCAAATGATATGCCAAAAACTGTCTATTCTAAACATCAATTAATCCTTATTCACTCTTCATAGACGTCACAATCGTTTGTGTCAGAAGTAAAAATTTATCTAACAATTTGTTATGGAACTGCATGCGATTTTAGGTTGGACCTTGATGTCATCTGAACGCCACCTTGCAAATAGCTGGCACAAAATTAATTGACAATTATGTGCTTAAGATTGTCAGTTTAGTGTGTATTATTTCTAATCGGCCGGAGCAACTGCAGCAGATCCCACACAATAAATACTCATTGTTGGTAATAGTAAAACAATAACTAGTATGTGTCAACGCATTATCATTTATATTTCATTTAAACTCGGTTTTGCAAGTAGTAGGTGATCACTGAATGAACATCCGCTAACTATAAATGCAAAATGTTTATGTTTTTAGAAATCACACAATTCAGCAACAGAAAATAATATGCATTGCCGCATTAAGCTGTTATCCTTTCCTGGTGAGCATCTATGGTGCTTGTGCTTGGTCCGCAATATGACATTGTGACAAACTGAGTCAACTACTATAAAATTTGCCTACATAGCCAACGATCAATGCCGAGCCATATGCACACAGTATTAAAATTATTCAAATAAAATACTGGCTGTCATATGCACAGTATTAAAATTATTAAAAATTATGTCTGCCATGTGTACACTGAATTTAAATTATTCACACTGCGGCTGCCGTATGAAAACTGTATTGAAATTATTCAAGTAATATCTGCTATAACATGTTTGTTAAAGCAATGCTGTCACAACCACATCCACCACCTAGGTAATGTGAGAAAATATTCGTGCACTCTTACTAAGCTTTGCTTGCTTGCTCATATTATTACATTGCCAGGCGGGCTTTTTCTCCCCAGTTGTCGTTTTGTTATCACAGTGGTAAGTCGTACTATTAGTTGTCAAAGGGATCATATAATATTTTTTTTTAATAAGATGTAAGATTACAAGCCCGCTTATCCACGAGACAAACAGCGAGATTGGCCTGTTCAGTTCGACGTGGATTATACATGTAAGGAAAGGTCATCGGCATTTTTTGTTTCAACTGTTACAGGAAAACTGCTCACAAGGATAGCTACAATAACTGGATGAAATAGATATTCATAATGAGAAAAAGATGCAGATTGTTGCACCAACTGAAATAGTTTTGTCACACTGGTTATGTGATGATAATGTCACACGACCGCAATCAGAATTAGTTGTACAAAAACAAGCAATCCTTTCCTGCATTCACATACAAATAATATCATGTTCGAAAACCTCGAATATTAATAGAACGAAACCCGGTGTTGATCTGTTCTCTTGTACACGACGAGCCAATGAAACGGCATGCTCTTCATTGTCCGGCAGTCTTTTTGTAGAGTCAATGCTTTATAAGTGAATACTAATAGCCGGACGTCCATAACCACAAAGGTCCATTATGATGCATGACATAAGGCAGGCCTTGCCTTCTGCAAAGCAATGCAAGCCGCCATAAGGTATATAGTTAATTGCAAGATGTTTGTAATTCAAATGAATCTGCAGCCATTGATACTTTCGCTTATAAGCGGCTGGTTTTTTCTCTATCAAATATTATGCAGTTGTATTTGAAAACCAGCAGCATCTTGCCCTTCACTGATTTAACCGATAACAATATATCGAACTGTGCCCTGAGGCGAATGGCGGATCTATGTTAACATTAAGGCACTGACCTGAGGGTTTCAGAAGAAGTGTGCGTGACGTGACGGGGTAGGATGCATCAGTCGAATCTCTCTTATAACCTAGGTATTACAGTTATGCATATTATGGCAACCTAAAGACTAATCCATTGAAAATAACCTAGGGTCACATTATTTCTTCTGTCTTCCAGTTACTACTGCGACATACGCATCCAATGCATCCGATAAATCACACTAACATACACCGCCAGTTTCCAAAAAACTATATTATTACGATGCGTTTGCATGTAATGAATAACTACATTTGCTTTATTGACAATTGTCACCCAACGTCCATCAATGTTTTACTCTGCACTATATATTGTATTGTGAATTTAAGAACTAATGCGGCCGTGTTCGGCTGATCGTAAAAAGAAATGAAACGAAAACCAGCACCTTCAATGATTTAATGCTCACTTAACTTTTATTCGATTGAAGATTGCACGATAGAGGCCCTAAGACACTTCAATTAGACGTACATTAGGCGACAAATAGCATAAGCTATACAAAAGCTTCAAAGTCGTTGTAAATCGTATGCCAACCACGATGGGTGGGGCAACTTTTGTGACTATTTGAGGTGCAACATAGACTGTGCAAATCGTGCATGCGCATTTCCTGTGGCACAGTACAAAAGAACACGTATCTATGCTCACGATCAATATGGCGATTTAAAATAACCCAGCCACGGTGGCCATTAATGGCCATGTAAATGTGCCCACCAACTAGCTATGTAATAAAAATTGTGTATGCAAAGACAATGATAAGGAATGCATTCACATGGATGTCTACCAAACAAGCATTATCAAGATGCGAATTTGGTGCGGCAAGTTGTTAAGCGTAGTTGAATACCGATCGCTATTAAGTCGAAATTGAATCGAAGTTGCACCTGATTGCTCAGCAGCATTATCCCTCGTATTAGGTTTTCATTTAACATTATTGGAAGGTAATAATTGACCTCATTGACGAAAACAGGTCATAAACCAATTATGATTGGAATAACGTTGCTTCTGTGGAAAGTATGATGCAACGTACAACGTGAGTGATATCTATATAAATAAATAAATCAAGTTTCGGCATCACATCTCTAACCACCCGGATATTTGAAGCATTGTTTTTGCTCGTTCCGTGTATAGATGTCATCGAGTAGCAGATTGGCACGCAATTTGGCATGCTTCTTGGACTCGTATCCACATTTAAGTTGCATATCATTGATCCATCCTTAAAAGCTTTTTCATTGAGGCTCACTGACTTAAGGAAACAGTTATATTGTGGAAGATATGGCTGCAAGACCGCAGTATCACACGCACTTGGTTACGATAAAACCACGTGCGACACTGCGCAATTAGAATAACAAGGTGAGCATCAATCGCTCCATAGGTTGGCTGACATACGTAAATAACGCTTGAAATGTATGTATGCATTGATTAATCTGCCTCTTTCGTCACAGATGTTTCCCTAAAATACTTACCAACTCAGTCGAATGTAAGGATAAGCACCACGCCACACGTATGCCCCAATTTACGTCGTTAATTGCTTCTGGTTTGGAGGTGACACGGCACTTTGCCTGTGTGGCAACTCGCGTATGCGGTACTTCGATGAAGCTGATGCAGCACTTTTTATCGGATTATCCAGGAATGTGTGCTTCATCCGTGGAAGTTATGGCAGTGTACTATTTTACAAAAATGTGAAATCGTCGGTTAAACACATTGTGGTTGTCTCATTAGCGTTATCATTAACTAGATACAAGTCGATTCAACGAATTCGACAATAAATAGATTAAGTTACCACAATGTGAAGTGAAAACTCGTATAATCACAGCACGCAATGACGCAACATACGATGAATTGCGAAGACGTTCAGTATATAATCAGAGAACGCAATGACGTGACACACGGTGAGTTGTAAAGACGTTTAGTACAAGACAGAGATTACATCTTCCCCAATTACTATCCATGTTATAATTCTCACAGGTAAGCGATTGATGCGGCCCTAGGTGCCGTATCAGAAAGTGCCGCATCAACCATGTACCGTTGCTCCGGATACAGCATTGCCAACATACACAAAAACGGCTCTCGCTGCTTTCGACGAAAGCGATACACTTACAATGATTATAGTATGTCTTACAATATCCGACCACTGCAAAGTTACGCTGTCTGCATGGTGCTGCGAAACGACATGAACGTGCGACTCGGTTAGATTCCAACAATGGCATGAAAATGCAATCACCTAAAAAAGGCGGCTTTGTGGCTGCAGTGGCAGACACTCTTAATTAGCCTTACGCTCAGATACACGGATACAGCTATGTGTTGGAGCATCATTCTTTGCATAAGTGAAAGTCTAGGTTTATGCTCGACCAATGCCCGAAATGCACTTATTCAGACTGGCACGTCCCTTGTAAAAGATTATAGATTGTGGTCGATATCTACCCACAGATTCGGGATCTCTCGTTTCTGCTTGGCTGTACTGCATGGAATCATTTCGTCGTCATATCATCAAAAACTAATATTAAATGATTAGTCAGGGCATGTAAAGCTGTGCCGCATGGTAATTGCGATATGCCAAATTTAACGATAAGTTAACAATAAAGGCAATTGCCTCCTATTGTATCCTGACGAGCAAAAAGCTACAGCGAAGGGTAATGTTAAGGTAAAATAGGAATACGTAAACTCAGACCACTACCCACATATACCTTAATTAAAACGGCCGGACAAACTCCGACACCAGGCCTATGTATCCGCCTTAACACCGAAATCGCTTACATTCGCTTCAGAAACTGGTTAGCTTGAATGACTTAGCTGTATGCGGGTAATTCCGATGTGTGTAATGCGAATCGCATTTGTAGGTTAAATGATCACTTTGACTCTTCAAGGGCTTCGAGGGAAGAAACCAATGGTATTCTCAGTAATGGCATTTCGTCGTCCTCTCCCGATGGATCAACCACGCCAAATAAAAGGAAACATTCACGTACTACAGGCCCCCATGATACCAATGATTAGTCCCACAAGCCAAGACAAAGCTGTGGAAATGTCCATGGCTATCTGACTGTTTATTGGAACGAACAATGTGCGTGTGCACCAAATGAACAACATGGTGCTCATGTGTAGTCAACACCTCTGTAACAGACTGCTCAGTGGCTTTGGCTGTTCCGTGTGTGGCAATGAATATCGTTTAAAATTGCTTTAAATGCAGTGCATTATTACAGGTTGCAACTCGGGGTCCTCTTCAAAACAACAACATGATATTGATCTTCATGTCAGACTCATATCTTGGCTTTAATGTAACACCAGCACAAAACAAGTATAAATTAGTTTTATCAGTCAAATACAGATGTTCTGTCAATTAAAAATATAGCAATGGCTACATCATCTAACACACCATTTACCAAAATTAGAGGCAATTAAAATCAGATTATGGGACACAGAGCCAAGTCAGGAGGAAGGAGGTTGTTGAAGCACCATTATACAGATGATTTTTGTCGTGAAGCTAAAGCGACCCGGAACGAAAGATGTACACGCCAACTTTCTGTCATTTGTAAACAGACAATGTCCCTTCCGTTTAAATGATGGCTCATTGAACCCCCGCAAAGTGGTCCGTATTGATCGCAGATAGAGAAAGGAGCCAAAAACAAATACCGATTTACAGACAAAGGCAACGGAGACAATCGAGCTAAATTACGACGGAACATGCGAACACTTTGTAGATTTGCGATAGCCCGTTGCGATAGCAAATACCACACTCACACGCCTGCTTTGTTTTATTTAGTTTCATGCACCACCCATAGTTTTAAGTTCAAATTGGACCATGTGATGTGTTGATAATCGATGCAAAGTAGTATGGCTAGCCCTGTTTTTTTTAATATACGGGAGTGAGCTGTATGAAGGGCGCGCTCTAACCGACCGCTCAGCAATATAATCCTGTGGTGCCAAGTATTGCGGTGGGCAAACTGCAAATGGGCCATAACGCAGTTCGGGTTGAGCAAAGTAACAGTGCAATCGAATGATGGGAACACATCTGTGGGCCCTGATACTGTCCCATTCGGTACCATACACAACGCTACTTTGTTTAGTATGGTGTACTAACATTAACTAACAGTAATGCTCACCTATTTTTCCCGAAAATTATTTCATTAAAATCCTACGATATCCCTGTACGCCGTAAAATCCATATATGTGTTTACGTCCCCTCCCAAAACGTTTCGCAATGAAAACTGCAAAGTATATATATATCCGGAATGAAGTGACACAAAAGCAGGTCAAGGCTCTTAAGGAGAATGTGTAGATACTCAGAGCAATTTTTTTTATCAGAGAGTCAGGAATTATTCATGCCATCATTGCAGTGGTTCATCAATATTGCATCAGTGTTAAAGCCATCATTGATTATGATCGGTGACTCTTTGGAGAGAATCGCGTTGAGGAATTCATCCATAATAAATATGCAACACTAAGCTTATGCGCACAAGCATAAGCAAAGAATTTATAGCTACACTTACAGCGCTCACTCGAGGTTACCGCCCGAGGAAATATGTCACAGTGTCTAGTCATAGCGTTTCTCAAGACCAAGTGAAATTCTCTGTTTAATTTGGAGCGGTACTCGCCTCGACCAATCAGATGCCTCCATATCGTTTACAGCCGCCGAGCCCCGACATGTTGGTTCAACAGTCCCATGCGCTTTTGTTGATTTCATGTCGGGGGTGTCATTCGTGTAATCTCATATTCGTCACGCAGCTTAGCATAGCTATAATCTCTTCGCTTCGCGCATTCCCTTGACATGCCAAAAATGTTAATGTCGACCCCAGGCAAGTTCCCTCGCTTCAGAGAGTTATGACAATATCAAACTACAATCCACATTGCGGACATGATCGAGAATCGTATTCTGCGCGGACGCTGTTCGAGGCAATCTCTCATCGATAGGTGTTACCCAGACCATGTTATTTATCGAGCTAACATTTATCAAACAGTGTACTTAATATTTTCGCTATTCATAAGCCTATTGTGCGACGTGTTTTGGCAGCGGCAAGGTTCTGCCAAACGATATCTTTCCAGCTCTCATCAATCGCAGTGGCGTCAGCCAAGTATTGCCATATGCTTTTGCTTGTGTCACGGTAGCTTACGATTGCAATGTTATGATTAGGGAGTGATATATAAATATATATATATATACATATGTGTGCATATAGATATATCTAAATATATTCATCTTTTTATAAATATATTTATATATATACACATATATATATATATCTATATATTTATAGATATATCTATATATTTATATATATATAATATATACATATACATATTTGTTTATATGCATATTCATCGATGTATATATATAGATGTATATATAAATATATATATGTATATATATATAAATATATATGTATATATATATATGAATAAATATATAACTACATGTTAATATATATATATATATATAAATATATATATATGTATAGTTATATTTATATAATTATATTTAAAAATATATATATATATATATATATATCTCTCTATGTCTATATATACAGATATATTTATATATATATGTATATATATACTATGTACATATATATATGTTTTTTTATAAATATACATATGTATATATATCTATATGTATATATATATATATCTATGAATATATATATTCATATATATATATAAATATATATATATGTACATATATATATATGCATAAATCTGTATTTATATATATAAACATATATATATATATCTTTATGTGTACATGGATATTTTATATATATATATATATATATAAATATATATATATGTACATATATATATAGCTATATATATAAATATAAACTATATATATATGTATATTATATATACACACACATATATATGTATAAATATATATCTATATATATATATTCACGTATATATATGAATATATATATATGTGTGTAAATGTATATGTATCTATAAATATGTATATATCTGCATATATATATATATATATATGATAATATATATACATGTAAATGAATCACGACATGTACATATATATATATATATATTTATAAATATATAAGTAAATATATATATATATATATATATATATATATATATTTATATGTATGTATATGTATATTAGACAATTGTACCGTTATACCGTTGCATGTAAATATCTACATATATATATATATATATATATATGTATATGATAATATATGTATATGATAATATATATACATATAAATGAATAAAGACATGTACATATATATATATATGTACATATATATATATATATATATATATATATATATATATATATATATATATATATATATATATATATATATATATATATATATATATATATATATATATATATATATGCATATTAGACAATTGTACCGTTATACTGTTGCGAGAGATGGCCATGTAAATAAATGACACAACTACTATTTCATTGGTTCCTTGTACAAATTGGACCAGCAATTAATCTAAAGCAGCATGCGGGACCAAAAAAAATGTGACTACGGCTGAAGAGCTCCTTTTTATATGACCAGGAAAACCTATGCAACTGTCATGACTATGACCTATTTCTGCATCTAGTGAGCGGTTTTACCAATAAT
Organism: Urechis unicinctus; assembly: GCA_034190875.2. Taxonomy (NCBI): domain Eukaryota; kingdom Metazoa; phylum Annelida; class Polychaeta; order Xenopneusta; family Urechidae; genus Urechis; species Urechis unicinctus. The sequence goes on along the minus strand of CM067350.1, from coordinate 28,988,319 downwards.
GCTGAATGAGATGAACATGGACTTCGAGATGAACAATACTACACAGAAATGCAGATACTGCTTTTCCGTGGAATCTAAACAGTCTTTAGCTGCATCATTGACACTGTCTCTCATCTTTGTGAGATTAAAGTTATAGGTGGTATATTCCACCATTTACTTCCATCAGCGGCAGTACTGATCCGTTCTTATCACAGTATTGATGTTAGCCGTGATGATTCCTTTTTATCGAAATAGTGGATATGCGCTAATCTAAGAGTAGGGTCTTCATTGAACGATGATTCATCTCGCGACCAAGTGTACCCATATTTGACTGCTATTATGCAGATTATTACTTACCACTGATGTCTAACTATATCGATGATTCATTGTTTTCATCCTAATGTCTCCCCATCAGCAAGAATAGATGATGCATTGACTTTGCAAAGGATACCAATGTGAATGGCTCGTTCCTCATTTTGAAATACCTGATCACCAGTGGGATACATATATTGATCGGATGTGTTTTGTAACTTAGCATAGCATATGCAGCTGTATTAGATCAGGTTGTTGGACAAGCATGTCCCCCGGAAATACTGCATACACATCACGACGTATTGCTGACAAAAATTCTCGCAAGATTCTAGAGCCGAGCGTTCAAATATTATAGGAAGACATATACAGATATAACAGCGATCATGTCGAGTAACTTGTAAACTAAATAATATACGGCAATGTGCCTGAAACAATTGGCTGCATATTTGCTCTCATGGCTGCATGTATAAATGAAACGACACAGCTACAAAGATATCTTGAAATTATGTCACTACATCGCCAATCGGAAAAAACCTCACTTAAGTTGTATAGGCTTTGCTAATGCTTAAGTTATTACCAAATTCCGTTTAGCACTGTTTTAACCTTCCTTTGGGATACACTGATAACATATAACACAGCACAGTTTTTCAAAAGTCATCGATTAGTTTTTACTGCAAGTATTGAAAAGTAAACATGTTATGTGAGCACTCTCGCTTTGGTAATGGCGTTTCACTTTCTGCTCTCGATGGACCTATCGTGGAATATATAAACTAGATTATGACCAGATTCTCATAACCGCTGTCGCTTTCCAAGACGTTAGTAATTATTCCCATGAGGAACAAAATATACATAGGCAAGAGAAACCCTGAGCTTTGGGGAATGCACGCTCTGCTGTCAACTGTTTTAAGAGTCTGGGAGAGCAAAAACAGCACACACGAGCCATTTTCATACAAGCAGGTTATTGACCATCCCATCTTAATGGCAATAAATTATAGTAATCGTTCAGAATAAAATTATCTGATGGCTTTTCGGAATACGGCAGGTTCATCAAGGCTCCACTAAACTTTCAATGTCGAGTAATGCTGGCTGGTTTCGGGAGCAATTTATCGCGGCTTTATAGAGATTTGCCACAAGAGCCATGCGATTTGTTATATCGAACCCTTGGTGTAAATAAAAATGAGGTGTGACATAATATCGTAAACATAATTCGTATTAAGTCGTTAACTAATGAGCAAGAGGCATTAAAGTAAACACAATTCTAGAAGAATTATATATATAAATATATATATATAAAAATATATGTATAAATATATATATATATATATATATATATTATATATATATATATATATATATATATATATATATATATATATATATATATATATATATATATATATATATATATGCATTTACATATAAGCATATATGTATACCTTAGCATGTACATATATATACATATTTGTAAACGTATAAATATATTTATAGATTTATATATGTTTATACACATAGATATATATGTATATATATATATATGTATATATATGTATACATATATGTATATATATATATATATATATATATATGTATATATATATAAATATATATAAATATATATATATATATATATATATATATATATATATATATATATATATATATATATATATATATATATATATATATATATATATATATATATATATATCTATATCTCTATATATATCTATATATATATATATATATATATATATATATATATATATATATATATATATATATACGGTCAGCTTTGCTGATTTCATGTCTCAATTCATACAGAGAAAAACTGGCTCCGTGGTTGTCACGACCCCGACTAGCGTTACACTGTTTTCCACGAAATAGGTGGAACTTGGTCTCGTTGAAACTAGCCTCGTAACGCAGTCTCATGCCCTCGGTGCATGCGTTGGATAGATATTTCTATTCAGTTGATCAATATATAGACCAGGATCACTCAGGTAGTGTAACAAAGCTGACCACTGTACACTATATTGAACGGCCTATATCAACTCCTTTCCTCACCCCGCCTCTTCCACTTACTCAAGATCTAGTCTGACCATTACTTGGTGTTTTTCACGGAGGATCAGCGTCATTAATGCATTTCTTAAAAATGGTCATACTGTCATTGTTTGTTGATAGCACAGGCAACTTTTCAAACGTAAACGTAAAACACCCATCGTAACTTTATAAATCGAACTATGTTTATTAGAAGATGATTGATGTGTCGGTCGTCTTTTTGGGAGATAATAAAGCATTTGTTGATGGTTGTTCCTCCCAAAAATACTAATGAAGCGATATATTACCTGTCGCCACGATGCTGTATATTATAGCTAATATTTAGCGCTGCGCCATCAAGCCTGATTATCCAAATCAAGCAATTGCATTGGTTTCCATGTTTAATTTAAGCCTGGATATTTGTTGCACAATGCAAGTTGCAGGATGATTCGAAGTTTGAATATGTGATGGTCTTATTGACAATACGTCAAGAGTACGAGTCTGCTAAGTTGTTACTCACATTAAATGTGCCGTACTCTGTCATATACGGTTCGAATCGATCATGTTTACAAAAGGACAAGATCTGTAGAAATTAAAAGCATTTCACACATTTTCTGGTTGCCTCCTCATCTTTATATGACTGATGAGTCCTTTTCAAACACACTTCTACTTAGACTGAAGTATGATCAAGAGTCTGCCCTGTTACTAAATATCAAATAATACAAAATGTAAAATCACTTTAGGTCAGTCTCTGGCCTCAGCAAACGCTAGCTCTCTAATTCATCTGATTTACTTCAATAGCACACCTCGTTCGAACATTCTAATAGCACAGGCACGCTTTAAGGAGCAGCATACGTTTAGGATGGATTACAGTGTATGTGCTGCCATACAAATCGACTTAATATGATGTCGTACACATTTCGTTTATTGTCGTCTGCAGCTCGACTGTCTGCGCCAGGTGGCCAATCACCATTTTAAGCACTTAGGATGTCCATTGTGTCCCCTTACATTATTTATGTTGATAGAAACAGTAGGCAAGCGCGGCGTCTGTGAACCCAAGGGGTATCAAATTGGTTGCATTACTTCTCTCTGTCACGCGATAATTGAACTCACTTGCCCAATCAGCATGGAAGAGCATTGTAATTTGGAAAGACCACTGTGACCCGAGCAGTTATGCACTGTTCGTCTTATGAAGTAATGTATCGTTCAAAGATTACTAAAAAATGCATGATAGATATGCGTTTATGATATCTAGGTATTCGCGAAGAGGGTTGTCGAAATATATACTTCGTTTATCGAAAAAAGAACTGAGGTGTTATGGCCACATAGGAGCTCTATTTATAGAAATGTTAGTGATCAATGGGTGGCTGCTTCAGAGTTATTTTTATCAATTGATAAACAAAATCCTGCACCAAAGTAAATGTTCCATCCGTCGAAAATTAACAAACAATATAGCTCACAAACTGAAGCAATGCATAAAACTCAATAGCGTTGTTATAAACGTGGTTCAATATAGAACAGCGTGTGTGTCTATATCGGGAACCACAGCAAAATAACCGTACATTTATACCCAAACAAAACGGTTTGTTTGCACTGGATGCATTTTCGTTTGCCAGGACACTGAATGATTAGCCGCGCCAATCATTCAATGCATGGTGTTACTAAGCACAAGCCCTAAACACAGCAAGTGCATATAATGCACCGGGGAATATGAGTTTCGGGGACACTTTATATGGGATGAAATCATACGATCAACGCTTGTTACATTGGTAATTGAGGAATACGCGTGTTACTGCGAAAGAAAATACTTAATATTATATAAAGTCACGTTCGCATTAGGTATGACTTTGCGTATATATCAAGTGTTATCACGGGTATATTCATGCGATTTGTATTGTTTATTACTTTTGATTTTGTAATGGCAACCTGCTCCAAGCGTTAACAAAACATTGTGCAGCAACGTATATACATACAACGTTATAATGTTGACTTTGACGCAAGTTGTATCATTTCATCTAAGGTGAGGTGCGGAGTCGATTAACCCTTGGATCGAAACTAAGACAACATCCGCAACAAAAATTGTTCCGCCAACCGTCCTTTGTCCGCGTGCGAACTTTGGCTACCGACAGAATCGATTACCCTTGGCTAGCCCTGTGATTCGTTCATACATGCTAACAGCACGTAGAGAGGGAAGCTACATATACTGATTATTTATATAATTTAAATTGCTAATTATCTGGAAAAAATTTACCTGCTTGTTTCTCTGATTCAGTCTGGGATAGCGATTTTGTTCCACTCGTCCAGGACTGTGCAATAGCTGTACTGCTTCTGTGCTTGGTCACATACTTGTGACAGTATCAGTAAGATATGGAAGTTGTTCAAGTTTGTTTTTAAACTTAGTTGGAAATAGTTGGAAAAAGTTTTATCAGTTCATTAAACGCCGAATGAAATGACTGGTTTCGACGATTTAACTTAGTGTCTGTGTCTAGGGGATGGAAGTGTTCGCACTGCTGTATCTGAAAATTGGCGAGCTAGAGGTTGACGAACAATAGCCTCGGCAATCGCTGCATCTTTTTAATTGGCTTCACATAAATAAATACCATGGTCTTGTTGTTTTGTCGTACTTGCGGCACTTGTCTAGCATATATAGTTAATAATTAATATTTGATATGTTTATATCCGCTGCACAGGTCATATCGCAACCGCCGAATATGTACCCTTCGAATATATAGTAGAATCTGAATCAATGAATGATGCAGCCTTCAAAGCCAAGGGATTTTCAATTGGGCATACCATGTTTCCAAACAAAGCATTACTATATTTATCATAAATCACAGAACTCGCCAAAAGATAACACAAGAATTTCTCACACTTCTAAATATTAGAGCAAAATGTACATAATTGCTCGAACGCATTAGATCTCTTGCTCTATGGACTACCTATTTCAATATCTCTATCTATCTATCTATATATAGATATGTCCGAAATTAAATGCCAATATATCTAATTCGATATATATATATATTTGCTATATCTCTATATATATCTCTATCGCGTCCGCCCATTGACTGAATCAATTCAGGCAATCACCACCGTAGATTTCTGAATTCCGTCGTCTTCGAGTCATCTTTGTTAACGTCGTCTCTCCGATATGGCGCCCCGCATTAACTCTTGTAAGTGACCTTCTGATTAGTTTAAACAAGATGTATGCGACTTTCTAATCGGCTGTAATACAACGACGTAGAGGACTTCTGGGTGGATCAGGTTATCCGTAAACATACTAGTATACGCGAAAACTAGTAGATAACGCTTAGATTAGTTAGGTAACTAGCAGCTGACGCGGACATTAGCATTGGACGTGCAACCAAGATAATAGGGATTTCGATTCATGTTGGCCAACCATGCACATATTACCAGCTTACTCTGTTTTATTTGTGATGCACAATACATATTTGCATTTCCAGGTGGGAGATATTTTGGATAAAAGACAAGGAAGGGCAAAGGTAGTCAATGCAGATTTGGTGCGTTAATGCACTTGCTTAATAACGATGGGAAGATAAATGTGTACATACAAATGTTTGTTATTAATATTCTGGCCTTCACTATTTCTTGTAGAAACCAATTCTCTGATTCATCATTTTTTCCATCTGTGTATTTGAGCTGTTTGAGAAAATTATCTTAATGATCTGCAGTTGACAAGCAAATCTATGTTTTCTTAGCAATCAAGTTTCCATTGTAACGGACATTCAACATGCAATAAGAAAATAAAGCAAATATCAAACCACAGATGGTTGATTTCGTGTCTGCTCCCGTTTTGAAGTGAGCTTAGCACTGCGTTTTTGCAGTGAACGTAGGTTGGGAAGCCATTGTAAATATTCAAAGACCTCCTTGTGATTTTGTGGGGGAAAATCATTACATGAAGGCCCTCTGAGATCAAACATTATTTTGCTTTGATGATTCCATGAATGTTTGGGAGCCAGGATAGAGCAAGCTGCCGCCTGCTTGGCGTCATTTGCTTTTTTGCCCCTTCGTGTACAATGATCACCACGACCAACATCGGATCATCAAAGTGATGCAACCATGATAGCCAGGGAAATCATACATACCAGATAAAATAATACATACATACATACATACATACATACATACATACATACATACATACATAACATACATACATACATACATACATACATACATACATACATATACATACATACATACATACATACATACATACATACATACATACATACATACATACATACATACATACATACATACATACATACATACATACATACATACATACATACATACATACATACATACATACATACATACATACATACATACATACATACATACATACATACATACATTTATACCTTTGAACATTCATGCATATATATACAGGACATGCAGTCGCATGCTGTGTGCATCCGCAGCCTAACAATCTTGTTTTGGACTATTACGGTTTCGTGTAGCGAACGCGTACCCCATTAACAGCTTATAATACTGGCCAACCCGAACACGAATTCTATGATGCAAAACCCTTAAACAAACTATGTAACGGATAAGTAACACAATGGGTGCTACAACTGCCCACTCACTAGGATATTGAGCCTGCCTTGAAGACATAGAATGCCATATTCGTAAGCGGTAAAGTGTCGCATAGCAGCAACATATGTTGCTATGGGGATCGATGTTATAACCGTATTATTTCATGCCTTGCGCGCGACTCAGACATGATACATATGTATATATATATATATATATATATATATATATATATATATATATATATATATATATATATATATATATATATAAATATAAATATACATATATATATATACAGATATATATATAAAGATATATGTATATAAATATATATATATGCATATATAATTATATATATATTCATATATATATATATTATTTATATATATGCATATATATATATATGCATATATATATATATATTTATCTATATATCTTTATATATATTAAAATAGATATATTAATATATATATATAAATATGTATGTATATATACTATATATATATATATATATATATATATTAATCTAGATATAATTATTTATATCTATTATTAAATCTATTCATATATATAATATATATATATTAATATGTGTATAAATGTATATAAATTTATGTGTATATATATATATATATCTATATATATATATATATATATATATATATATATATATATATATATATATATATATATATATCTGTATATATAATTATACAAATATGTATATATATATATTCATTATTTTCATGATGCCGTTCTGCCATCTGGTATCTACTGCTGCTGGCTTGCATTCATTTCAAACTGGGCGGACGAATTTCTTCAAGCTATCAACTAAACACGTGTAAGTGCGTTTTACGTTTGTGATGTAATATATTTTATTTATTTGCTTAAGAGACTGCATACCGTGCAGATGATTGGGGATGGCCTAATTATATAGTGATGATCTTCATGTGATAGTGACAGGCTGAGAACTGAATTGGTTATAGCGACAGGTTCGGAGTACCGAAATCTTCTTTATTACGAACTGTTTGATCACACTTTAAACAATCGACTGAATGTTCGATTTTCGATTCTTCAAACGTGTCTGCATTCATATCCCCACACTGCATATCGACATTCATAACGTGACGACACGTTCGAATCATAGCGTGTCAACATTATGATTAACTTTGCTTAGTTTGGTAATTTTAGTACCACATGAATCTTGAAATTACAAAAGTGAAACAAAAAGGAAATTATTTTTGAAGCTGTTTTTAAGAATAAGCAACAACGACAATATTTTCGCAGCGAGTTTTCCGGATACAACCATGCTATTAAGCACGTACCAGCGTTTGATAGCGTAGTGTATTTTACATGGTATATAATAAAAAAATCATAGCAAAATTAACGATGCAAAAACATGTGCTTGTCATGCAGATTAGGTCGTTGTATGCGGACATCCTCTGGTACGAGAAAATTCAACAGCAAATGATCCAATATACAGCTGTTCGTTAAGAAGAGAATGCCACTGGAACTACGTTAAATCCACACACATAAGCTATATATTGACACGACCGCCGATCGTTAAGTCAGATTTGAAAGGAACTTAAAAAGTGACTTTACCTCTAATGTTTATACATTCAAAGTCTAAATATAGATGCATATGAATATTTATTTATATATATAGATATATATATATATATATATATATATATATATGTATATATATATATATAGATATATCTATATTTAGATATATATATATATCTATGTCATATATATATATATATAGAAATATATATATATAGATATTTATATATATACATTTATATATATACATATATATAAATATATATATATATATATATATATCTGTATATATATATATATATATATATATATATATATATATCTATATATATATATATATATATGTACATATATATATATATATATATATGGTGTCAAATTGCACCACAGGCAGTCATTGAATATATATAAGGAATATGATCGTCGCTCGTAAAGCGAGCGTTTCCGCTGGCGTTAGACAGCGTAAGAAGACACTCACCACAGCAGGCATGGTTTGTGACCTTGATATTGCCGTAAACACTGTGATAATTCGTCGTTTCTGTGCGTTGGATATGACGTATTCAACGAAGGAATAAGAAATCTCATGACCTTACTGATGCTTCTCGCGAATGTTCTCGTCTCTTTTGTCACCATTCTTTGACGCCATTGCCTTCATGGCCTGGTCATCAACGATGTGAATAATGCATAACTAAATGAAGCTTACATCGCTAATGCTAGTACTTACGATGTTTCGTCGTGACGTATTCTACTGCATGTCGCATTACGTAAATTTTGTAATGCCTATCGGAGTAATATAACCTCTGATTTGTGTCAACAAAACATAGCGTGGCATAAGAAGATAAATCTATTGCCACAGTTCAGTCGGACGGCGCAGCTGTTAGGGCCTAATGGGTAGTTTTAACTAACTTGGCTTTATATATCAGTTCATTGACAGTTATAGAGAACTAACATGTGTATTGCGTGTGTCAGTCACCATACATTGCGAATCAAGGGATATATGTGCCACATATTGAGGATCTGTGTGACTTATGAATAATAGTTTCTATTATTCTTCATCATTCTTGATTTATTTATATTGTGCTTCTGTGAATCGGTACCGAGGGGCAATTGCAATTCGTACATCGGTTGGTCGGTCGGTCTTACATAGTAAATGTGTCGGTTGAAATCATTTTAGAACGTAGTTAACTTGGCCGTCTGTCCTATAATAAGATAAATGCAGTGACTGATTAATAACTAAGAAAGGGTGTACATCGGGTTTACATTTTATGCACGGTACACTAAGTAAACATATTTTGTTCGCATTATGGTTTTATTATCAAAGCGTTGTTGTGAGCAACAATGTTTTTAAGCCGCTGACATCCATTTAAAGAGCTTTGACTAATGTGGCATTGTTTTGCTGGCTTGCACTGCATCTTGGATTTTGTTTCTTACAGGCTCAATCCTTTCAACATCTAAGCTAACGCTACTTTTTATGTTGCATATCCTTCCTCACTGCTTTAACGGTGGCATTGCTAGTATATCAGCTATAAATGTAGCGCTCACCTATGCTACTAGCGCACAAAGCCCACAACAGCCTTTCATTTGGAGGGAGGTGTGAGTAATTCCTATGTTTTTAGTAGTATATGTTACCAAAGCAAACCAGTAACCAATGGATGATATGGGCCCGAATAATATAATGTTATCAGCTAGAGGGTCGGCCGCGATCGAAGGGCTCGTGTTATATGTCGTAATCATCAATTAGATGCAAACAGACAATTGGTAGATACATATCCTTTAGAATATTTTTGTGTGTTATTGAAGCCCCGGGGATTATCAGATCCCTTCTCACAGAGCATTGCCTGCTACTAAATGTTGATATAGCTACTGGTATCAAGTCATGGCTGCATAGCATATATTACAAGTGTATATATTGATAGATTTTGTGTGCCTGTAATCATATTAATATGCCTCTTTTCGATGACCAGAAATAGCCTTTATTGTTGAACTGTTCAATGCCAGTTTAATAATGTTTGAACCTTAGATTAATGGGCAGTGTCGATCTTTGATCCCTCTGAGGAACTCACTTTCGCTTTATTTGCTTGTCACCCTAATCTCAGCAGTCATTTTCAAGATGATTCTGATTCATTTTATTTGGCATAGGTACGTCACGCATGGTCTTTAGGTATATCAAGCATGGTCTGTTGTACTAATTGTTTCACAAAACAAGCCTGCTTCGGTGGTTCCCTCCGTTAATTCATCACACAGGCCCACGTGGCCCCAAAACGCTAACAGCCTAATAATAAAGCTTACTATATTGTGTACCTCACTATTGACTGAAAGCAATTAAACAAGCAACAAGATCAATACATAAAACCTGTACTATATCACAAGGCAAGTTAGTAGCATATTATCATTCCAGAAGGGGCATGTCTTAAAAGTTTACATTATGAGACGCAGGTTAGCTCGATACTGGTTTGTATAAATTTATTAGACGCATTGAAGATGACTGGCGACTCCATTAAAAACGTGCTACAGCTAATTTCGAACGTTCATACCACACATTATTGTTACCATATCGTCATAGACAGATTCAATTCCGAATGCCTTTTTAATTTACTATGAATTACTCACGATTTACTATGGTTTACTATGAATTACTCAAATTCGAATATCAACCCATCTTTATGATTTTGCATATAACTGTCACTACATTTACATGAAATCTGCTATTGAGACACGTGTCGTGCTGGGATAAACTTAGTTGATGATGTCGCAGGACTGAATGTCGATCTCTTCTGTGATATGCGAAGGTATGAAGGGGCTCGCTTTATATATCTGTCTCAATAGCGAACTGGCTAGTTCAAATCGTTGCCGAAAATTTAAGGTCTGAAATGGCACGTTCATGTGTAAGAGGTGCTATTTGGCCTGCACAGGCATTTTGTCCGGAATTATGCTGTGCCGGATTACTAGTTCACTTCGGACGATAATGTCGTGGAGAACATGATAAATTACCATCATCATTGCACACCATCACCCATGGCAAGCCACGCTGTAATAATTAGTAATGGCGAAATTTTCTAGAGCAACCAAATGACCACATGATGCAATTAGCAAAAGCTAATTGTTTAACCTTTGTTGCTTTCAACGACAGAGTCGATAATTTCAAGTATGTGCGCAAAATGCACCATTCACGTTAGTTGGATTAAGCTTTCGAATGCAAAGTCGATTAAATCATGTATGCACATTGGACAGGAATCTACGCACGTAGATAAACGAGTCACGCTCAGGATGAAATGCAAAACATAATTAATTACCACATTTCAGACAGGCGAAGCAATATGGCGAAATATTTGGCAGTACACTAAACTAGTTGATAGTATATGTGTTGTAGATTCCCCATCCGTATGATTAACTTAATTGATAAATGCAAGAAAGCAGTAATCTGTTTTGAACCGTGCTTTTGTCGTACACTTTGTACAAGCAATATAGGCTTGATGTGACAACATACAGGTAAATATTATATGCTTTTAACGTAAATTCGATGTCATATAATATATCTAGCAGAGTTTAGAGTGAATACGTGGATTATTCAAATGTATTATGCCCCGCCTTCTCTTAACAGGTGATAGGGTGAGCTCAATATCTTTCTTTGTTTATGACTTAGCTGTAGCTTGTTCAATGTAACCTTTTTTGCGGCGCAAAATGCTTTGATGTTAGTATTGGTAAATTCCATATGGTTACATATAAAAATGTAGCACGTTCTTTCGTTAGCTTCTTCTTTCACCGTGCTAAGAACGGTCACATAATATCATGTTTATTGCTGCTGGTTGCACTAGTTTTACCGGGGCTCAACATTGCATGTTTCTGTTGGCTTTGTTGCACCAGGCCACATCACCTATGCATTAATACCTGTCGTGAAATAAAAGCTGTAAAAGGCTGCTCTAAACATTCGTTTCTATGGCATAGTGTCGATTGAGAGCTTGATGAATTACGCATGCCTTTGCTAATCGATTTGCGGCCATCGGCATCTTATTCATCAACTGAGAGGGTAGTTTCGACAACATGAAATATATCTGATGCATTGGCGAGGTGATATTTGCTATAGACCAGGGGACCTTTTTTCCAGAACCACTTCAATCTTATAGTTGCAGGTAACAATGACGTTGATGATTTTGCGAAAGATTATAGCAATGGCGATGATGACTATATTGATGATGATGGCAAAGACGACAATAATGACGACGACATTGATGATGACGATAAAGATGATCTTGATGATGAATATGATGATGAATATGATGAATATGATGATTATAATGATGATGATTATTTTGTGTATTGAAAGGTTCAGATTTACAGAGCTTCGTCATAGCCAGTTTGCAAAGGCTACTTAAAAGCTAAATCGCTAGCTTGTTCAGTTGAGCGCCTTAAGCTTCACCTGACTTTGCCAAAATATTATTGCATGGATAGAAACCATTGTGCGTGTTGTTATAACATCAACTCACTTATTTTGTCTTGACCAGTTGCTATCCAATGCTCCCAGCTGTGTCCAACTGTGTTTTAGAGAGATACAAGAATGCGATGTAATATATTCAGGATGAACACTTCTTCCGCCTAAGCCACGTGTGCAGTTAGGGATTACATATCAAACAGAGTACTTGCGATGGGTGATACTTTGATCAAGGCAGCAGGTTTTATCACGAAAAAAGAGACATCAGCCTTGTCATCGGAAAGTAGCTGGCTGCAAGAACCTGATTACCATTGCGAATGAATACATGGACCATGGATATTGACGCGGTTCTCCATAGAAGCAACTAGAACGCGTGTCAATGATAAACCTGCTCCTGATCTCCAGACATGACTGCACCTGGGTAATTAGCCTTAATCGTTTGCCATTCAGTTAAAGGAACACCGAGTACCCGAGACATCTCCGAAGTTACAAACGCGGGGACCAGGAGTCTGATTTGCCCAAATGCGAGCATATAGGACCTCCTTGGCGCAAGCGGATGACGGAACTATATATCTGCATTCATTGACCCGAGCTGACCACCGATGTGGTGGTCCCTCTGTGTCCGGTGGCACCATAAGTATGGCTTTAATAGCTCAACAGCTAACATATCCAACGAAGAGATATTGCGTGACTGGCACACTTGTTGGCACTATTTGGGGCTTCATATATACATGATGATGGCCTCCGACAACCTCCTCAGGCTGGCGTAGAGTGTATGCACCAACGCCAAACACAACATGATGTTACGTCAAACCAGCCAGGCTTTCACTATAGCTAATGTATCATTATTATATAAGTCTAATTTAACTAAAATCTCTCTGTGAAACTAGCAGTCAGCCTAATCGCCAAATCAGTTAATATATGTCCCTTCAATGGCAATTTTATGTATTTGTTGGTGTCCACACGTAAACGGGCTTTGAAACTGTCAAGATTGTGTTTGTAGATGTTCCATCCGATTTGTTAAAGTGTGACCGCGACCTATCAATGTAACCGAATGAGAACAATTCAATAATAACGTTTGTTCAGTACTCTATCAAAATCTCACGCCACAAATCAACGAGGTATAATGTATTGCACCGTCTCCGTTCTAACTTGTTATAACATCTTCAAGACGAAATCAATGACAATTACTACCAAATATCAGACAAATGTTTCCGCTGTAATTTGACTGGTTTGACAGTGAGGAATTATTCATGTCATCAGAGATACAGCGCGTTAATATTGCATCAGCATCAAAAGCATCACCTGGTTATTCTTGGTTGCTTGTTGGAGGATATTGCAATGTGGATTGAATCAAAAGTGTAGATGCAATTACCAATATAAAACAATTGGATTGTTGGAGTTAACAGAAGAATAGGCCCCTGAACAATAATTCCCGTCGGACATTCCATACAGAAGGCTTACATATTCGATATATATTTATATATATATATATATATATATATATATATATATATATATATATATATATATATATATATATATATATATATATATATATATATATATATATATATATATATATATATATATATATATACATATATCTCGCGATAGGTTGCAGTTACATAAGTGTAATTATTATATATTTACCTCACGTCCATTCGTGTGTCTAATTCGTGATTGCTCTAATCACCGTACCTCTTTATGCTAATTAAATAAAAATTCTCGCCCGTTTCAAAGCACAGAAATCCAGCTGTTAGGACACAACAGAGCCAAACATTTATGTTTTGCGCACATATTCTGCAGAATGATACGTAGCGTACTTTGATATCTTGCTTTAAATGCACGTACTACTTTGTATCAGCGCCTTCAAAGCGTTTGAAATATACAGAAAACAAATGCGATTTCTAACACGAGGGTCGCTATTATAGAATTGTACTCGTTGATCGTGAATTTTGAAAACATGTTACCATCTTTTATTCACGTATCAGCGCAGACTTGATGAGATGCTACTATAAAGTATATTGAAGTAATTTTCTTATCATGAAGATTTAAGTCGATTTTGTTCGCGCAGTTGCTTCCTGCAGCAACCATTCCAACTATCCACTGTGGATCCGGGATGAAATAGGCCTGTTGTATCCTCTTGTATGTCGTAAAAAGCGACTTGTAGGAGGCAAATAAATGTTAATATCAACGCTTTGCGAGTTGTTGAAGGGCAGCCTCCAGATATGCGATGAGCAGCTAAACAAGCTTTTCCTATGTATGTAGTGTTTTTGTCGGATCCCTCCTAGTCGTAATTAACATGTTCACCTCTTCTTCTATCATTTAAATTGAACCTAAGAAACTTTATTTACCGATGCAGCTGCAGTTCCCGCTTATTATGTTTGAGAGGATTTATCGGCATTTAATATACAAAATTTAGGTTGGACCAAAGAAACCAAGGCGTTTATGTCAATCTTTTAGGACTTACTTAGCACATCCACGGTTTACACATATATTACACAAGATTTTTCTCTTCCAGGCAAATGGGTTGTTCGCTGAAAACGGTCATCTTGTCTGCGTGACCTGAACCTTAAGAAGTAAATAAGGATTCTTGATGCGATGCATTTAGAGACTCATAAGCTAGAAGATGGTTGGATATTGATACGTCTCTGGAAGACAACACCAGACAACACAAATTGCTTAGTTTGGCCACATCCACATAAACTAGATGTTGTATGTTAAAAACAAATATTAGCGATACTATTATAATTAATGTTCGGAACACCATCACAAGCTTATAGAAATAGATTAGCTGGTAAGCTATAGAATAATTTAACCTAAAAATACGAAACTATTTGTAAGTAGACGTTATTACACACCAACCTAGATAAAACAACGTATGACCTTATATAATAATGCAGTTGGAAATATATAGAATAACCAATTCGGCTCTAACGTACATAAGTTGTATTAACAACTACTCATCTTAACCAATGAACGGTTAAGTGAAAGTTCAAATTAAGCAATTCATGAATCACAAGTGTAGCAAGGAGTTAACTTGTGATTGTGACAGTTGCCTATCAGGATAAGCTTATGCGTTGGATAGTCCAAACTGGTTCAATATGTGATGACGTTTAGTTTTATACCTAGCGCTATACTGGATTTTAACATTTAGAACATATGCGCTTAGACAGCTCATGTTTTGTCATACTTCATAGTATTCAACTTGATGATAGTCTATTGCCAGTCACTCCTGATGATAAAATGAACAGTTTTAAATGTCATGGTATCAATGTTGTGCAACGGCAATGAAATCATTATATATGTTCACGCAATGCATTGCCGGAAGGAACTCGCCAACTCCTTAACGGTACATAATGGTCGATGCATAATGCTTTCTGTAAACAAGTGCCATATTGTTGCATCATAAGCAGATGAAGAATATATGGCAGACTGTTAATTGCGTCTGCACTTTAAGCGTCTGCCGGATGAAAGATTATTCATTGCCCCCCCCCTTTGTTGAAGTGAAATATAATGACACAAACAGTAAAGCAGTTGGAAAATTTTCGCGGATAACATTGACAGCTAGAAATATCATTCTGGGTCATCATAAATTGCGTTTGCTACAGCAATGCGGTGTCTTTACGATAGCAATGTCTCTCATAAGAGTTTATCAAGCAAGGTCTAATGTGTCAAAGCGGGACATGAAGCCTGCGCAACTCTGTACTAGTGCCTACATAGTGCCGCATCAAAGCACAATGTCCCTTAGACACAGAGGTCGGCATTCGCAACATAGAGAGAGACAAATATGTGTACTGCCTTAACATCGCGTTCATCATAATCATACGCCGCCGCCCTAAAGCATCGATGATAAAATGCATAAAATTGGTTTCTATTGTATCAGCTAGGTAACATTTGCAGCACCAAACGCCCCACAATCGTCTTTTTATGTAAATATATGGTTATAAAACACCAACGTCCATATCATTAGGATATAATAGATGCAAATCTAAATTGTTGTCAGCGCGTAAATTAAGATTTTGAAAACATTCCATACAGGCAGCTTGTGATTAATCATCATCCATTTTTTGACTGGGTGTCATATTACCTGCTGGTTTTGACGTTCAGGCGACAATCCGCTAGGACACACCGCTATGAAAGTTTCATATCATGTAAACTGAATAAACAAATTCACATAAACATGTGCCAAAGAACCAGGCCAGCATATCATTCAAACATCAGCTGATACGAGTTTGGCACAGGAGAGGCAGTTGCAGTATATCTATAGTGGATGTGTGCGCATTATGAGCTCAGAGATAAGCTTTGTAACAAGCAAATTATTGACATGGACGATGTAAGTGCATTGATCGGATAAAGGAATATTCTCATCAATGAACTCCAATTAATTAAAACGTCATCCAGCCCCTATTAACACGTGATAGACGGGTGATTTATTTGTACGGATGCCGGTACGCTCTTTGTCCCTTTAATGGTATGCTAGCAGTAAAAGACAGCATAGCAAGAATCATGCTACAAATCAATGCGCAATTTGGCCGGGATATTCTCCATATAATTTCACATTGATGATTTTGTCAAGTAAACAGTCGTGCCCAGAATGCTCTCATATGTTCGCGTTAATGCACAGGTCGGCTATTAACCAGTCACCTAGTTGTAAAATATAGCTCAACTGCAACGCCATTTCTCCACAGCGAGTCTATTGCTTTGAATTTCGCCACGAAGCTTAATCATATATATATATATATATATATATATATATATAGATATAGATAGATATATATATAGAGAGAGAGAGAGATATATAGATATATAGAGAGAGAGATATATATAGAGATATAGACTGTATATATAGATATATAAAAATATAGATAGATATTTATATATACACAGATACTTTTATATATATATATGTGTATATACAGATATAGATGATATATAGATATATTTATATATATAGAGATAGATGTAAAGATATATATAGATTTATATATATATATAAATATATATATACATAAAGATATATATATTTATATCTATATATATATCTATCTCCAGATATATATATATATATATATATATATATATATCTATATATAATATATATATATATATATATATATATATATATACATATAGATATGTGTGATGAATGTTTCTCTGTATACATCTACCACTGACCACATGAGATGATAGCCAGCACCAAATCCGACCCCTGTGGCCCGTACCCTCCCCAGATAACAATAAGCATCACATCTTATATTGAACAAATAGGACATCATGCGATTTGACAATGTGCCTTTGGTACCTCACATAGGTTTGATACATAGGCCTGATACACTTTGTCTGAACATAGTCGCCTTCAGGTCGCTCCCGATATGCCACTTGTTCAACCTTACGAACCATAAAGCAACGTGAGCATCATATCAGATTGATATCATCTCAAGAACACCACTTCACGATATCAACGGATGGATATCGCTTTTAGGAATAGTTTAAATGTGTTATCCAACTTGCTTAATGTTTCCTACATGATGTTGGGACGGATAAGGATCATAGATTGGCGGCAGTATCAAACACCCATTCGCATGGTTAATGTAAGTTCCTTTTTAAACCAATGCCTGTGACGCAGAGATGGTCGATACATACTCTGGATCTTTGTTTTCAATGATGTTTTGGATTTTAATGCGCGCCACATGCTGAGGTTGGTTATGTTGCGCTATGCACTTAACACTTCGATTTACAACCAGTCGCTATTGGCAAATTTGGTGTTCCCACCTTTTTATTATCCATCAAATAAGCTGTCAGACTACGAAATGGGAACTACCTTGGCAATACGAATTGCTAATAATGTGACTCTCAGAAGATCATATCTATCAAACTTTACGACGCTAGGTGACTTCTGTATTCGTGCTGAATAAGCTGTTTGAAATGCTGCACATATGCATTATGCATATTAAGTCAGCTTTATGCCAGCATAATAGGCATGCCTACTGCTTAAGTCACGCTGGAATTCGCACAGAATATAAATGACACATAATAATCCCACAATAATCTTTGAATATTGGGTAACATGGACACAGGGGTGAAGGTAGAACGAATCAGCAAAAACAGAGAGTACTGCCACATACTATTGATCCCGATCCCAAACGCATTACGTCACCAATGCGAAAGTAACATCGATATCGATGTAGAAATCGCAGACACGTCCCATATCCATAAATTTCCACCTACATACCTACCGACCTACCTACCTACCTACCTGCCCACCTACCTATCAACTTACTTACCTACCAAAATATCTACCAGCCTACCTACCTACCTATTTTCCTTCCTACCTAGAGTATGTGGGTACGCTCGCTCACCACACCTGGAACACAGTTAAAAGGTCCTGTGTACCTACAATGAACCGAAATACAAACCTAAAAAGTATCGACAGACATATTAATCGATTAACATTGAGCTCACAGATATTTGGCATATTTCGAAACAACGTCAAAGCGCGTCGCACATGATCTGATTTCTATAACGCAATTTTCAGAACCTCTTCCATTATCAATTTCACAATGGACCCATAGAGAGAGCACTTTTTTAAAGACAGCCTAAGTTTGTGGTGCTCTATAGGCGTTCATAGCTTCAATCGTTCCCTAGTCTGTGTAGTATACGGCTGCGTCTTACTTTGTGCTTGTGTGCATTCGCTGAGCATAAGAAAAATACTGCGAATCCGAGCTGTACAGAGCTAACGCTTACTTGTAGAGACATATCATGTATAGCCTTGTTTTGTACTTCGTGAATTTTTTTATCTTAAATTTCAGACAAATGTACTCAGTGTGGGTTCATCAATCGAAGCAAATATCATAACGGCATATGCTTTCTTCATAGGGCAGACACCGCAAGGATAAAATTCAGTGCAAATGAAAGGGATCATCAATTGCATTGATCTCCAAAAATAATCCCTATCTTGGCTGCTCATATACGTATTATGTTGAAATGTGCTACGCTTTTAGAAATATTCTAATGATTACAAATTATCCAGACAGCCATCATGAACTCATATCGGATGTTCGCTTTGTTGATTCACATTCAGAAAAATGATTTCATCGATTGCGATTCGTCGTGATGGGGATAAAGCATTAACATTGATGCTACGTCATCATCGGATATATTATGTTTGCGATTTTATATGAGTGGGTCAATGTAAGCGCTAAGTAGTTACTGAACTACAATTATCGGTTATTTATGCCCTCTGGTCGGTTGAAATAACAACATAATTCTATGAAAGGTAGCAGCAGGTGTAGCATAGCCTCTAAACAGCAGCACTCTACTGGTAATTGCCTCGGGGAGTTAGTCCGGCCTTCTAATAATACAGCAGAATATCAGGGGAATTCAAAATATACAAGCAATTTATCCCAATCGACAGCCTCCATTCAATTGTGGTACCTAATATTCATTCATGTTTGAACCCCAAAATAACAGCGGTTACAGTACCAACTCGTTTGTTACGCTAACCATTAACCTGGATCAGCCGTTACCCTAATCCTCCCAAACAAGTCCAGTGCTAATTGACCGGGGCCACCATATGGTCACCGTTACTTGCTAGAAAAGATCGGAAGACGACCTACAAAATAAGTTCGTGGCGTTAACTATAACTAGCAGCACGATGTATCAAAGCGGACGGGTTTGTTTGGCTGAGGTATGTGTTTGAGTAAGATTAATTGCTATCGTTTATCAAGTAATATAGTCAGAGGTCAACCGTCAATTGGTCAAAAAATGACAACTAATATTATGTTAGCATAAACAAATAGTACGTGTAGGTTCAGGACGCATGAAACGGACCCAGGCTCTCTGCGCATGAAAAGCATATTCATCTGTATGTTTTCGAGCGTGTCAATGCGTGTCAATTCGAGTTATGGTTAGTGTTTCTATGATAAGACAACAGCTTTTGCCATTTGACTTATCACAGTGCCACTCATAAAAATTGTCTTCTTTGCTTGTGCGACCATAACGGCCTCAGAGGTTCACATCGCAAAATAGGACGCATGCGAATCACGAAACTCATTTCGGCCTATTGAAGTTAACGGCTATCGTAATTGGCTCTTTGCAGTCAATATATATATGTATATATATATATATATATATATATATATATATATATATAGATATATATATATATATATATATATATATATATATATATATATATATATATAGATATATATGTATATATATATATATACATATATATATATATATATATATATATATATATATATATATATGCATATATATACATATATATAAATACATATATATATATTATGCATATATATATATATGTATATGTATAAATATATATATATATGTGCATATATATTTATATATATATTGATAGATATTATATATATATACACATATATATATCTATATATCTATCTATATATACATATAGGTGAATATATATCTAGACATATATATATACAACTATATATGTATATATATATATAGATACATATATATATTTATATATATCTATATATCTATATATATATATATATATATATATATATATATATATATATATATATATATATATATATATATATATATATATATATATATATATATATATATATATATATATATATATATATATATATATATATATTAGCCACATCGTTCGAGCCGTTTCTGCCGTCATTTGTTGTTCCCGCGATAACTTAATACTTCCGAGTCAAATTTTGTTGATTGAACGTACAGAACTTAGGCACCAAAACGCCATCGAAAATATGGGAAGGAGTGACAGTTAGTGTAATGTACTGGCGTTGAATTTGGTGCCATTCTCCATCAAAGGGAACCACGCGTTAAGCCCTAGTCACGTCGTAATTGAATACACTAATTCATCCTCAGCAACTGTGATCAATCTATGCACTAACCCACTGTCAGACAATCAATATCAAATGTGTGTGTGTGCGCGCGTTTTCGTGCAACATAGTCACATTATTGCAAATAATATGAGGCAAGTAAAACAAACATAATTCATTGTTTTTGTTGTCGAATCATTAGACCAAAATTACATAGAGAGAGTCTATTTTCTCAATCCATTTTGTTTGAAGTAACTGTTGATAATTTTTGTGGAGTAAATGAGAGAGACTTTGGCTAAATAGCATTTCTCCTGAACAGTGCCAAATCGTTTTTAACCCTAGTTATACACGCGAAGCAAATGAACTCAAAACACACTGCTTGAATCCAGCGCATTTTCACTAC